>CAJQUW010007083.1:207500-375643 GCA_907163375.1 Prostheceraeus crozeri | reverse complement strand
AATCTATTATGATGTAAAAACATCGGCTAGGAATTTGCACCATCTATCAAGAAATTATCAAAAAGCGAGTGGTCTTCCACAATCACTAGTGAAAACGATGGTTTTTTTTAAAGGGTCAGGCTACCTATACACTCCACAAACGAAGCCGCGGAAATAAAAAAAAAAAATAAAAAAAAAAAAAAAAAAAAAAAAGAAAAAAGAAAAAAAAATAAAAATAAAAAAAAAAAAAAAAATAAAACAAAAAAGAAAAAAAAGAAGTACCGCCCACCCCGCCATTATATGGTTCATGACATACGGTATGAACAGTGGCAAGCCAGATTTGTGTGAAGTTGCCTCCATTTCAAAACATACTTGCGGCCCTAATAATTTTATTTTTAACCGTCATTGATATTTTCTCGCGTTATGCGTGGTGCTCAACCTTTAAAAACTAAAGAAGGCGAAAGGAGTAGCAAAAGCATTTCCAAACAATTTTTCGATGGTAAGAATTGGTCGGTATTCCAAAAAGAATTCCAAGCTATGTGATCAAGCGCGAAAAGAGTTTGAAAATCAGCATTCGTGCAGAAGCATTATTTGAGGGAATGAATTGAGGTTGTTTAGTTGTAAAGAGTGCTTATAAAGCTGCCACTCGTTGAACGTTTTAATCGCACATTAAACCAATTCCGCCTCTTTGTGCGCGACATTTTACAAAAAAAAAAAATATAAAATGCCTACCTTGACACAAAATTGGACAAAGGTTCTACAAAGATACACTCCTATGCCTACAATCACTCTATCATCGCTTCTATTGCGACTGGCAGACCAGTAGATGTAAATGTGACAATGTAAGATAAAAGTGCGCGACTGAAAATCATTCCAACGTAATGCCACTCATGTCGAAAAGTGATGTGACAATATGGGATAAGTTAGTATCTCCCAAAAGTGTGTAAGAGTGTCTTTTTAGCCTAAAGACGGCCGTACCTTCCGAATTATGGACACTGAGGATGGGTATTTACAGTATCAAAGGATTAATCAAAAAGACTTCGTCCCCCCCCAACATCCGGCCTAGCAAGTTGAAAGATTACGATAATGAAGTGAAATTGAGGGTAGACTTTTAACAGCGATGCAGATTTGAGGTAGTCATCTGAAAGTGATAAACTATTTAGATTAGAGAAAATCTTTCGACGTAAAAAAAAAACGGACAAGGTGACTAAGAATCGGTTTTAATGTCTTGCTTAAATGGAGCTGGCTGTCTCTTCCTTCAAGTGAATGAACTCTTGGCATGCGTCTGCGAACATCTTTCATCTAAGGGATCGACAGTGATTCATGCAAAGTTGCTAACTAACAATGTTTTAGGGTTTGAGGTATGAATCCAACTGCCTCGTTTTATTCACGACCCTCCTATGTAAGAGTGGGGGAGGACAAATTTACATCGGCGTCGCGGCCAACGTGGAGGTAGCATACATTGGTGCACTTGAAATTTGTATGTAGACACTCCTCATATCCAATGTTCGGTAGATCTTTAAAACGAAATGTTTTAAGCTAATTGCCATCGTTGATCTTTGCTGAGTAGTGATGTTGCATTCCCTGGATCTTTCCAGAGGTAGATCAGTTTTAGCCAGCAGTTTGATTGAATCGTGCGGACAGGAAGCGGTTTAAAAACATTGAAGCAGACCTTGCTGAATGTTACTCAAGGAAAAGAAATCGCGCTCCTCCCTCTAACGAGATGAATAAAGGGAAAGAAGGAACCATCGCGGTGCTGGTTAGGATGCGAATCTTCAGCTCAAATAGGCATTACGCAAACGTTTCGCAGAGCGCTGTCCTAATCATTCATCAGGCGCTAAACGACGACGCTGCCGATAACTTCTAGATCATGAGAGTGCATAAACTTCCGCGGTTTTCGTTTGTCTTTGCCAGCAAACAAGCCATACAGACAGATCTTATTCTATAGTTCAAGTATTGTAGAGTATCATCCTCGAACAGTCCCTTGAGGAATGCTTGCCCATTGAATTTGTTATTCCTATTTGGGGTGGTAGTGATGATTACTAGATTTGAGTTATGCGTCATGGGTTGATTTGAGGATTTAGAATTCAAGCAAGCAGATGGAACTGCTATTGACGATACACATAAAGTTGCAGATCTGCAACAATTTACCATTTGAACTACATTAGCTTCGCGTATGTTTTCTTCTAACGATTGCGAGAGTAGCAGCAGAGTCAAAGGTGGCCAAAGCGATTTAATCCCTTATAAATCACTTATTTCAATCATGTATCACAGTTTCATCCAGCCAAGCCACATAAAAAAGTCATATGGAAGCCATGGGCATATGCGTCTACATGAGATGGAAGCAGGAAAATTTAGATTGTTGATAAACAAACAGTGGCTTTGTATAAAGCGATCTGCACTATGATTAAAGATAGTAGGAGTATGTCAGCTATATGACGTCCGCTGGGGAATTTAGATCTTCTTTAGACAGTTCAATAGTTTTCCTACTCTGTAATACCAGCATGCGACTCAAGTGATCATTGATATAAGCCTGAATTTGCGCTGAAATGCATTTGCTAAGGAGTTGACAAAATTTTAGAAATTTATGTGGAAGATTATTAGACATCTTTAACATTCGCTCGTAGTAGTACCGAATCCAAGTTGTCATGTTAGAGGGGGGACATGCTGAAGGTCTTAACCGCCAAAATGCCAGTTTACCCCATTCTAGCATTACAAAGCTTCTCTACCTTTACAATTCCGAAACGCATCAAAAGAAGTTTCATGAAAAGATGCGCCCCTCTTTCCATCGGAAGAACCAAATGCCTCCTCATTTGTTGGCAATGGTATGAAAATGATGCATTTATATGGTAATATTAAAAAATGATAGAATCGCTTTCAATTTTAAACACAATCAAGGTTAAGGTGAAATGAAATTGCTTTACGTGTTTGTAAATGGTGGTGCAGTCATCCTGGTCCTACCCTACACAAACCAGAATTTTCACTTCGGGATTCAATTTTGATGCGCAGTTATGTTGATTTTAGTATGTCATGTCATTTTGGCTTTTATCAATACGGGATGACATCCAACGGGATTGCTGACTATGAAAGAGTTTAAGGAGGTGGATATACTATTTATGCATTTGATTTAGACTGTCCGACAGCGATATTAGTGCCATCTCATACGTCAAGGGCTAGAAAGTGCCCTCATAATAGTCGTTTGGATTTGACGTTCAAAAGAACACTACCTGAGACGATCAATGTATTAATTTATGCAGTCTTCGATTCAAATATTGAAATTACAAAGTATCGTGACGTGATTCTTCAGTATAATCGTTAATGAGTTGGTTGACTGCTGACAGATATTAAAACTAAAGGACCTACAGCGTAATGCCAGACGAGAGCGACGTTTGAAAGCTTTTCGATAATGTCTATTAATCTCGCCTCGTTTAAATACCTTACACCTGTTACCGTAAATCACTATCCCATCTTTATTGTGCTAAACACTCATTCGCCAGAATTTAGCCGGCGGTGAGCATTGGGAAAGCGATTCTTTGCCTTTATTGGAGACGACCCACGTGGGTTGAATGATTCTATTTTACTCTCTTGCATACACACCATCAAAGTTATATACCAACACTGCAAGGTGGTCTTGAGAAAACAATACGTCGGCTCAATATCAGACGAAATGAAACGCGATACTACAACATCCACTTTCATCAACGTTGTGGTCGCTTTTTGTACTGTTACTTCATCTTATAACAACGTTTACATGTATCTCGATTTGTATACTGTTATTCAAAAACTTTTCATTTGTAGCGAATCCATCCTCTAATGAAAAAAAGCATTTGTAAGTTTCTATCTTTGATTTGAAATAAAAAACATCATGTTGGGAAAAAATTTGTTTTTTTATTTTAACAATCGCTGCATGCGGTACGTACATACTCGATGAGATAGTCTAGGATCACCCATTTGCTTGTAGCATGAGATTTTTTGTCCTAGTAAATGCATCAACTTTACTATTATGAATAAAGATTGCAACATGCCACAAATGCGTAACCAACAACTAAGAGGAGTCAGCTGCAGGGAAATAGTTCGGGTTCATAACACAAAAAATTGTAAACTGTGGGTGCGCTATGAAATCTTCAAATAATGATACACTTGTCATCAATGTGAGTAGAGATCACCATATTGTTCCTACAGTCAGATTCGACATCACACACCTCTCCTCTTTCCATATCCGAGACGTAGTATGATAGTCTCTATAGCTCTACAGCGCAGTTGACTGCCGCCCGTATGAATGAGAAAAGGGCGCCAGAGAAATTCTGTTACAGTTCCATTTGGAGGAAGAGTTGAAGATCTCCGTGCAATTGATTCATCTTTCACACTAACTATTTGCAAGGACGGCACCGGCGTAATACTTGCTGTTTGGGAATGCGCGTGGTTTGGTAGTAATGTTGTGAGATCGATAGATTTGCGTTTTTTTGGTAGAGTCCTGAAGCGACGGAGAACATGTTGACGATGAGTGCTATGCGGCTGGCAGTTTCATGTGATGAAAGAATGAGGTAAATTGAGCTGATATTTGATACCTTCTTTTCTACTTTTCCCAACAGTACCTTGATGAAATGTTTTGAAGTTAGTATGTCAGAGTTGGGAAATGATAGAGTCTGAATTCGCCGTTTTGTTGGACGCGCAACAGATGTGATTTCCAAGTACGTGAATTGTCTTATTCATATAGAAGTATTTCAAATCCTTCACTGATAATGGATGTTCGAGATCTGAAAAATGACAGATAAGATAAAGCAAACTCTCTTCTCACATTTCACAAGTTGAATCTTTTGAAATAGACGTTTCGATCATGATCCGTTTCAAAATACGTTGTTAAGGGGAATCTTAATTTCCAATCTCATGGTGCGTTAGGGTAGTCATGCTCTTTTCTGAATTAAGAAGTTGGGATAGTAGGGCGATGATGACTCACGACAAGTAATATGTCCATGACTTGGATGCGAATGTATGTATCTTCTATACTTTCTCCCAATTGTATTTGCCGGGCATGAGAAACAGTTTAGCGCGAATCGGAGAATGGCAGGATTTGTGAAAAATAAATTTGATGTAAAATATTTGGTGTGTTTTGTTGTGTGTTTAATTTTGTTATTTGTTGACTGATTATAATCTGGATTAATATTGTGTAAATATTTAAATAATTTTTTTGTTTTTTTTTGATTGTGAGTTAGTTGTTTAAGGTGTTATATTTGGGTCATTGAATTTTTTCTTATTTCATTTCTATAATGTTGAAGCTCAAATTGATCATTTTCCCCCCAAGGACGATGAATTCTTGAATGTTTCCAAAATAATTCCAAATCCCTCATGATATCATTGAGGTTGACCAAATTGTCGCCTATGTTAATGGTTAATACCTGTCATTGCGTGTTGTATGACGCCATGAGAAATTTTTGGTAATGTACGTTTTCCCATATCACGATTCAAACTCTGGATTATATTGCTTAGAGAGTCCAAAATAACAATAGTCTTCATTGATGTTATCGCCAAAGTCGTCAGTATCAGCAATATAAAAATGTCGTCGTTTTTATCATATTTTGCTTAGCAATGTTTTATTGACGGCCATCCGCAAATAGATTTGCCTAGTAATCGAGCCGCACTCTTTTCTACTTGCCCATTGTTCATACACAACAGCGCTAAATGGAAAATGGGGGAAAGTGGGTGCGTGTTACACTCTACTTGATGTTATAGCTACTGTCGTCTAATACTTTTGATCATGATGGTGATTGACTATTAATATGAGAACGCCACAGCTGAGTCTTATCCAATGTGAAAAAGGGCTCGCCCGAGGTATACATTCCACAGGTAAACTGGGCAAAGAAAGGATCTCCGTTATTCATAGTTAAAAAGAATAAGTTTATATTATTGCATTTCCTTGAATATGAATAAAGCGTGTTGTAAACATATTGTCCAATTTAACTCCGCCACAATGTATGAATCATAATTTATGCTACATTTTTTTTCCAAATGTAGGTTGAGACAAGATTAGGGATTGTTGGGTTTAAGTCAAATGTTTAAGAAATGATTTAGAGTTACCTCGCCTAGGCGCCTTATTGCTTAACAAGCTATTATGATAATTTTAACGCTTAATTACACATAACGTTGGTCATAAACAGTTTAATTATATCGACGAGGAAGCTGTTATTATAGTAGATCTTTATTCAAGAAATGATGAAGACGTTGGTGTGAAGAAGATTGTGATTAAGCCAAGAAAAGACAAATATGACTCTCTGAAACACTTATTCGAAGAAGCAAGAAAGTTTTAATTATAACCTCCTGTTCGTAGTTCGAATGGGTAGTATAAACAAGTGTGCCAACATTGCATCCTTATATCAAATTCTATCTGGAAATCAGTATTTGCAATATAAAGTAAATTAATGATGATGATGACTTCTAGTATTTAGTTTGTTCAACCAAGATTGATTTTCATCAGTTCTTTACGGACATCGTTGCTGCAGTTGACTTCATGAGAAAATTTGATATGCAACATTTACCATGTGAAAGGTCAAATTCAATTTGATACAGAGATGGGCCGTATCTTTAATACAGGAAAGTGTTTGTTTTGCTTAGAGCCTTTCTGGTGGTGATCTTACATGAAACAAGAGTGTTGCAATGTCCTCGCATTATTACATTCAGTTAAATTGGTTGTGCATCAAGATTATTGTAAATGAAGTGACTATATGAGGCAACATAGATGTTCATTTTCTTGAAAAAAAGAAGGTGACTTTGTCTCTCACTATAAGTGGAAAAAAGGTATTGAACTGAATATTAGCGGATAGTTCAAAAACTCTAATGGACATTTTGGGTTTTGATCCAAAATATCTTCTAAAAGTGGTACTTGTAACCAAAGCTAGCGCCCAAACACATGTCGCTATCGCGTCGTGAATTTAACTATTTTAGATATATATTCCAATATTGGTGCAAGATGTTACGGTGTGGCGAGATGTTGCAAGCCTCCATTGCTAGCAATGATACCATACCAGCCAAAAAAGACCTGCCCAGTATTTTTATCTGAGCATACTTTCAAGAACGTGCATTATATCAAAGCTGACAATCAAACTACATCCCACACAATTGATATTGCTATTTATGACGATGGGGGGATGTCGTCGTTGCGTTGGATTCTCTTTTCATTAAAAGATGCTGAATTGTGACAAGTATCACACTCCATTTCTCGAATGAAGCGTCTGTTTAAGGCAAAAGTCATGCCCTATATATATTTTTTTCAATCGCTGAATAATATGGGAAAAGTAGCGATGAAAATAAGGTTGTACTAAAGCGTCTCACACTGAGGCTGTGGCGATATCATGGAATTCTATCCGCCATCTCGGGTTTTTTTGCCATGCCGGACGTACATCTAACGTCAAATCGCATACTGCCAAATGTTAAAAAAGCTGTTATTCAAATTCGGATATCAACAATATTTCAATTATAGATTTAAAATATTTGATGAAGGATGTTGTAGGAATGTGAAGAAAACGTCATCATTTTGAAAAAGCAGTGCGTGTTCAACCTTTATCACTTTATCTGAGTTTTTGTTAATAAACGATGGAGATGAGACTGTTGAGGTATAAGAAGTCTATGGAGAATGCCGAAAATTATGGCGGACAAAAAGTAAGTTGGTTATTCAGAAATATAATGTCACAAACTTATACAGTTTTATTTGCTCTCCCAACCTTGCCTGCCATTTTCGTTAAGACTTTATACACACTATTATATGGAAGCTGGTTTGTGGTGCTGTGTGCTTGGGTAGTCTATGCTTCTCATGAAGTATCACACTTAAAGCTGATTCAAGTTAATGATGAATGGTGGTGGTGGACATCTATGGTGATCGCATTCGAATGAAAATTTTACCAGTACTTATGAAGTATCTTAAAAAGTTGCTTTATCAAATATAATAGCACGGGCCGTCTATTCTCATACAGTTGAAAGCGTTCATTCATGTAGTAAATCCTTTCATATACAACAGAAGTTGAAAGCATGTGTAATGGAAAAGTAAATATCGAGTTGCTAAAGAACACACCACATTGTCGTTTTCAATTTGAAAATCAACGCGTTGCTTCTGAAACGGGTGGTGGATGACCAATTCAATGTCAATTGAGTAAAAATTTGGAAAAATAACTCATTTGCGTTTTTCAATGATACAAACTGTGTTTACTGCCTGGCGCATACGATTTGGTCTGATAAGAGAGACACCAATGACAACTTTGATACAACATGAACACAGACACCTTTAATATCAAAAATAAAGCTGAATTTGATTGATCAGCCTATTTCTGTTGGCGTAAATTTGAGGGATAATGTGAAGAAAAAGAAATACATTTTACGCTAGTATTTCATTCCAATTTCATGATAAAGACGCTTCATATGGAATAGTTCGAGAAGATTGTTTGAATCTATTTTCCTATCCTTCCGCGTCGTTCAAACAAACTATACCCTACTATGTAGTTATCAAAATTACCAATGGTTATACAAGAGTGTTATCCATGTGAAAGCATACTAAACTTCCCTCGTAACTTTAGTGTTTCGAGAAAACTAAAGTGATAGTCATTTGGCTGATATGTTATTGAAAATAAAAAATATGTATATGAAAAAAGTACTTTTTCACAGTATTAAGGGGAGGAAAAATGAGCTGATTGTAGGGACAATATTATTCACAAGGGAAGAATAGCGGAAACGATTTTCTCATTGCGATACATTTAAAACAACACATGTAGTATCATACAAAAAAAAAAGGCAAACATCAAATATACTGTCGGGGAAGTTTAAAAAGTTTGGGGATTATTGTTCGCAATAAACAATCTCTGCTGAATGTGGTTTTTCTTTCTTTAGCGTAGAGTTTTATTCTTTATAGCGCGGCCCCCCCCCACCCCCCCCCCCCCCCCCCCCCCCCCCCCCCCCCCCCCCCCCCCACCCCCCCCCCCCCCCCCCCCTTTCCGGTGGGAGGTATGTTGTGTGTCAGGATTGGTCCATGTGGGGAAAGAGATTGTAGTTATGACCTATCCAACACCTTTTATCCTCCCATGGCTGAAAGTGCTCGTTTCTTGAACGTGCTGCCGTTTCACAGTTATGAACTTGAAGAGTTCGCGATTTTAAGATTGTCATATTGACAAAAACGTTATAGTAGTTTTATTTTGTATAGGCCCTTCTTATAGGACCGATGTTTCATTTTTGTGAACAATGGATAATTTTTTGATAATGTATACCTTTAGCACGCTTTAAATTACTATCTGCACATTCTTGTTTTACTATTTCATTGGAATACTATTTGTAGGGACGAGAGGAGTAATCATTTCATCTATTTCCTTTCCAGCTGCTTTTCTATCCTAAAAACAACCAAGTTTGGCTTTATTCTGTATGGAATAGAAGTGGAATTTGGAAAATGAGGTGCCGGATTGTAGTTAGATTGTGTCGAAATATTTTTTCTAATAACTGTACCTACTTTATTAAATATTTAAATCTTTTGATTGTTTGAGTGGTAATTCTAATAGAAGAAACATCAATCTGTTATCACCATCCCAGCAATGCGAACCTCTTTTACGTCCTTGGCGGACGAGGGGCATGGTTTTAAATATTTTGTAGAAGAGTTGATACATTTCAAGCTTGTACGGAAATAATTCTAAAATCGGCTCGTTAGCCCAATATAGATGCGGGTGTTGCACAACTCAACAACTTCAGATTTTATCCACTTTAAACACCTACAACGGATCCTCATTCGATGATGTCTCATATCAATGAAAAGAGGTGATGAGGTCAATTTGTTGATATTTTTGTTCATCAACGACATATGTTTGTATGTTCATACGTTTTCTAACATCCTCCATGACGTCTTTCCGAAAATGACTGTTATTCTTTTATATTTATAAAAAATCCTTTTTCAAAAATTTATTTTAGCGGAGTGCCCACGTTTTTGAGCTGTGTTACTATCTATTGTAGGGCGGTTTGAGGAAGGCTTTCTGTCTAAATTTGATAATGCGGTGAACTGACTTTAGAAGCATGCCCATTTCTAAATAGACATTTTAGTATGCAGATATGGTGCACGAGATAATTTTTCTTATACATATTGGAGTGTGACGCAAAAGTTAGTAGCGCGCATGGTTTGTACCTTGGCTGTCCAACACTCTGTTAAGTGTTATTATGAAATTGTGACCAATGAATGGTGGAAAACCATATCTTCAGTCACTTCACCAGATTCAGGTGCGAGTGGGAAATCAGCAGTTTTATTTTTAATGCTATTTGGATAAATCAAATCCACTTCAAAATAATATCCCCAATCACCTTCATCTGGAATCTTCAGTATGTTTGAAGGGTTAGAATAATACTCAAGCTCATCTTGATTTAACCAACTAAACTCGGAATGAGGTAGTGGTTTAGACAGTGAACTGCCATATAAATTATTTTGGTCATAGTACTTTAGGTGGATATGATCATCTTACTGTTTCAGATTTTATATGATGTTTATTTACAAATGTGAGACCACCGCGTATTCCGCGCTCAAATATATTATACATCTCCGGGTCTTGTAAGAGATGAATGGTCTCACCAGTCATTTTAAAGGCTGATTTAACCCTTTCAGTCCTACCGTATCATATATGATACATTTCAAGTTTGCTTCTGTTTATCATGTAAAAAGGTAAAATAACTGAATTGCATCATTGATTTAGAAAGACCATTTACTAAGGAACTTAGTTTTAATAGCAGTTGCCAAAATCTGACGCCATGTCAGATTTGTCAGTAATTTGAATTTTGAATTTCGATATTTTCGAAAAAAATCACATACGCTTTGTCAGTTGTCCCGTAGTAGCACTTAAATAAATTTATTCATCAAAATAAAAAATCAGGCATGTGTATGAAAGCATAAATTAGTTATCGGCATCGTTATAAAATATTTGTCATCTAAACATTCTCAGAAGTTTGAATTTTTGTTCGTGTATCATGTATGATACATCCGGACTCAACGGGTTAAATATCATTGATTTCTGATCTCTGTGTCAAGTACATACAAAAGCATCGTCCGTCTCTCAACAGAAGAGAGGAACTCAGTCAGTGGCAAAGACCATAGTAATAAAAGTTATTCAAAGTCTTACAGCAAATGGCGGTTCAGCTATCCATGGACTTCTATGCTATATTATAGAAGTCCATGAGCTATCTCAACTGCAATATTACATTGTTTGGAAACACTTGTCAGATATCTTCTACGGATTTTTCATGAACGCAGTCATAGCATCCTGTCGCTCCTCTCTGATTGGATGTCTTGAATTTACTGCGATGTTTTGAGTTTTACGATATTGTAGAGGTATTTGGGTAATGTCTATGATGATTGTAGTAAGGTAAATCACAAAAAGTAAATTATTCTATTCTCTAACAGCCCGGAGAGAGTTTTTAGAACACCGTCTTGTCTCGCAGTCAGAATAGTTGTGTTATTATTATCATCAGCATTACATTCGCCAAGTGACAGGATGGAAAGGTAATTAAGATAAGGCGAAGAGATTACAAGTGGAAAGTGAAGTAAAGAGAGGTGTTAAAATCAAGGAGAGCAGCAGCTGTACACCATCTGTTAGCGTGCATCGCAACTAAGGCTGATTGATGACACCGCTACAATATCATGGACTCTATCCATCAAACACACTGAAAGAAAGTAGCTATTTGAAGTCGTGTCTTGAAAGTAATTCACTCTGAACTCATACTGACATTTGAAGAGATGGACTGTGACGTCGAATATAGAATCAACCGTTTTGGCCGTCGGATTCGTACGTTCGTAGTTATTCCTGATGCGGATGTTTCTGAGCCTGAAATTGATAGTGATGCCGACGACTGTCCTCACGAATCTGAGTCAGACAGTGACGACTCATCCAGCGATACTGGCGACCCTGCTGTTGCAACATCGAGTGGGAGTTTACAAGGTCGATTATCTACCAATTCAAAAAATGACTATACATGGAATAGTGCACGTGCTCCTCTGGTCGACGTTCCCTTTACTGCAGAAGGGTCTGATGAAAACCGCGAAACTGTACTGCGTCAGCCAATCGAATATTTCAAAACCTATTTCATACCAGGCCTTTTTTCCTTTATTTCTAAACAAACAAACCTATACGCACAGCAGCAAAATCAATCGTTTGAAACATCACCAGAAGAAATTGAAGTGTATGTCGGAATTTTGATCAAAATGGGCGTCGTAAACTTACCAAGGTACAGACTTTTCTGGTCAGATGAGTTTCGCTTTCCTGGAGTTGCAGATCGCATGTCACGCGATCGTTTCTTCTTATTGAATAAATTCATTCATTTTGCGGACAACAATGACATCGTGATGGACCGAAATAGTGATGAATTCGACCGACTCTTCAAGGTCAGAACATTGCTCGAATTCATTCGTCGATCATGCTTGAAATTGGAGCCTCTACAACACCAAAGTGTCGACGAGCAGTCTGAAGCAATACTTGCCGAAAAAACCTCATCGTTGGGGTTTCAAAGTTATTTCTCGAAATGGAGTGGATGGATTTACACATGATTTCTACTTTTATGATGGCTCACCCTTGAAATTGAGATCGTCATCATGTGGATATCAGCCTGGTGATATGGTTTTGAAAGTGTGCGAAATGCTACCTCGCCATGCAAACCATATAGTATATTTTGACAATTTTTTCAATTTCATTGAACTTCAGATTATGTTGAAGAGAGACTTCGGTATAGAATCAGCTGGTACATTGCGAGCCAATCGTTTGCGCGGATGTCCTTTGAAATCGGAAAAGGAACTTCAGACTACGGGTCGTGGTTCGTTTGATTGCCGTCAAGAAAAGAAAACAAATATTTCTATCGTCCGCTGGTTCGACAACAGATCAATTCAGCTGAGTTCTTCTTATGTTTCAGTTGACCCGATAACAAATGTTCAGCGATTTGATCGAAAGGCAAAGAAGAGGGTTCAAGTGCCATGTCCTGCGATTGTCACTCATTACAATCAACATATGGGTGGTGTCGATAAATTCGACATGCTTATGTCACTTTATCGCTGCGATCATAAAACCAGGAAATTTTACAAACCTATCTTCTTTTGGAGTATCAAGTGTGTCTAGTAAACGCTTGGATTCATTATAAAAGAGATTGTGATCAACTTGATGTTGCGGCAAGAGGTCGATTAGATCTTTTGTCGTTTTCTGCGAAGGTGTCAAACTCATTATGTCTCCAAGGTAAGACACCCGAAATGCTCAGCACCCCACGAAAGCGAGGTCGACCATGCAGAGTCGGGGACGGAGCAATTTCTCCAGCAAAAACACGACGTCGTTCTGCCATCATACCTCAAACTGACATTCGATCCGATCAGGTCGCTCATTGGCCGGAGATGGTGACGGCTGACCAAAGACAGCGGTGCAAAGTTTGCCATACATTGACTCAGACAAGATGTGAGAAATGTACTATATTTCTGTGCATTCGACCAAATCGCAATTGTTATAAACTTTTTCACAATTTGTAAATAACTTAGTGAACTAACCTTATTTTTCATCATTTTCTGATGAAAAGTAGTGTTTTTTTGGTTGAATTTGTTTGTTCAGTTGAATTATAGCCTCAACTTCATTTATGAATTTTCACCTTTATTGCGGAGATACAATGATATAACTCGAAAATAGTTTGCAAATAATAAAAACATGTAACAATAACATTTCTTCTCAAACTCATAGATAAACTTTTAAAACTGGAATTTATGTAAAGATCCCGTTGAGTCCGGATGTATCATATATGATACATGGTCCTAACTCGTAACTAAAATCACAAAAACGTTTTGTCTATTCAAATGATGTTATTTGAGGTCTAAGAAGACTATCTCTGAGGAGAAATATTTTTTTCAAAGAAAATAAAGGTTGCCGGACTGAAAGGGTTAAAGGACATGGCTGGTAGACTGACAAAGTGGACAGGATCTAATTTGTCTTCTTCTAATGCCACTCGTCGAAATTCCTGAATGACATCAGCCAGCAAAATGACATCTAATTCTAAGTAAGCGATCATATAATCGCCAAACGTTTTACAATCAAATTTTAACCATGCCTCTTGAGCATGTTCATAATCTTCTACTGGACAATCTTGACCCGTCAAATCGTTTTGGAATTTGTCAATGGAAGGAAGGGTTGTTTCATTTAGTTTAGACATTGAGCTAAAATACGCATAGGGAAAGACTCCTTTGCGAGTGATTATTTCATCCTTTAAGTTTGGATAGTGTTTCTTCAAAGTTTGACTATGGGGAAGAAACTTGAGATTACGAACGAGAGAAGCTAGTGACGCTGGCATGAATTGAAATGAATCTAAAAATTTTATTTCGAAGAAGACTGTCTTATTTTCTTTAGTTTTATCAACTGGTACTTTTGCTGTCATTGCCATGAATTTTTCTCTCGTTTGCGCTATTACATTAAACTGCCACGATTTCATCTGGCTCAACCCTCCTTTTATGAGCATATGACTGTCATAGCCCTTAAAGTTATGAAAAATGACGGGTAGTACACGACGTCTCAACCTGAGTGAAAAGTTACACTTGGAGCAGAGTGCGTTTCTAAATTTACCAGTAATGTGATCATGATCACGCACTTTCTTAATTTTATCGTCATCAAACGTTTTATGACATTTAGGAAAGGATGTGCAACTTTCAAATTTTTGTTTGTCTTCATCTGACATATGTAGTGACTTACGCTGCAATTGGGAATCATATGATTGTTCAAATTTAGCAGCTTTATCGAGAAATTCTAGAAATTTTGAAATGCAATCTTCACCTTGCCAAGTATGCATTTTGTTTTGTCTATTCCTAAAGTGGTCATGCCATACTTCATAGCAGGATATGGCTGCTGGCTTGTGGATGATATCATCAATGTAGCATTCTATGTCTGCGTAAATGACACGCAGGGGACTTAATTCGTCACCATTATCCCTATGTGAAAATATTTTATCTTTGGGCATGCGTTCCATTTTGTAATTTACATTTTTTTCTAATTACAACCTTCAAAGTCTAGTTCATCTTCCCACTGTCTATAGCTATAGGTATGATTTCGATTCGCGTTGATATCATTATAGTGAAGGATGGATAGGACTGCATATTTGAAACACTGTGATTTACAATCGACATTGATGACAGCTTTCTTATTATACAACGTTTTTGGTAGTTTAAATGTGCCTCGAGCTGCATGACTTTCTAATAGGGAAATTTTGAATATGGCTGAGTCCACACCATCAAAAATGAGAGCGCTGTCGCGTTGATTGAATTTATCTACATTTGATTTTAAACATTGAATGTGAAAATTTAGCCAAGACTCGCAGTCTACAACTTCGGTTGCGGAAGAGGAAGGAACATGAAACTGTATTCTCTCCGTCACTTGACCCGTTTGAAAATCTATCTTAATATATTTTAGTTTAAGGTAGATGAGCGCCTTCATTCTAAAATTGTCTAAATTGTTGAAGAGCGCTTCGATAATGTTAGAATTTTGAAGGAGCCACTCAGGAAAATCTACTATTTGAGCATTGGACTCCATGCAGTAGTCGCGTACTAAATTATTATGTGAAACATTAATGAGGAAGATGGTAGAGGTACCGTTGGTGTAGTGATCATTTGCATGCGTGTGTTGAAGTCTGTGCGAAGATCGCTGAAAGTGACTATCAAAAGAAAGAGGGCACAAATTGCAAAGAAAGGAGATGTCATCGTCAGAATCAACTTCACCTCCGGAGATTGACGCCGCTTTGCGTTGACACACACGTTGTTTGATGTGTCGAAGGAGACTGTGCTTCCTTGTAAACATATGTCCGCAGTCGGCACATTCCCACTCGTTGCCTTGTCGCGAGAGTCCTGAGCTGGAACTCAATCACCTGAAAGAGAAATCATTCTATCTTCTCTGTTCAAGTCTCAGTGTATTGTTACAACCTACTTTGACTCAACAACTCTAAACTTTCCTCGAGAAGGGAGGGCGTTGGTGATGAAGTTGATGCCTGAAATTGAGGAAGATGCTATTAGCCACACGTTTGAGGGAGATGAGTGAAGAAATTTTCAACTTACCATTTCAACGAAATCAAGTTTAAGGTTGATACTTCAACAAGATAGAGACTTCACTCAAATTTGGAACTCACGAGAGAGCAGTTCACTTATATGTTACAAAGACAGAGTGAAATGACACGAATGTCACTTTACATATATACTTTCATATTCATCATTCATTGGCTGTTCATTCTGATTGGTTGCTTGTTGATACTTAAGAATTAGAAAACATTTCAAAGTTATTATTCACAGTCAACATGACAAGCCCTCCGACAACACCAAACACAAAATTCTCTTCTCCATGCTCAACACCAAAGGCGCTCGTTGCACCAAACGCTCCAACGAAGGGGAAGGTAGAGAAGGTGTACCGACTGGACAATATCAGAAAGTTGTCATTGCCAGCGGACGACGAAGAGTGTGTATGTGAGAAGGAGTGTCCCGACTTAACAGGCGTGAGGTGGAAGTATCTCCAGTGCGATACTGACGATGTGATGGAGATCACCAGCACCAAATTCCTCCACCAATTGTGGGAGTGGTACACCCCTAACTCCCAGCCACGAACTATGGCGGAGTGGGAGTATATTGACAAAGTGAGGCTCGCAGTGGAAGAACGAATAAAGCAAGTGAACTGTTTTTGTTATCTATGTGAAGCCAGACTCTGGGACGATATTGACGATGAAGACCTTTGGAAATACATGCCATAATAAATTTTTATTTCGTATTATCTTTGCTTTCATACTGACTTACTTGAATGGGGCTTCAGTGGATGATTTAACCATGTATACTTTTTCATTTGGAAATAGTAGCACGCTTAGTCTAATTTGTAAATCTTATAACATTTCATATGGGCGATGATGGTAGATGAAATAGTGTTAAATAAAATTAAGATAGCTTACACTTCTGATACAGGGATAGCAATCGACTGCGATCCATGTGTAAAGAGCTTGTTAGACTACGGATGGGCTTAAGTGGATGATTTAACCATGTATACTTTTTCATTTGGAAATAGTAGCACGCTTAGTCTAACTTGTAAATCTTAAAACATTTCATATGGGCGATGATGGTAGATGAAATAGTGTTAAATAAAATTAAGATAGCTTACACTTCTGATACAGGGATAGCAATCGACTGCGATCCATGTGTAAAGAGATTGTTAGACTACGGAAGAGAGAAGTGTGTTATGTTGCGTGTGGCGCGTGAGTGTCCTCCCATTTCATTCCATTCATCAATTCGTCCCATTGATAGAGACAGGTAGAACTCATGGTTCTCATAACGTATGCAATGGAAAGTTTTAGGCAACCTTCGACAGTTGGCTAAATGTCGCCCTGACGCGAATGCGTACTACGTTGAGACAGAGGCAATCACTTGCAAACATGACGCAGAGAGGTTTAACAAGATTGACCATTGCCGAATGTCCCTTGCGGTATACATAGCTACGGGTTTCACCGCCGCCCTTTACAGGAACGCCCGTCGAAAGGAAGAATTACACCGAACTTGATTTGCAACGTTCAAGTTGACTGATAGCAGATTCAACTTAATGATAGTATTCGCCAGTCCAAAGACTGCCCAGGGCAAACCGCGTGGAGGTTCTATCATGTCTTGCCCCATGGTGGCCCTTAAGAGAGCCCATGGTTCGTTCTCGGGAGTAACGGTAGCAGTGTCGACTTCCACGCTAATTGGCACGTGGCTAAAAAGTGGAATGTAGCGCCATTCCGTTGGATTGACAACAGTTGCTGTCATCGGATTGCCAATCCGAGCAAGATTATTGTAAACTCTGTCTTGCTCCTCTAGCCTGACAAATTCCTCAAATAAATTTCGCGGCCTTAACTGCGGTCCGCGAGGAGAGCTGACTTGACTGTTCGGCGTCTGCATGATTGAAATGAAATGAAATGAGAGGCAGTGGTTTATATACCCCTCTAACGCGACGCAACGTTCAAGTTGACTGATAGCAGATTCAACGTAATGATAGTATTCGCCAGTCCGAAGACTGCCCAGGGCAAACCGCGTGGAGGTTCTATCATGTCTTGCCCCTAGGTGGCCCTTAAGAGAGCCGATGGTTCGTTCTCGGGAGTGTCGTGATGGGGTGGTGAAGGCGGGCAAAGATCTGCAATGAAAATGATATGCATTAGAATAGGATATACTGTCTTATTTACTTTTCACTTACCAAGTTAGCCATCCTTTGGCAGTCTCGCGCGCTTTCTGACAGAGAATTTGTGCAGATGACCGCGCATTCTCAGGCTGGCATGTAGGCATTTCTTAGTTGGATGGCCGTTATAGCAAATTATAGACTCGTCCAGACTTCGGTTGACGAGTACTTCACCGTCCAAATGATTATCCCGAATAGGGATGTGAAACTCAAACAACCTATCCTCATTCACACGATTCCACTCATCCCTCATGCGCTCCAACTTCTCAAACGCCTGCCACTCATCACCCCGCCGAGCCACAGTCCTCTCCAACTCAACATTCCTCGCTCTCAGCACACTCATCTCCTTCATCATCTCCTCAAACTTCGCTTCTGCATCTCTCATTCTTCTCTCTGCAGCACTCGCCCTCTTCTCACAGTCATCATTCTTCTCTTCCAACTCTCGCGTCCTATTCTTCAAATCCGTCACACTACGCCTCATTCGAATATTCTCATCCGCTACCTCCTTCGACTTCAGCTCCTTCTTTTTCAACTCATCCAACTCCTTCACGACTTCATCCTTCACCTTCTTCAAACTCTCATACTAATTCACCAACAAATCATGCGCCATCTGCTGCGATACATGCCTCTTCTCTTCATCCTTCAACCACCTCGCCGACGGCTTACGTATCCCACCACTCTTCACTTTTGGGGAAGATGAGCTCTGCGGGGGGTCGGTGATGACAATGTTTGACACCTCCGACGACGAAGAGCTCAACTTCCTCACACGCTTCCTCACACGCTCCCTATCTAAATCCACATCATCCTCATCATCACTCTCAAGCACTCTCTTTCGCCCAATCTCAGCCTCCAACGAAGCAACTTCTCTCGCCAACTCATCATTCTCAACAACATTCTCAACAACATTCTCAACCTTACCCTCCCGCTCTATCGCCAACATTCGGTCCCTCTCTTCAACAATCAACTGCGTGAATCGCAAGTCATTCACCAAACCTCCACTACAGTCAGCATGCACTCTGTAAAAACGCGCCTCATCCTCATCACCCTTCAACACTCTACACTTCACACACGCAACCCTATTCAGGATAATCATGTGGTCGGTGTCCGCCTTCTTCACATGAGCCTTGGCGTCCGCACTGCGATTGATTCGCCCACAGGTACACATTTTAATATGAAATTTGCGGTTCTTATCGTTAGCCATGCCTGAGATTTCTTGTTAACTGTAAGATAATGAAATTTGTATAAGTTTGGAATCATGTAGTACAGTCATATTCCTAAAGCATTACACTTAGTGAGGAATGATAGATTTGAGTATAGTGAGTGGCATTCGATCCCGTCGACAGCCCGAAGGCCTTGTACTGATCACTAGGGAAGTGAGAGATCTTCCCCGATACCCGCTATTTACAGCTGAAGACATCATTGTCACTGCCCCGAAGTGGTAACAGCAACGCCGAGTCAAAGGTAGTGATCAGTAGCTGGGATCTAACCCCTCAAAGCTGCCTTAAACTTAGTTAAATTTCAAATCTGATAGCAGATTTGAACTCAGCATACTTGAAAACCTTAGTCTACATGTTAAAACTTTGAAAAAACTGAAAATTAAGAATTTTTAAAAAATTCCGCATTTTACTACTCGTACTACTTTTAAAAAATTTTATCAGTAGTAAAGACACTATCAAATTCTATCATACAAACTTTGAAGTAAGAAGATAGCTTGCCTACTTCAAAAGATACAGTCCTTTGAAACACCCGATATCGGGAGCTCAGAGCGACGACCGTCGCTTACCTCGTCTTTCGATGAAGTGATCAGACTTTCGTTGTCGGGGGTTTATATATGCTCGGAAGAAAACTTAAAATGGCTCTATCTCCGAAAGTATTCATCGTAGCGACATGCGGTTTGTTGCAAACGATTCGTCTCATCATTCTCTATCATATGACACCTAAACCATTCTCATATGACCACGGGAAGTTGGTCCGTCAGCACATCTCCATGCAACATGCCACAAGTGAAAAAATTCCTAAGTGTGAGAGCTCCAGTGTGGTGAAAATTTTGAAAAATTTAAAACTTCCGAATTTCGACCTGGGACCTTTACCAAAACATTTTTCATCAAATTTCACTGACCCCCCCCTCGTTCGCATAAGTTTGATGAAAAATGTTTTGGTGAAGGTCTCAGGTCGAAATGACACACTTTGGAAAATTTTCAAAATTTTGTCCATACAAAGCCACTCTGACACTTAGGATTTTTTCAGGTGAGCTCCGACCTAAAATCTTGTAACAGCTCTAACTTTTGAACGGCTGGTCCGATTGACTCGCAACAAAAAATGTCGTGGAGTAGTTTTTTCTCCTCTTTCAAACGAGTAGCTGTAAGACAAAATCCGTCCACTAGAACCAAAATTAGAAGATTGCTGTCGGGGGGGGGTCCGTGAAATTTGATGAAACAAACTTTGGTGAGGGTCCCAGGTCGAAATGACACACTTTGGAAAATTTTCAAAATTTTACCCATACAAAGCCACTCTGACACTTAGGATTTTTTCAGGTGAGCTCCAACCTAAAATCTTGTAACAGCTCTAACTTTTGAACGGCTGGTCCGATTGACTCGCAACAAAAAATGTCGTCGAGCAGTTTTTTCTCCTCTTTCAAACGAGTAGCTGTAAGACAAAATCCGTCCACTAGAACCAAAGTTAGAAGATTGCTGTCGGGGGGGGGGGGGGGGTCCGTGAAATTTGATGAAACAAACTTTGGTGAGGGTCCCTGGTCGAAATGACACACTTTGGAAAATTTTCAAAATTTTACCCATACAAAGCCACTCTGACACTTAGGATTTTTTCAGGTGAGCTACGACATTCCACCCTCCCAACCTGGACAGCACATCACCGCGCGCTACGACGGCCGGCCAGAGGGGGGGGGACGTCAGATTCGAAGCAACACGACGCCACACCACGACCGACTCGACGGACACGAGGCGGACACGAGGGGGGGGGACGTCAGACTCGAAGCAACACGACACCACAACCGACACGACGGACAGGAGGGGGGGGACGTCAGCGACTTTTTCGACGGCGGCCATCTTGCGCTATCCAGAAGTGGAGTTTTACTTACTACTAACAAGTCTAGTTCCTTATTTCATTTTCTTCATGGAGTAGTTCCAGGTGAGACGTTGTAGGTCGATTCTTGCAAGTTCAGTACCCATACTGTAGTTTCACATGTATCTTATTTTATTTTTCTTTTCTTCAAAGTTCATTACAAATTTATTCATTACAGTTGTATTTTGTACAGTAGGCTTGATCTTAGTTTATTTTATGTAGTTGTAACTGAGATTCCTAGAGGATGATGATTTTCATTCAAATAGGTCTTACGAAATGAAATTGAAATCACTTATACGCATAAACATCCTAAAAAAGAGACATCTTCACTGATGAATTAATCAAGTAATTTAAGTCTAACTGGGTCACTATGTCCGTTAAGAGATGGGGAGCGGAGCTTGATCAGCAGCATTTCATCAATGAAGAGATCGCATCTGTTTGGGCACTTTTTTAAAATTCGGAATTTCGACAGTCGGATGTTCTTGTTGTTTATGTGTACCAATGATGACTGTTGCTTGTGTTTCTCCACTCTCTCAAATAAATGACAATAATTGATAGAAATCAATATTATCATCAATAGGATAACAAGCTACCTCTTAGATTTTTGCTCATCTCTTTCATCGAATAGACTCATTAAAAAATAAGGGACTCGTTGCATTATGAGGGATATACAATGAATTAGAACCTCCTTTTTGTCACAATCTCAAAACAATCAAAAATTGTAGCAACTATTCCTGGTCTCATCTACTGATCATTTATAGTTTTGTACCTGAATTTATAAATGTACCAATTGCATTATGAAAGATAATAAGATTATGCTACTCATTAATTCAGAAATCAAGTATTAAATAAAGATCTTTATTCAGGATGACATGAATAAGATTTCAAAACTTCAGAAGTCTTTTTCTTTTTGAATTCATCAGTTAAAGAGTCCACATTTATGGGAATGTCGTCGTAGCAGTACAATAGTCCTCGACCTGCTAAACGTTGAAGTGACTTCGTATTGCGTAGATGGTTTTTCAAATACTTCATCAAAGAAAAAGTTCTTAGCGGCGTCGCCGTTAATATTTTTAAAATGGCAGATATATTAAGATAAAAATTTGAATCTCATTGAATCCTTGAATCGATGCGTTACATGGACGTACGCTGATGTCTGTTGTCGACCATTTCATAAGCCACCCATCCAATTCTGCTCTCAAGGTAGCTTCACTGTCATCCGGTAAAGGATCTTGATATATCATGATTAGATAAATACCAAGGACACGTCGGCGCTTGCACGTTATTAAATAAGTCGTCGGCAAACGGCAGCAGTGCATATAAACATTCAAATAAAAGATGTGTTGAAATAGGATATCTTAAGAACTCGTACGAATAATATTTAACACTATTGATTTCATACCGAAGGGGTGGTCGAATGCGGTAGACCTTCAATCAGCCACTGTCTGCATCTATGTAGCTCACTATCCAGACCACACCCTGCTGTGGGACAAAGGCAAAAGAAGAAAAGGAAGAGAGCATGACTTAGTTGAGTTGGGAAGAACCTAGTTTTCTTGGATATTCAAAAAGTTTTTTCATATTTTCGATTGATTTCGATCAGCACCTGCCGATCATATTCATGCAAATGAATTTATTCTGCATAATTCAAGGGATAATGCTGACAATGAATTTAAATGATCATGAGATGAGTTACATTCAACAGTACGTCTACTCTACTTCTATGCGATATTCCATTCTTCTAGTTGTTAGTCTAATGAATTGAAATGAACAATTCAATGAAATTTCAATGATCTTTGTGTCTTTTACGTACTTCTAGCCCTACTTTCATCTGCTTGTTAGTAGTGATTTGATACCATTTGTATCAAATGAAAGCGTCAAATTTTGATGCTTTCAAGAGGCGTGTGAACGAACAGGTTTCTGACTGGGACAACTTAATCAGTTTATAGATCTGTTTTTTCTTTTATTTATTTAAGATAATACAATTTATCACTTTTTCATCGAGTAACCCCTAGCTTCGTTCATGGCTCATAGCTGTGATAGGTGTGAAAATTCCGTAAAAAAATATATCAAACTATCAAAGGTTACCCATCAAGTAAATAGCTTAGGAATAAAAGATTGTAGTGCAGTGTTCGTGTTATCGAATGTCTCAGGACATGGTCTTCATTGATTGAGATGCATGTAGACGGCTTTTTGAACAGACTTTTGTAAAAGCTTCAATTCTTTTTTCTAATTTCAGAGGCTAAATTTCGGGGTCTTGACAGATGCACTTGATTTCCCAAGGAGTTTCTGTTCGATGACTAACATTTACATAGTACTACTTACAAACTCAATGACAGTAATTTTCAATGTTCTACCATCTTCCCCAAATGCGACTGAATATTCAGCAAACGTGTCACGTTTTCCAATGAATGAAGACAGGAAAAAGCGGGACATTACTTTATGTAGAGAATATCATGCAAATAGTCAAAAGATTTTGCACCGTCGCTTCCAACTTGTTCTCTTATTGGTACGAAATGCAATGTATGGAATACGACTGCCAACTACGCATTTCCTGAAAGAGAGATGGAAAATTACATTTGTGATATGTGATACTGAAACGCATTCGCATTGAATATTGAAGTACTACTAATGTCTCCGCATTGGAAAAAATGAAGCTGGGGAACACGAGTGTCTGAACAGCGACAGTAACTACCGGGGAGTCAGCTATGCTGTCCAGAGGCCACGGGTTAAAGAATTAAAGAACTTCGACATCAAGCTAAAATCTGTCAGATATTTGTTATGAACACAGAATTAGACAGGTCGTCTCTTCTTCCGTTTGACTAGAAGGGAAACATTTAGTCCGGCAGCCAGAGCGAGTTTCTGTAGGGAACGAGGCCGAAACTGAGACTTTCACACAATGATGTACGCCTCATAGTCCGGCAGCCAGAGCGAGTTTCTGCAGGTAACGAGGCCGAAAGTGAGACTTTCACAAAATGATGTACACCTCATAGTCCGGCAGCCAGCACGAGTTTGTGCAGGGAACGAGGCCGACAATGAGACTTTCACAGAATGATGTGCACCTCATAGTCCGGCAGCCAGCACGAGTTTCTGCAGGGAACGAGGCCGACAATGAGACTTTCACAAAATGATGTACACCTCATAGTCCGGCAGCCAGCACGAGTTTGTGCAGGGAACGCGGCCGAAAATGAGACTTTCACAGAATGATGTACACCTCATAGTCCGGCAGCCAGCACGAGTTTCTGCAGGGAACGAGGCCGACAATGAGACTTTCACAAAATGATGTACACCTCATAGTCCGGCAGCCAGAGCGAGTTTCTGCAGGGAACGAGGCCGACAATGAGACTTTCACAGAATGATGTACACCTCATAGTCCGGCAGCCAGCACGAGTTTGTGCAGGGAGCGAGGCCGAGAATGAGACTTTCACAGAATGATGTACACCTCATAGTCCGGCAGCCAGCACGAGTTTGTGCAGGGAACGAAGCCGAAAGAGAGACTTTCACAGAATGATGTACACCCTATGCCTACTTCGAATCGGCACGTCTGCCGAGTTCTAGTGAGTTCCTCTTCTTGTCAGACAGGATCAAAGAAAAACACATGTAAATCCAATGGGACGCAGATTACAGTTTTTGACAAAAATGAAATTTTCTATGTTTTCTCTGATTAAACGAAAAGTACTAAGCCCAGAGTCATAATTTTTGGCATGGAATGTCTTCAGGTCATTTCCTATGATTTGCCTGTGATGTTATCATGCTTCTGATAGGCAATGTGTGTGAGAATGTGGTTGAATGTGGATGAAGTTGCTCAAAATGTTTGTGTTTGCCGACATTAAGAGCCTCTCCAAATCAAAAGGCGTTTATCTTTATAGAAAGGGGAGCATGAAAATGAAAGGAAATAACCTGAAGACATTCCATGCCTAAAATTATGACTATGAGCTTAGTACTTTTCTTTTAATTAGAGAAAACATAGAAAAATTCATTTTAACAAAAAAAACGCATCGACGACATTTGTATAATTAATTATAAACATTTTAAGCAGATTATAAAGCATATTTACCCTGGTAGCTTGGTAGCGAGCAGAAGCGGTAGTAATAACAAAGAGGTTGAATACCTGGATGTTTAATTGAGCATTACTAATGATGGTTTACGAACTTCTGTGTATCATAAAATAGACGATTTTAACTTTGCTGTTACACTCCTAACATTCCCAGAAAATACAATCCCGTACAAAATGGGTAGCCAAGTATTTAGCGGACAACTTATAAGATATGGTCGAATTTGTTTATCCCTTGATGATTTCGTGAAAAAGGCTTCTTCGACCTTCAGATTATTAGTTGCTAGAGGCTATAATCAAGATTCTTTAATCAATAATGCAGAAAGATGTTTACACAGGCATAAAGAGCTAATTTTGAAATTTGGGCTGTATTGAGCTAGACAATTTTCTAAGTTCAGTTTTCTGCTAACCGAATAATCAGATTTTCTTTTTTTTGCCGATTTTGACTTACACCGATTGTGACTAACCCGACTTTTGCTTTGTGGAAGCTGTACAGTTTTACTGTGCAGGGCCCCACTCAGGTGGGTTTGAGTGTTCAGGAATTGGGGCCGAAATACGAATCCTACCTGAGTTCCTGCTGATGACTGCCTAGCTGGTACAGGGAACGCAAAACCAGTCCTTTTAAGGACTAATTTCATTTTATTTTCAGTATGTATTGCATTATTCGTTTGCACTAATTTTTTTTGTTGCAGTCTACTCATTTATTTTACACTAGTTTCTTGTGACTATCAATTTTATTTATTTATTTAGATTTTGATTTTTTTACCTAATAATTTTCATTTGTGCTGCTCACTTCCTTCCTTTTTTTAATTAATTAATTTATTCATTCATTCATTCAATTTTTTTTCTTTTGTTGCAATTTCAATATTCCATTACAGTCGTACTTCACTAATGAATTTCAGCAGTTAATCTCTCAGAATTTATTACCCATCACTTTCCTTTTTTTCTGTATTTTAATTGTTAGCACGCGATCTACATTTTGATAATTTCTTGGTTAGCTTATTTTCTATATTACGTTAGGTAACAACGTGAATAATTGTCTCCTTTCCCATCTGCAGTAGGTGATTGATAGCATCTTCCGTCGTATGCAGATTACGCTTGTCATAATTGTTTGCGGATTAAGGCTAGATATGATGGGACACAGACCGGTCTTCTTGAGAGATAGATGAAATTTCATGAATAGTTAGACACCAATTGGTCCATTTATAACAAGTCTAGTTCCTTATTTCACTTTCTTCATGGAGTAGTTCCAGGTGAGACGTTGTAGGTCGATTCTAGCAAGTTCAGTACCCATACTGTAGTTTCACATGTATTTTATTTTCTTTTTCTTTTTCTTCAAAGTTCATTACAAATTTATTCATTACAGTTGTATTTTGTACAGTAGGCTTAATCTTAGTTTATTTTATGTAGTTGTAACTGAGATTCCTAGAGGATGATGATTTTCATTTAAATAGGTCTTACGAAATGAAATTGAAATCACTTATACGCATAAACATCGTAAAAAACAGACATCTTCACTGATGAACTGATCAAGTAATTTAAGTCTAACTAGGTCACTGTGTCCGTTAGGAGATGGGGAGCGGAGCTTGATCAGCAGCATTTCATCAATGAAGAAATCGCATCTGTTTGGGCACTTTTTTAAAATTCGGAAATTCGACAGTCGGATGTTCTTGTTGTTATGTGTACCAATAGATGATGACTGTTGCTTGTGTTTCTCCACTCTCTCAAATAAATGACAATAATTGATAGAAATCAATATTATCATCAATAAGATAACAAGCTACCTCTTAGATTTTTGCTCATCTCTTTCATCGAATAGACTCATTAAAAATGAGGGACTGGTTGCATTATGAGGGATATACAATGAATTAGAACCTCCTACATACTTTTGTCACAATCTCAAAACAATAAAAAATTGTAGCAACTATTCCTGGTCTCCTCTACTGATCATTTATAGTTTTGTACCTGAATTTATAAATGTACCAATTGCATTATGAAAGATAATAAGATTATGCTACTCATTAATTCAGAAATCAAGTATTAAATAAAGATCTTTATTCAGGATGACATAAATAAGATTTCAAAACTTCAGAAGTCTTTTTCTTTTTGAATTCATCAGTTAAAGAGTCCACATTTATGCGAATGTCGTCGTAGCAGTACAATAGTCGTCGACCTGCTAAACGTTGAAGTGACTTCGTATTGCGCGTAGATGGTTTTTCAAATACTTCATCAAAGAAAAAGTTCTTTGCGGCGTCGCTGTTGATACTGGTTACGCTGTTAATATTTTTAAAATGACAGATATATTAGGATAAAATTTTGAATCCTTGAATCGATGCGTTACATGGACGTACGCTGATGTCTGTTGTCGACCATTTCATAAGCCACCCATCCAATTCTGCTCTCAAGGTAGCTTCATTGTCATCCGGTAAAAGATCTTGATAGATCATGATAAGATAAATACCAAGGACACGTCGGCGCTTGCACGTTATTAGATAAGTCGTCGGCAAACAGCAGCAGTGCATATAAACATTCAAATAAATGACTGATGTGTTGAAACAGGATATCTTAGGAACTCGTACAAATAATATTTAACACTAATGATTTCATACCGAGGGGTGGTCGAGTGCGGTAGACCTTCAATGAGCCACTGTCTGCATCTATGTAGCTCACTATCCAGACCACACCCTGCTGTGGGACAAAGGCAAAAGAAGAAAAGGAAGAGAGCATGACTTCGTTGAGTTGGAAAGAACCTAGTTTTCTTGGATATTCAAAAGGTTTTTCATATTTCCGATTTATTCTGCATAATTCAAAAGTTCTAACTCAAACATACAAACATTGTTGTGACATAGAGATGAAAGCTAGAGGCGGCAGATAGTACTGGGAATAGAAGTAAATAATAGTACTTTCTATGGCATTGTTAATTTCTATGGTGCTGGGTTACCTTGTAACAAAAAGCAATTTGATAGCTGACATAGAACGATGAAACAGGTAGTACTGGGTTGCAATTTACCAGTAGCAGAGTGAAGAGGATCGACAGGTGCTGATCGAAATATACTCATTGACAAAATTTTTGAAACATTTACTTCTTTAACTTCTTTCCTTTTGACTGGTATATATACATGTATGTATGATACCTTGATAATTTAGTCACAATCTCCACCAAGGCGCTAGCACAGAAAAGCAACGCATGTAGCAGATTCAACTTTAATAGCGCGTATGCCGCCCCCTAGCTCAAATACATTCAGTAATCTGAGATGGCATGAATTCACAAAGTTTCTGAATGAAGGATGTTTCAAGGAGAAGCCACTGCTCTGTCAGTCTTTCATAGAGAATCTTCAGGGACACTGGTGGAAGTGAATAGCGGTCTCTCACTCGCCGCCCAAGCTCGTCCCAGACTTGTTCAATTGGTGACAAGTCAGGTGAGCGTGCAGGCCAGTCAAGGGTTTCAATGTTCAATCTCCTAACAGTGGCAATGACAGCCGAGGAGCGATGTGGTCTTGCGTTGTCGTCTTGGAAGACGAGATCCTCCACCCTGACCACTGGGGCAACAACAGGAAGCACAATTTCATTGAGATACCTCTCTCCAGGCAACGTGCCTTTGATGATGACTGCTGTCGTTCGTCCGCCATGCCAAATGCCACCCCACAGCATAACACTTCCACCACCATATCTGTCGTGTTCTTTAATACAGCATGGGGCAAAGCGTTCACCTGGAAGACGTTCACTCTGACACGACCGTCATTGAAATCCAGAGTGAATCTCGATTCATCGGTCCACAAGACTTTCTGCCAGTGATGGTCATTCCATGAGCGAGGGCATCACACCAGGCAACTCGTCTTCTGCGGTGCTCAAAACTCAATGGAATTAGGACAGCTGGTCGTCGCGATTGAATTCCAGCTTCTCGCAATCTTCGGTAAGCCGTTCGAACGCTACAGTCTATATTTGAGGCACTCTTCCAGTGTACAACTAGCTTTGGGACTGACACAAATCTATTCCCTCTTTGCAGCTAAAACTAAACGTGCGTCTGTCCTTCCTGCAGACGTTCTTGGTCGACCAGATCCCTTCTTCTTTTTAACATCTCCTTCTGCTTTCCATCGACACCACCACCTCTAAACGACTCTTGATAGTTGCAGCTCTTCGGCAACACTCGCACAACTTCTACCACAACGAATCATTCCAATAGCCATACCTCTGGTAAACTGATCGTGTGCCATTTTATTTTACAAAAGCTGGATTTCAGTTCATGTTTATGTTCAATTTGTAAAAGCAATTGTGACAGTTGTATCGATATCAAAATTTGAAATTTGACCACCATAGATCTCTCTCCATTCTCTAATGTGTTGAATGGTAATACATGGAAAGCGAGATACTGAATCATACCTGAGAAAAAATGAAACAAACTTCAATTCAAGCCAACACTAGTGGACAAAATTACGGAAACATTGTAATTAATTGCGCAATTCTCGCGCAATTCTCATATATTTTTGACAATTAATTACAATGAATTTATTGCAATTTCTTTGTTTTTTTGCTATATTAGTTGCAATTCTTGTATATTCCACGAACAATTTATTGCAATTATTGTATATTTCTCCCACAATTTATTGCGACTTAAGCGTACTCTATAGAGATTGAATTCTCATCCTTACAACAAAATGCAATGTACACAAAACCATCCTCGCATTTCTGTGTATGTTAGAGCAAACAATGTGAACTTTGATGACATGTAATTTGAAATTCTGTATACAGTTGATACAATATCATTACAGCATAGAGTATTTTACGGCGACAAAACAGGAAAGTTTCACACAGATCTAGGATATGTAGGTCACTCGTCGTGTAGCTTGCTCATTTTGTCTCAAGCTTCCGATCATTAAGTAATCAACAGCACAGACTACTTAAGTCTGATGCCCTATTTATCATCATTCATTTGCAAACGAAACGCTGCAAATAAATATTTCTCGGCTTCTTTAGCTGACATACAAGGACACTGCGAATAAGCGATCTTTTAATTTCCTAGATCTGTGTTTTAATTATATTCCGATATTACTGTGCAAGGCATTGCCAATGTCATACAGTCACCCAGATTACTATCAAAACCTTTCAAAGTTACACAAGGCACCAGCAAAGATGATACAGGTATTTCACAAAATTCCTCCGTATGTTTTACAACAAAAATAAAGACATTTGTAACCAAAAGATCAGTAAGATGTCGAGGTATACCATGTAATGCATAATTCGAGAAATCAAGCATACGTAGAGTGCAACATTGTAGCACAGTTGCCCTGGCAACAATACGACCATCAACATGTTTAATAAATTCTATGACATCAATTAATTGATTTTCACTATTTACTGTAGCTGTATAAATAGAAGTGTATCGATCACTTTTGCTATATGATCTCGAACAAGATTTTAATTTACCTTTACGAATACAACCCTTGTTAAGAAAATGATATTCATCACTATTCCTATCCGGTACAATGTCTAGAAGCTTCAAAAGTTCAGACTTATTTTCATAAGAAGCAACATCCAAATAACAACTGCTATGTTTTAACAAAGAATATTTGTCACATATTTGTTTTGAAGTAATCTGTGGTTCCTTGGGTATACAATTTTAGCGCTTTCATCTGGGCTTCGAAAGAAAACATAAACAAAATGGTAACGCTCCAAAACGTTCAACTTGATCACCGAGATGTAACAGCTGGTGCATAGTTACAGTACACATGGAGGTATTATACAGAGTATTCAAAGCAGAGTGAAAGTAAACAAAAAGTTCTTTGATGCTACGTGAAAACGATCTCGCAGATCTCATATAACACATTCTACAACCATACAAAAATGTCAAAAAATGAAATACATATTTCTGGTCATTTATACATGTATGTTTATAAAACAAGGACAATACTATCATTGGTACACTATAGAAAAATAAGAAGTACATGTAATCACGAGCTTTCCAAAATGACCGATCATTTAACGAAACTGGTCTTGCCATAAAAACTGGAATTTTTACTGTTTCTAATACCTTGTCATAGTTGACAGTATGTCTTCCAATGAAATAAATTTCTCTATAAGATGATGAGTCTAAAAGCTTTTTCAGTAACAATTTAAAAGTTTTCAAATACGAGGTGCAGTGGATCAAGTAAAACATGTGACGGTATACTAAGATAATTTGACAAACAAGACATTCCTTTAATACCAAATAAGGTTTATCACATGAGCCAGTTCACTGTATTCCCTATATTGATCATCACTAATAGGTTCGTAAACGTCTCCGTACCTTCGAGTGTGACCCCTGCTAGCTCTTACCACTCTGCCCGATGCACCAAGCATCCAAATTTACCATTGAATTGTTGATGATTCAAGATACTCGCGGCGGCCGGTAGATCAAACACAGCAGTATGCAACTTCGGTAGAACTCTGATATATGAGCATCCCAGATTCAAGTCCATTGGGCTACCAATACCAGACGTTTTCAAATAATCTGTTAAAAAGTGACACCAATCAGGTTTAACCCTACTTTCCCAAAGTCCAAGGATGATAACATTTTCTCGTTTGGTTCGTAGATGTAACGGCAAATCCAAAAGCATACAATGGACAGGCCAGACTGTTGATTTCTTATACCTATACAATCCACCATCAGTAGAGAGATGTAGATGCACGACAATAATATCTGTATCACCAATACCGCATCCTCCAAGAATATCACTGTTGTCATGTTCCAAATCACGTCGATAGTTTCTGATTGTATCCAAATAGCGACACAGTAATAATTCTAATTGCCAAGTTATATCAAAAGTTACACATTTTTGTATGAGGGAGTTTGGTCTAAACACAAATGCTTTCTGATATGCTTTTTAACTACTCTCCATGACAATTTCTTTTTGATGTTACCCGAAACCTGGAAGATAAAAAAAATTGTGTAGAAACATGGAAGGGGTATCAAACGTATACACATATAATAAATCGCTAATTCTACGAAAGATAGATCATCGGCTGTCAAATGCCAGTAACAGAAATATCAGGTAACTTTAGAATACTCGACCCCATATCCGTCATTCTTTAGGAGGATTTCTGGATATCTTTGCACAGTCTTTCCTCTTGGGTTAAAAGATAGGCTTCGAGGTTTTGGATGTACTTCCAAAGGTACCTTACATAAACAGTATTATTTCTCTTTTTCCTGTTCTAAGAAAACCAAGAAGTCACTTGATTTAATCTTCAGCAATTCCAAGAACTTTATTTGCAATTATAATAATGTATCGCATGCAAACACAATTCAAAAAAATATTAAGAATGCAACGTAAGTACTTCACAATAGATTCAGTATTATACCCGCGACTGCCGATCAATATCATTTGCCACAAAATATCCAGGATTACAAAACATTCGGAAGCTCTGACATATCAGTCGTTATGAAAATTAAACGATTTACTTTTATAACCAGCTAAATCACAAATGAGGTCCATTTGGTCAGCCGTCTAATGTATATAGCTTGAGCCCGATTTCTTAATCAGGGGATGGGACCATTTGGATTCATGCAGCCCCATCTAAAAAAAAGCAAGTATCCACCTACTACTCGTCTCAAACATGCTGTATAAACCGAGTGCAGTGGCGCTGCTTTCTGAATTATTTTGAGTCATGACCGCAGAATGTGCGCATTAAAATTCGTTTCAGTGGTTGAGAAAATAAGGTTTCATTTCAAGACCTCATGTGTTGGTTCATTTTATAGTATATTATAATATCATGTTTTTCAATTTCATTAACTCATGATTTTAGTATGACACTTAAAAAATTGCAGAAATCTTACTAATTTCCAATTTATAATGTCACCCTCTATCAATAGGCCTACTTAGTTTCATTGTCTGATACTACCTGAAACCTTGATGCTGTAAACCTAGAACGCTACATCTACCGGATGAAAAAGGAGTAAAACATAAGCTGTTTTTGAATTCCTACCCAGTCTAAAACAGACGTGTCACATTCTCCAATATCTATTCCCGAATGAAACCCGGGTCAGAGTGAGAAAAAGAAATGGAACCCTCAATTGAAGCACAGTATAAAAATGATCACGCTGATAATGATGCGACGCTTGAACTTTTCTACTGAATTTCAGAAAAATATTCATTGTTTTTAAATCAAAAACTTTAGCACCGGTAGGTCTAGAAAAAATGTTAAATTTTTTTTCAATCTCAAGCACATTATTTCAAAAAGGAGACCATGAAGGTGTACGTTTACAGCTAAAATACAATTTAACTCACACTTCATGGAATAATAACTTGGTTTGTAGCATGAGTGATCGTCTTACCTTCTTTTACGTGGCCTCCGCTCTATTCCTTACCAGCACGTAAACTTGAGAGAATCGGCAGAAATTGAGTCACACAGGTATTCGATTCACACTTCTATCATATTTCGTTTAATTCGAAGAAGTTTCACGAAATCATAGTTTACCAATGTAAAGAATCAGCATGAAAAGTCGTTGGCACATCCAGTGACAGCTTTACAATTCACAGCCCTTCTGTTCGACTGAGGAGCGCATATCGAAACGAGCGCAGCAGTATGGCCAGACAGTGAGGTCACGCATTGTTAAAAGAAACGTAAAGTAAGTCAGTGCGCACCAAAGACGGCGAGGGCACGTGCACTCTATGCGTGAGTCCCTCTATAAAGCAATGATCCTATGTGTAAGGCAAGATTGATGTTGTTATGACGTCACTCGATCGTATTATATAGAAGTCCTCGACTGAAGGCATGCTAGGAAGAAACAAACGCTCATATTAATGTAGAGCTGCAATTATTAAAGAAGTATGGTGAATATGGGTGCTGCTATTGTGCTTGTCTGTAAAATCAAACTGCATGTTCATCGACTTCAATGTGATGTGAAGATTAACACAGACACTGCTCCTTTGCAAGTTACACTGTTCAAGTTCAATTCCATTGTTCACGTATTTGTCTTGGAGATTCGGTTCCGTTTTGACACCAGCTGCTGGCTAGTGATAAAAAGTTGTGATTTTTCAATCATTTGACGTAAAACATTGTTATCATGTAGCTAAACAGATGAGTTCAGAACTCCGCTTACTGCACTGATTAATGGTAACAATTACATAAGTATGCAGAAACATTTTTGTTACATCGACAAATTAATTTATAAATATTTGTAAAATGTTTCAGATATGAACATTTAGGTGATTATGATAATATTTAGAGCCTGTATAAATATTTTTGCAGTGAAATGGTTTTTTAAAGTCGTTTTTAAGTTTTCTAGTTCCGAAGTGAAATCAATTTATCGATCATTTGAAAACTATTACCTTAAGTTATCTGAAATTGATTGCGATTTGCTTTTGTGCAATACATGTCTCATATTTATATATATAGTATTATAATGACTATATTGCAATATGGTCATTAGGGTATTTTTATTACAATTTTCGTATACTACAGTGATATCAATTATAATCAACAAAAAGTAGCAATGATATGAATGTTTTCATTTTTTATCCTGAAGAGAGCAAAAATCTTTGTAAAGGAAGCAACACTGAGATGAATCGATGATGATAAATGTACGATGAAAATTTCGCAAACGAAAAATACAAAAATTGCAATTTATATATTGCATCATTTTATTGCAATTATCGTGTAAAATGACAATAAATTACAATTAACGCATAAAATCATATATAAATTGCAATGTTTCCGCAATTCTGTCCACTAGTGAATGATAGTTTGTTTCATGAATTATGTCAATGAGTATATATCGCGAATATGAAAACTATAGATTCTGAATATCCAGTAAAACTTGGTACATCCCAACTCAACATAATTATGTCAAACCAAGGCATCTTCACAGGCATACATGGCATATTCTTGGCATGCACTGAAGTCCTGAGACTGCAACTTCACATACAAAATTACATTGGCAGAGATTTGACATCTCTCACACTGAATTTTTGATCTTATTTCCTTTGCGATCATTTCTTGTAGTTTTTGAGCTAACATGGAAATCTGTGTTTTCAGGATACATCGGAAGAATTCAACACAATCATTACCTGACCCTGGATGAAGAAGTGGCACATTGTTCATCATAATCATCACACTGAGCAATTTTCTTCGGATCCAGACTCGTGGGACCCAACCATGAGAGGATAAATATATTCATGCAGTGGACTGACTTCGTCAGTCAATCTTGTGATTTGAGACTCTTCTGAATCAAAGCAGTCAATTATTGCCATACAATAAAGCTCAGTATTACCTACACAGCAATGTTTTCACTGGCCGGAAAGTTGTAGTGTTTCACTGTTTGAGCTAGAAAGCATTGCATTCGTAAATAAATTATAGAATATAAATGATATTTAATTATTTTAATTCTGTAGTCCTTACACGATATTGTTATCAGCACGGTTTCGGAGCCGGCTATAAAAGTATAGGTGAAAATAATATTTCGCAGCGATAATCTTGAGCTCGTCAATTTTGGATAAAATTGATTGCGAGTTTAACAACATAAAGGAAGGAAAACTCGATTTGGATGGTGGCGGGGAGCTGAAATTTAAAAGCGACCTTGAAAAATTGGTATCTCTTTACGCTCAACGACTCTTCCTTTGTAAATAACGGCATCTTCGTTTCCTTTTCTTCTTTAGAGTTCTTTCCTCAAAATCTTTTCTTGCTGCTGTTGAGCTTTTGTTTCATCACTATTTATGTACACATTATTGTATTCGAAACACCCTTTCAGTTCTTAGCGTTTCGTAGAACAAAGTATTTGTGGTCTGTTAGGTTTGGTTCAGCTGGTTCCAGTAGGACTATGAGAGAATGACTACCTTGATGATTAAGTATTTATTATGGCACACTAGCAATCAGCCTGTCTTTACAGCAGATTTGAATGTAACATAGATACGTGAAAGGCAAAGATATAACTATGAAGTCCCAGACAATAGAAATCTTAACTCAAGGCATATAGGCTAATCATAAAACCAGGGCTCTAATGGATACAGACCTATTCTATCAAGTAAAACGCATTTCCCCATCGAACTAAACTTCCTACATCAAAAGTACTTCAGACGAATTTCAATACTTCATCTTGGTATTGTATTTCACTAGTAGACAATCTTGCGCTAATCTTGCAAGAAATACACTATATTTCTTGCATTTTTGACGTATTTCTTGCAATCAGCTCACAAGTCATATACGTATTTTTCTTTCAATTTCCATGTGTATTTAACATATTTCACACAATTTTCGCAAGATATACTATGCATTTCCCACAATTTCTACAATTTCCTGTATATATCTCACAATTACCGTAATTACAGAATAGATTTCCTATTATTATTACTATTAACAATACACATTTCGGTTTCCTGAGTTCTTCGATTGTGATACTACATTCCCAAGCAGAAAGCTGACCGAAACATAAAACAAGGACAATTACATAAAATAATACTCATATTTAAGAAAGATGAACGAACCATACAACCAATAAAATACACGCTGAGAATTTCCGAAGAAAATCACAGAAATGTTCAATGATATTCAAAGAACTCATGACACAGCATAAGGATGCAATATAGGCCCTACAAGTTTTAGATGACATTTGAACAATTCAAAGTTTCCCTTTAGCAGCATTGTAGTCCCAACCGATAATAGTTTTAAGAAGCCGTTGCTGCTTTGTGTATTACGATCCATATCCAATTTTCGCGGTCAACCACTTCGTTCAGGTATACAATGTATTTAAAACTACAATCGGCTGTTTCTATATGACAAATCGAAATCATTCATTACAATACAAAGTTTATCAATTCCATTAAGGATAAATTGGTAAATCGTTTCCTGTCATCGAGTAAATATCTTGTCTAGCACAGTATTCACAATGTCCCTTGTGTATCTAGGGACTGAATGAAAAATAAGGGAAAATCATGAGAAAATGAAAAATATGTTCATTAACTCTTTCATATAACTCCATTACAATTTAACAAAAATATAATGTTAGCGAAAAACAATTCGTCTCCTCTGACGGGAGTATAATCATTACTTAATTTACCATGTGACTGTATTATGGCTTTTGGTATATGAGAACCATTTCTTAAGACATGTCCTCCATCAATACACTTAACACGACAGAAAATCCAAGATCCAATCTGGCCATCATCAGATGATAAATGCAGATATAAGATGAACACTTCATTTATTCCAGTATCGTCACAACCATAAAGAACACCACCATCTCCCAAACGTAGTTCATTTGTATAGGCCTACTCACACATTTCTTCCAAGGAACGAGTGCACCTGAAGATCGATATTGAAATCTTAGATTTATACCAATATCGATATCGTAGCATGTTCATCAATTCGTAATTCAAATGGTGGTTGCCGGTTAAAATACGATTTTTTCTTGACCTGTTGACAAGAGATTACCATGTCATCCTACGGTTCAGTGATCTGGAACGAAAGAAATGAATCATCTAGTATTATAGAATCACTTTCTATGGGGTGCAGTCATACTCTGTATGGCTGTGTGCCTTGCGTAGAGTGGTGTGTAAAAAAGCAGATTATACGCGCAAACAATAAAAAAGTAACGTTTTCATATGCACACATCTGTAAGTGCATTTTGCAATAGTATTTTCATCAAAAACAAGTTGTTTTAGAAATCAAGCAACATACCGATTAAGAAACTATTATTCTACTCGAGTACGGGGACTATTGAAACATGATGAAATAGAATTACTGAAAATCATACTTTTGATAAAATACCTCTATAATCTAAGAAATAATGTACCAGTTACTTTGAATGAAAATATCCGTTTTCTCTCCCGAAATGTAATGCCAATACGAATTAATAATCGCAGAAATAAAATATCAGTACAGCCTGATTGAGTTTGGCTGTACTGATATTTTATTTTTGCGATTATTAATTCGTATTGGCATTACATTTCGGGAGAGAAAACGGATATTTTCATTCACAGTAACTGGTACATTATTATGGTCCTCCCGCCTTAAGCCATCTCTTATATAATCTAAGAAAAGATGGGTCATAAGCAATGCAAAACAATAGACAACTTATGAACTGTCGTAATTTCTTTCCGCTCGTTATTACATGTATGTTAGACAACATGCACATAAATGTGTAAGGTTTGAGTTTAAAACGAATTACACTTTCTAACATTCAAAGTGGGCATACTGATTTATAGAACGTTTGATTGTTTGCTAAACACGGAAGCGCAATTTTCACTTTTAAGTAAATTCGTATATTGCCTCCCAAACTTATTAAACTTGATGTTGCATGAATTCATATTATAAAATTTAAACGTAACAATGCAGAAAAACACATTGAAATGAGACCTGAAAGCCTAGGTTTGAATTTAATTTCTTCTGCATTGTTACGTTTAAATTTCATAATATGAATACCATTAAGTTATGTCCACCCTAGATTTTCTCCAGAGCATGAGGTACAAACCTCGAACGCTTGGAAATAAAATTAAGTTGAATAGTTAAATAATTAATTTTTTGCTAATACATAATAATTTTGGGAAGCAAGGTGTGAATTTACTTAATATTGAACATTGTTCAGATTGCCAACTTTACAGGAGATCACAAACGATTAAGTGACATGATCATGACGTAAGTTCTAGAGGAATCACGAACCATCAGTCCACACCAGCTGTGGTATTTAACGCAAATTATAATAGTCAACCGAATGTGAAACAAGACAATGATCCACAGATTTCTCTCTCCGAAATTATCAGTCAGTTTCGCTACAGATTATCTCGGAGAAGACTGATGACTTCACTGGACCAGTGGACCTGCATCACACTCTACCTCGCAACTTGTTGAGAGGAAATATCGTTATCCTGTTTCAGTTGGTTGACTGTAATTGTTTAACCACCCCCTACTAGGTGTTATGTGCTGTTCAGCTGAAGGAGAGAATCATGGATGATATTCAAATTTCTTGACTTGGTTAGTTAACTCACTTTTTTCAAAATCCTCTTCAGATGATTTTATGAGGGTCTTTACATAAGTTTGTTTATGTAAGCCACGACAAAAGGTAATTCAATTTGAACAGATCCTCCAACATGAAGAGTTCTGGTTCATTTCTCGTCCTCGTCCCCGCACTGTAGGCTTATTCCATTTCTGAATTGATAGAGGAATATAAGATTAAAACAAAGTTTTAGTGGATCTACGCATGAATTCTGACTTCTTGAAATTGAAATACCTTTGATTAATTTATATTGAACAATATTTCTTCTCAAAGGAGTGAAGGAAGGCTGTGAAGGCTGTCATTCGATGTCGCATGTTTTTGACAATCAGTACAAAAAGATAGATTTCTTAGAATTTCAACTGTTACTTTATCTAGTGAACATATGTTAGTAGCAATAATACTGGTTAGTTTGCACGCACGAAACACATTCAACGTTGGCGACAAACTTAATCAGTCGACTTAAGTAAGTAATGAAAATGCATTCATTAATCAAAGGAAACGGCAGCGAGTGTCCAAACACGGAATTAATTAAAAGAACGATAGCCTCTGGATCATTTTAATAAATTTCTCCTTTGAATAGTGGAGTATACTAAGAAATTTGACTATACAGACGGCATGGATGTAATCTATACGTTAGTAATAAACCAATGCAATCTATTCACTGGAGACATGTATTTAGACTTCATTCCGTGTTTTCTTGAAGGGTGACATGAATTACATCTTAAAACAAATTTCGGACTTTTATTGACGCCTCCGCAGCTCTACAGTGTAGGCGTCGTCTACAGAATGTATTTCTTATGATCTACAGCAACTGAATAGACAGTGAAAAATAATCATCAATTTACAATAAAATTAGGGGTGTACCCAACGTTCGGTTCGGTCAAACTATCGAACCCATTTGCATTAACTAAAAATTTTCTATTCTGAATATTTTTCTTCATGCTTAATTCTATCCAAGAATTTACGATCTCGATTTATTATTATATTCCATCACTTATAGGCTTGAGTTAATTTTTTTAGTCTCGTAAAGTATTAGGTTCGGAATTTTTTGGAATTTAGGTATGTAGCTTTGTTTGTGAACGACTTTAGCGTTAGCTTGCGATAGAGTAAAACCTAGAGGCAAGAAAAGAAAGCTTAAACTGCATTAATAGGTAGTAACAAAACGAGTAACAGTCACTGAATTTTCTTATTTAAAAACAACATTTCGCCACCAGATTGAAGCAGGCGGGAGCGGCGGTCCTCCCAAATCTTTCCCGCCGCCGAAAACATTCTTTCTGAGTACACTGATGAGCACAGACTGCATATATGCTTCTTTGCTGCAATTTGCTAGAGTAGGAATCTGTCGTTTACCCGTTCTAGGTTTAGGAAAAGGAAAGTTTAATGCATGAGAATGTATTGAGGACTCATCAATTCGTAAGGTAAGAAGTATATTTGACTGTGAAATTTCAATAGAGTATTGCTCATGCAATACTTTGAAATACTCAGATGAAAATATCAGTAAGTTAGATCGAACTTTTTTTTGAGGTTCGACCGTACCTCAAAAATCGAGGTTCGGTGCACATCCAATTAAAATCACAGGGAACTTTAATTAGGAGACTAATCAATAAAAAGAAAAGCCCATACCCTCTCTCACACATGATAGTTTAGTACATGCATATGATATAAAAGTCATGAAATTAACGAAAAAGCAAATTTAGTTTATTCGACTGCGTTTTACTTGATGTACGACTACAGATAGAAATAGACTGATCTACAAGATAGCGAAATTAACTGAGTTCCCGTCAAAAATATGAAACGTGAAGAAATAGGAATATCATCAAAGAAAACCGTATGAAAAATGTTTGGTCATGTGTACATGTCCATATCTGGTAAAATACACAGCATGCTAAATTTGTTATTTTCAAAAAAGACATCATTCATCAGCATGCATTTGGCATAAATTTCAGCAGCTGAAATATGAATAACTTCCCCAGACAGTGTCACAGGCACATAGAATTTTTGAAAGGATGATCTTAACATACGAGATAGTTCATCAGTATCAGGAAAGAGATTATCAAGTTCAAAGGTCGCAAAAGTTTGAAGTTGTACGGTTATGGTATCGTCCTCAGCATTTCTAACAAACGATACAATTTTTCCAAATCCACTTGAGAATTGACAATAACAATCTGAGAAGGTGTCAAATCTTCCTGAAATGCGAAACACGTTGTGCTTTACACGAAATCGAAAACTATCCAAACACTATTCTACATCTTCATTCGTATACATCGTATCTACTCCGAGAATTTTGGAGAGTTTAGAACAAAACTCTGGCTCATAACGAAAATTGGACATCAAACAGCTGTGTGCACTCTTGAACAGAAGAAGTTTGTTAACAATTTGTTTGAAATGACCCCGTGTACCTTTAACTAACTTTTTCATAAACTTGAATTATGCTTCAAATGGTGCCATAGAAGAAAATACCAAGGAACCATGCGATCTTATTTTATCAGATACATGAAGAAGTAAATGAACATTGACAGACATAAATTCAATACCAAAAATTGGCTTCATTTGGCTTACGAAAAACATAAATAATATTGTCTATCTCTTGGAGCTGCCGGTCGTATTTTTTGGATTGCTCGTGATTGGATATCTTTGTTGGAAAACATTTTACATTTGTTTCGTATCCATACGGGGGATTTTAACCATTCAAAGTCCATTTCTATTTATTTCGTTGTGGCGGACGACTTTCGGGGCTTGTATTAATCCTTTTCTTTGCTGTTCTTGAGTCTCCGCATCGTTTTCTTTTCGCATTGGTTCTCTGATGCTTAGATGGAACTCATATGAAAGATTTCTGTTTCTGATCCTGACTTGCCAAAAATTTGCAGCTTTTGGACCGATTTGTTGGATTTCTATATGCATCTGTATCTTTTGAAATTTCCATGCATCTCCGAGAGTAAATGACAGTTCTATTGCTCCATCTGCACATTGTGAATTTAGTTCTCACAGATATCTCTAGAAGTCAATCAGATTTTCGTCTGCAGTTTAAGAAAGCCTAGTATACCAACTATGTCAATGTCAACCATCAAACGTTCAAGTCGTTCTTTGCGTGCTGGATGTCCATGTCCTGTAGAGCAATGCCCGGAGTACGTGGCCTTTTCAATGATGACAAATCATCTGGAAAAGCATGCCCGTGGTCTTCTACCAGAATCAGTGCCCAGTGTCTGGCTTCAGCAACACCGGCGTTATGTTTGTCGGTGTAATCGCATAGTGGCCGAATCTTTTCGCAATCAGCATGACAAGAAATGCACTTACGGCCATGTTACAAGCGACGAGCCAGACAACAACTTATCTGTGAGTCCAGGTAGTGTTCCATTTAGTTTTAGTTTACCATCATTGAATGATGTCATGACACTCAATCGCCCAACATTGAAACATATACCAGTTAACGCCCGGCAAAAGGTGGGAAGAATATTATCTGATGCCATAAAGCATGTTCTCTCTGAAAACACTGTTGACGCCTGGACTCGACTTTTGATGCTTCCAAAATGTGTTCTCCCTTCAGCAAAACGAGCTGGTCGTAAAAATGATCACAAAATTTCGATCAATGATCTTTGTGATAGATGGTCCAACGGAGACTTAGAAGGTCTATGGACTGCAGCGGTTGAGAACAGCAAAGCCTTTCGACCCTCTCAAAAGCATCGAACCAAGTTGGAGGAAGCAGAGGCTAGGCTATCGGCTGCACTTGATCAAGCGGAAGATGGTTACTACAACAAGGCGTGCAGAATTTTATCTTCAGATGGTCTGTGTCCTAACAATAATGAAACATGGACAAAATTGAAATTGAAGCACCCTGAAGCCCCACTTCCTTTAATACTATCCGACAGTCAGGATGAAACAATTCCACTAAATCTCTCTTCATCTTTTGATTTAATGGCTGTTTTGCATTCGTTTCCTAGAGCTACTGCTTGTGGTCCGTCTGGCTTGAGGGTACAGCACCTCATCAACGCATGTGAAGCTATTTTACCCACAAACCTGAGTGCTTCTCTTCGACACTTGGTAAATCTGTTGATCTCCGGCAAAGCACCACAAGAAATTGCGCCTTTCCTCGCCGGTGGGAGTTTAACGGCTTTGCTTAAAAACAAAACCAACGACTGGGATGTCCGACCAATAGCTGTCGGTGAAGTATATCGCCGTCTCACTGCGAAGTGTCTCTGCTCTAGCATTAAATCTGCAGCTTCTGAATATTTTGATCCTATCCAGCTAGGAGTGGCTTGCCGTTTCGGAACTGAGAAAATCATACATCGGACCAGAGTACTCGTAGAAAGGAACTGGAATGAGGATAACTTCTGTCTTCTTAAAGTGGACATGGCAAATGCGTTTAACAGTGTTTGCCGTCAAACAGTGTTGAATCAGTGTTTAGAACATTTTCCATCAATTTATAAATGGGTGAGTTGGTGTTACGGAAAACAACCTCATCTTTGGCATCAGCTTGGGTGCCTAAACTCAGCACAAGGCGTTCAACAAGGTGACCCGTTGGGTCCTTTACTTTTTGCTTTGGCTTTACATCCTCTTCTAAAGAAAATAAAATCAACTGTCCAATTAGATCATCATTATTGGTATTTGGACGATGGCATTTTCGCAGGACACAAAGAGGAAGTGTTACAAGCGTACAAATCACTACAGAAGGAGTCACAAAACATCGGACTTATCGTCCAGCCCCACAAGTGTGAGCTATTCCATCAAGGGAGTATTAGTGGCTTTGATGCTGATATCAAACATTTTTCGGTTCCGAACATTGAAATCCTTGGATCACCTATTGGTGAAGCTACGTTTTGTCAAAATTTTGTGCACCTCAAGTGTCAGAAAGCCAGGAAACTTTTGTATAAGTTAACTGAACTACACGATCCCCAAGTGTCAGTTGCTTTGCTACGATCTTGTGCATCCTTCTGTCGGGTAAACCACCTAGCAAGGACTATTCCCCCAGGTATTGCAAAGGAAGCTTTCGATTCTTTTGACATTGATATTCGTAGGACTTTCGAAGAGAGTGTAGCCATAGAGTTGCCTGACTCTGCATGGAACCAAGTTCAGCTTAAGCCAAGTAATGGAGGTTTTGGTCTGCGCTCTACAGTGAAACATTCTCCAGCAGCCTATATTTCATCAGTGTTTCATTCGGTCTCAGATGAATGTATTTCTAATTCAACACCAATTGCAAATTCCATAGACCAATTCAATGCAGTTGTGGAGGAAAAAGACCGAATCAATACAAGTAGTCTATTATTTTCCAGACCCAAACAACAAAAACTGTCGTCTGCCATAGACAGAAAATGCCTCAATTCAATTAAAAGTCAAGCAAATGGTGCGCATATCGTGCGCTTGAATTCAGTCAGTTCCGCCGATGCTTCATCCTGGATTACAGCGATACCTTCACCAGGTTTGGGCCTGCGACTATCACCTAACGAATATCAGATTTTGGCAAAATGGTGGCTAGGCATCTCTCTATTTAAGGGTGACAGCTGCTGTTCTAGATGCCCAGACGTAGCACTGGACCCATTTGGACTACACGCCCTAACATGCAAAAGAAGTCCCGATGTGATTTCAAGACACAATACTGTTAGAGACCAACTTCGCGAGGTATGCCAGTGGGCGAATCTGCGACCGAGCATTGAAAGGGGTGCTGGCTTAGGGGTGACAGATATAAATAGACGACCTGCCGACATCTTGCTTCCAGACTGGAGCCTTGGACGACCAGGAGCGATTGATCTCACGGTGGTACACCCGCTTTCTACAAACAATATTTCCGTAGCGAGTACAACCATGAGATCTTTCCTTGACATCGCTGAATGTCGCAAGCACTCCTCCAACGACTCGAAATGTGCAGAACTCGGGTGGAGATGTCTACCAATGGCGGTGTCTGTTTTCGGAGAATGGGGGAAGGAGTCGAAGGATGTATTTTCGCGCATTGGTAGAAAATTATCCATGTTGACTGGATCCCGCTTTTCTGAGGTCAGAGCTGCAATAATAAGAAAGCTTCTGGTGGCCTTGATGCGCTGTAATGCCCGATCTCTTCTGGCACACAAGGAATGCATAATTGGACAGGAAGAGCTTGCCATTGCTGGCAAACCTCTTAGGTTCTGAGCCAGATTTTCTTTTCTCACAGTTTATGTGCCTTTTTTATCTATAGGGGTTGTTTTAACGGAGTTTCGTAGGACAATGATTTGTTAATTTCTAGCTTTTTTAATTCCTTTTTTTGCCTTTTTTACAGCGAATATTTAACTTCTGTTACTCGTACATTAGTGTTCATTGTTTTTCATAATAAAAATTATTTTATAAAAAAAAAAAAAAAAATAATGAATGTATATCAACAGCATAGATTCTAGCATCTTTGCACATTGATAAACGCACACCAAGCACAAACGCCATCAAGTGCTTAGAACAGTGAGAAGGAAGAGAAAAACATATACAGGGTATGTTTTACCCTTAGGGGTTTGTTATGTACATATGAACAATGACATAGAACATAATATTTTGAAAATCCCGACCAGTCTAGAATTAGATTTGATCAAATTCTCGAAAATGACCAGTATTAGTCGTGGGTTTTTCGCGTGACATTGCCTGTTCTATTACCTTCAATCGGCGCCCTATGTATGCATCTTTATGACGGTATTTTGGGGACTAGTATCATTTTTGTCACATTCTCAAAATAAAGATGTAAAGGATCTAACATAATCTCCGAGGGTATCGATAAATAATCTCTCAGAACCGACTTCCCCTTTATCCCCAAGATAGTTTCTTCACTAAGATGAGCGATCTGGACTCTTTCATTGAATGTTGCATCAGTTACACATGGTATATCAGGAAGAAAATCATACACTCTAGCGAATGAACTTGTTGTGCTAATCGATTATATAACACGTATCTATAGATCTTTATTTGATAACATATCAAGGAACCCACAATACTAAAAGTCAAAAGCCGAATTCAAAATGAAAATATGCATCATCACATGAGTCTTGATGGCTTGGGTTCCTCCGCATAACCACCTTTTCCTACTACTTAGATCAGAGGTGGGCCACCACGGAAATCCTCGGATCCGCGGCATGCCTGAATATACATAATACAAATACATGTATAAACTATTTCGGCTGTGCTGGAAAACCTAATATTACGGTGATTACATCGATTGAACCGTTAATAGTGAATCCCTAATTACTATCTACAATAAAAGAACCATTACTTAAATTTTTTATAATGAACGATTTGGAGTCTGCAATAATGGATAATAGACAAGGTATATAGACTTGGAGACAAATGTGTACTTTCAATGTGACTAGCAAATACATTAAGTTATTGATATATGTTGTCAAGTTCATCAAATGTATTTCAAACTTAATATTCGTTAAGGTAATTATAACAATCGTAACTGAGAAAAGCATAATACTAATAAATCCAACTGATAGGTGAAATATGTCTAGAAATAAAGATAGCCGTTCTAATTCAGCATCGTAAAATACATGTTCGTGCAGCGAATGTATGAGTGGCCCGAGCTCAATCTATGGATTTCGGAATTTATACAAAGCCACTGGGAATAGATCGCAGCTTAAATGTGTTTACGGTTTACCACACGTGAGTGTTCAGTCGTAAACATATTGCGATGAAATAAAATTAACTAAAACAGGAACATATATCATTAAAACAAACTTTTAAACATATCTGCTATCATTTGGATTAATCTATGATAGTCTATATCTGCAATTTATATACCATAGAGGATGCAATATGCGTCCTCTACGTCATCATCATCAACATCTTGTTATCATGGTCATTGGTCATGATCATCATTGTGCATGATATTCATATAATTCAGGAAATTCTATATCTCTAAACATTTTGTGTATTGCTGAAGGATTTCTTAGTAGAGGAGTCTATGAAGTCTCCAAAGAAAAAAGCCATGAAGCAACAACTTATTTTAGAATATTACCTATTTCACGTTTGGTCAAAGTATAATTATTAGAGTGAACTGAATCATTTTTCACAATGCCAATCAAAAAATTTCACGTTTGTAAATTTTATTCATAGCTTTAATCAGAGATATTCTTTCAATGCTTTTACCAATAATTCAAATATATTTACATTCCTTGTATATTAGCATGTGAATATAATTGATATCAAATCCTGGAATCCTATCTCTAAGATGAACATTCTGTACAACGTCAAATAACTATTCGACCAACGTAGTATGGCAACTATTAACAGTGCTAGCAAATGTATCAACCTCAGCATGAATCGTAAGTTGGATACTATATCATGTTAAGTCAACTTATGGTGTTCAAATGAAATGTTTCATTAAGGACGTAAAATGCGAATCTCAGGAACTTTGATGAGTTAGATCATACCATAGACAGAAAGGATAAAAGATACAAATATTCGATTATACAATTGGGCATAATTCAACTAGTATTAAATAAGCATAATGTTTGTCCGTAACTTATATGTAATAAGCCAAGACCTTTTAAGGCTTACACTATAGCCAAGACAATGACATCCTAAATTGTTTTTTTGTTTAAGTTGGAGTAATAATTAAATTCAAAACTTCCAGCTGTTATCAAAACAAATCAGTTAAAATATTGGGAAATATACATACTGGTTGCGTTCCGGCACGTGACTTGCTGCTGCAATAACAATGTAATTAGTGTGTGGCGGTATCAATATGACTGTATTATAAAATTAATTTTTGAATGCGATTATGGCTCTGTTCATTGGGACTTCTCATAAACTAAAATACTGCCGGCAGAAAATCAAACCGATTTCATATTCATCAGATTTGATAAGCAATGGCATCACACTAAAACTGGAAGAGTACGCAGTCAGTTTGGGTGACATGCTGTTGTTCATTCACGCAGACGAAGACTAAATCGGTCCGATTTTCTGCTGAAATATTGAATTGATGAAGAGCCAACAAATAATAAATATTAAAATATCAAAACCATTTAATTGCCAGCAGACTATCCAGGTGAGTTAATGTGAGGCGATATAACACGTAAGTCTACCGGCAGAGTTTCATTCGATTTGATATTTAGCTGGCTAAAATTCAGTAAGCCCCTATCGAAATTGTAGGCTTACTGTACATGATCAAAAGGATTGAAAATAAAGTTTCCCTTTGTCTAATTATCTACATGAATTTCTTGTGGCTCCACTCATTATCAACCATGACAGTTTACTGATTATAATGTACATCTCACGGAGATTAACTAAACATACGCGGATATCCGCAATAATATTTTGACGATCATCATCAGATATCTTTGGTATGTATAACTGTCAATTATCCCTGCATTAACCTTGGATATCGACTATCCTTCCTATTATCTGCTGCAGAAAATAGAGGATATCTCCCTCACATCCGTGGATATCTGATATCTTTTTATCACCGCATCGAGTTTTCAAAAGTTATCCACAGATTTTTTCCGGCTATCTACCCTGTACCCGTTTTATCCGCGGATTTTTCTTGCTGGGTGGGAAAATAGATTTTCTCTTTATACCATTATTTTTAAATCCAAATTATTCTTAATCATTTCCCAGTATATATTTGCCAAGGTTTTCCGAATATCCACAGCAATGTCACCATCTCATGATGTTCCCAAAACTGGGGCGTTACGGCATCTTTTTACTGAGATATCACATGAGCCACATGGAAAAATCATAGCAACGTCAGATTATTCGAATCGAGCTCGGAGCAGAAACAGAGTGATAATCTGTTACAGCGGACATTTATGAATCAGGTCTATAAATAGGACATATCACCGGCCATTGTACTGATGCGTAGTCGGTATTCAAGAATGGGAGTATAGCCGACCTAACCCTGGGTTGCTATTAGATTTTGGGGATGGAACACATTACGACTCGTTATCTACAGTATAGAACGTCGAGATGAGATATTTGCTTCAAAACTAAATTCTAGGGCAATTTGCAGACTAGGTTCTATGGCATCCAACAAACGTTACGGCAAGCGATCATTGACATAGGTTACAATATGCAATTTACTCCGGAACAAGATGTCAGTGCTGAGAATTATATAATTTACCTAAAGTATAATAATGATCTAGTGTTTCGTGCAATTATTGTGAGTTTAATATCTTACACCAAAAACGGAATAATTGCAATTAATACAGATGTTTTAATTGCAATAACCGCGAGTCTGCCTTGTGTAAATTGTAATTTTTACAATTTTTGTGTTTTTCCTGCAAGATTTTCGCAAGATTATCTACTAGCGTGGTAACTCGCAATTAATTTCACCCAAAATTGACGAACTCAGGATTATCGCTGCGAAATATTATTTTTAGCTATATTTTTTATATCCGGCTCCGAAACCATGCTGATAACAATATCGTCTGCCGGACAACTAGGTATCCTGAGTTTTGCAATTAATTTGATTGTTTTAATTGAAATTATCATGTGAATTTCAATCGTGTTGCTTATTGAAGTAATTCAATTTTATCTGTTTAAGTGATGATTTTTGTATTTACAACCGGATGTAATCGATTTTCATTTCGTTGAATAAACGTTGCTTAGCTTACTTACTATAGGCCTATTTCATTGAGAATGAGGTACCTACAAAATAACCACACATTTTTAACCCTCCATCTCCGACGAAAAAACTCACGTTAATGACCAGCGGGGTCCCTAATAGTTCGTATTGCTACATACCAATCACATACGAGAGTTAGAGATTTCGTATGAAAAACATACCAGATCTCTGTGAGCATACGAGAATCTCGTATCAGATGTTAGTTTCAAATTGTGTGTGATTTTGGTATATGTTTGTATGTAATTTTCGTATCCAGCGATTTACAGTGTACTATACATTATGAAGCGAAAATATGTTTATTGGTAACTATCTGAATCCTGTTGTTGATTAATTCTCATTTGAATTTCACCAATCATCTTCGCTTCTTCACCCAGCAAAAATTGCCTAATGTTGCCACAAAATACCCATCGTCAGCCTATGTAGGCCTAATGCATGTGCATTAAACTTCAGGTATTTGAGTGTACGTTTTGCTTACTGTTACTATGCTGTTAAGCAGATGCGCAAATTTACTGCGCCTGCTCAAAAATGAAATTTTGTCGTGTGGCAACCCTGTTTATAGGTTTTAGAAAATTTTCCTGAAGTCTAGTTTTACGATTTATCAAAAGAAACAACATCATCTTTCCTCAATTGCTGAATGACTAAGTGTAAAATGAACCAAAATTGGATGCCGACATTTTCTATGAGGAATTGAAAGTTCACTTAATGTTTTTTGAAATTATATTGACTACAGACCGTTAATTAACAAGGGTTATAGGTGCAAAAAATCAAAAAATTCATCGATTTTGGTGAAGATTTTTGCCCTTGAACATCATTATATTTAATCATCACTAGGTGACATGCCACGTGTAATTACCCCAAACATCCGTGGTTAGGGGCATTCTATTCTTCTACCCGCGTACGAATACGCGAGGGCGAGCGTTTATAGTCTGCGCTGCCGCTTGAACCACGGATGAACCGCTAAGCATGTTCTGTCTTCCCTGAACATGAAATTGAGGTCCTTTCACATTGCTTAGCCTCTGATACATGCAGACACATGAGACACAAAGTCAATATAACAGGACTGCCAATATAACAGATGTTGCAGCAATGTCCCGCATAGCCACGGATGTTTGGGGTCATGTGAAATTTACGCGTGATTGAACGTGGCATATGTCACCTAGTGATGTCACCATGACCCATTGTGCTTTTCGGGGGTTGACTGATTGCTAATGTGATCCAATTCAATTAATTACCCACTACAAAAAGATTCGCCGGAAAGACGTCGGAACGAAGTATGGTAGTCGGAAAAAGGTCGGGAAATTTTTTTGACCCTTTGACATGCTAATTCTGACTTCATTTCTTTGAATTTATGCAGACATTGTGATAAAAATGGCTTTTTTGATTGAGTTACTTGTAGCAAGACATTGAAGGCGTGCAGATATGATTGTGATGACATTGATTACTCAAACAAGCATCAGAAAATGAAAGGAAAATATATAACACTTAATTTCTGATCAATTGACGTTTTCATGTAACTCCATAGACATACTACTTGTAAAATAGCTGGTAGGAGGCCTAGGGTGTCTTTTTTATAATAAGGCTTCGGTTTCCAACGTCGTACCGACCATCGGCTATGCGGACATTCTGTTCCTCGGAACGAGTTCGTTTTCGACTTCGGACCGACGTATCTTTTTGTGGTGGGTAATTGTTAATGAAAAATTAGACCAATTAAATTGCAATTTTGCAACCCCTGACGCGGACAATTGCTAGATGTCAGAACTGAAAATAGGTCAACATCATTAACCCCGAACATGCTTTTATGGAATCAGCTCATCATTCGCAGGCTATCGGATAGCACAGCAAAATAGCCATTTCAGACATTTGCGCAACAATTCTCTGCTGGAATAAAAGGGGTTGGTGTGAGCGATCTGTAAATCAGATCATCAGTACAGTGAAGTGATTATAATGAGTCAGACGTCAACATCAGTACAGTCGAACTTTTGAATGAGTGAAGTTTCGAGCCGTTCCCTAGTGAAGTGAGTGAACTCAGTTACTGCTGAAATAAGATTTTGCCTTTCATAAACTGAAGAACGAACTCAACTGACGTTTCTCTCCTACATTTTCTAATAGGAATTGATGCTCTCTCATCGGCCGTTGAAAGGAGATCGAGAACAATTTCAAGTCGTCTTTATTTAGTCAAGTTGATTTGAGGGATTGTCCAGTGAAGCATAGTATAGGAGTTTTTTGTTTTCGTGAAGTTCTGCGGATGCATTCGATATTTTGAGTCATGCAATATAAGGCCTCCAGGGGTGACTCTTAATATATTTGAGAGTTTTCGACAAATCACCCCTAATCGTCTTCCTGTTGCTCTAACTCTGGAACGTACACTGTAATATTTTCGTTTGACCTCGTAGCCTATACTCGTACAGCACAACTTCACGAAAACTTCGAGAAGGAATGACCAATGAATGATCAATGTATGTGTGGTCTGATGACCGCGATCATGGCTAGGCCTGGCGCACACACCGTTAAGAATGCCGAGAATCAAAAAAACAAAGCACGCGGGTGTGATAGCCGATTTCTGTTGAAGATTTTCTCAGATTACATACACCAACCAGCCCGCAAACGGAGATAAAATTCAGAATAGGCCCTGTATTTCATATTCGCAATGTAATTTTTTATATTAATCACCACATGAGTGTTCAAAAGTTTCTTCAGGTTTTTATTGATTGGTGCGATTCACTTGCAATGTAGGTCTATATCCTTTACACAAATTACAAGTCAATTTATAAAGACTGCGAATTTGATATCAGGTTTTGCAAGCTTGAACGTGAATGTTGACAAATCATTGATCTTATCACTCACGGATGTTGTAAATACGAATAAACCATCATGTTCAGAAATTATCAAGAATAGATCAGAATATTCGGATGTTAGATTATTCCAGTCACAACATGCCTAACATCATATCCTTCGACTGTCGACAGCGGATGAAGTGATTGAAATTCCAATATGTACCGTATATCTTAGAGATGCACTGGACGTCATAAAATTTGCAACAACAGAAAATCTTCTAAATTAGAGAAGATTGAACTTGTATTTATAGCATCCAGGACATCATGCTGTTGCTATCCAATAGTCCATCGCATGTGTTATATATGAATGCATATTGTATTTACCAGTGGCGTCTTCTCCGTACCTGCGAGGCCTTCGGCGCATCCTCAAAAAATAATTTTCCAACAATTATGAAAATGAAAAGTGCCGTCATTCATTTAAATTCGATAGCTTCTCGTGACAGCTGTGCACAGCTTTCCGACTCAAAATCAGACGCTCAATCTCATTGAACAGTTTTGCAGCACGTGCTCGAATCTGTTTTCTTCGAACAATTAGACATACAAGCTAGTCGTGTGTTCAGACGAAGCATTGATGTTCAGACAGAGCGAAAGAGAGTTGTGTGCGTGTGAGGTGGTAAGCGCACGCGCCCCCGCCAAAATTGGCTTTTCCGATTGACATAATGCTTTGCCTTCTCCAATTTTTGCAATGAAATTCTACGCGATTCTTGATCGAGGCTCGGTACTTAAATATAGTAAGGGAAGCGCAACCCAATTATTCCTGGATTCGCTTTATGTCAGAGAGGCCACTACGTCAACAGTGGCAGATGGTTGACGTTCAGACAAGACTGCCATCAGATGATGAGCGTTCTCCAATGAATGCAGAGTAATGCATCTGACTCGAACACCCAGATTCGGTAGAATTCCATAATTTATTTTTACGTGACTGATGTAACGCTATGTTTAGTACTGCAGATGAGATCATAACCACGCCTTTCGTCCCAAGGGAATATATTGAAAAGATGACAGCCGTCAAGCAATGTGCCAACACCTGATATAAAAATTGAAAGTAGCCTACTCACAGAGAAAGAAATAAGAAATACACAAGACATTTTAATGCATCAAAATTTCAAACATGTGAGCGGCTGACCGGCCATGAGAAAGAAACTGTTGACCTAGCCTCCTTTTTTCTCGAGAAAATGTAGTCTGGAAAGAGAGGGGATATAGTTATCAGTTTCTTGAGTAAGGCGGTTAAGAGACATGAGCAATCACGTCTCATGTGCACATTCACTTGGCCTTAAAAAATGTTCGGGAAATTGTTATTAAAAATTCAACTTTTATGGAAATTAATGTTGTAACATAGAAATGTCTGGTATAGAATTAGTATTCCAATGCCGAGTAAAGGCCTATGGTATGGGCGCACGCGACGCCACTGGTATTTAGTGCTTTACAAGTACTTGTTCTCGCTCGGTCACTGTTGAGTGACAACCGACGTGCACGGCGGTGATCCTACAAACACTTTACTTTCAGAAATTAGCGTTTATTTTTTCTGATCAAGCATTTGCATAGTATTTTGCCAATAAATATTTCAATCTATGAATCTATGCGAGAAGACAGAGGAGCAGAAAAGGAAATGACAAGGAGGATACAAGCTGTTTTCCATTCTAGTCAATAACGAAAAAGTCGGATTTCTATGTGCAAAACCATTTATAACCCACACGAAATTTTTGAGATAAGAAACAGAATAAAGCTCTCAATTTTTTGTTTGGACTTCATGAAATAGCACCAAAGCATCATAGAGTGGGGATATTAGGTAGAGTGCAATTATTAAATGCCCAATGTGTACACACTTTCGATTTTATTAAATGAACTCGAGGGAGATGCAGGTGGTATTGTCACCAAATGTCAGATATGCAAATTTTGCAGTTTTGAAGTAACTACCACGGAATTGAGTGACCATGATTGTAATGCAGAAGGAATGATGGTATTTCACAGATTCTCAGTGTCAAGACAGCCTTGGAGATTTAATGTTTGTTCAATTCGCAATTCGGTGGGTTCCTATTACTTTCATGCTCAACCTCAATAATAGTTTCTTAAGCGAGATCATATCACAGGCAACCTGCCACTGGCAGAGCAAAATCACAGAATCAAAGATAATGATTTCAATTAACTTTGAAAGATGTAGATGGGTCCACATCACCATTCAGATTGAAGAAATGAAACATGAATTTAGTGATCGAATCATAAAATCATGCCGGTGAAAATTGAATCAAAAACTTGAAATTCCAGCAAAGAAAGCATGAATGATATCGCGACTTTTTTATGAAGACTTCCATTAAAATACGGTTCATGAAATTCCCTTGACAATCAGCTTAATTTCCGCTTAGTTAGGATGCTTATTAAGAAGTAAATATTATATTTTCGACAAACATCTTCAAGCCACAACCATAAAAAAATAAGGTACAAAAGATTTTCATTACAAATTGAAGTTATGTAAGTTAGCTCCAAATCTCAACATTGTCAAGATCGGAATGTGAGGTTTCCCACGAGAACCTCGAAGGCATAGCACCGCAGATTTCACAAGGTGGAAGGAGATCTTTGCTCGGATCCATTGAGTGACTTTGCTCAGATCGATGGTTCTCTTTTCTGCTAGATGTTCAGCTAGAATGCAAATCACTTTGTTGGTCTCCCTTCCACATCCACCGTAAGGAGTAAAGACGAGTGCTGTAAAGGAACCGTGTTCTACTTCAATTATTCGACGGTTATACTGTCGCTTCTTCTCCGATTCATTGTTGTGGAACGCGATTTTCAGCTTTTGACTCAAATGACTTTTCGCAAAGGGGCTGAAAGCCCTCACGTCAAAAAATGCGCGTTGACCTTTGATCGAAAAAAGCTGCGTGCACTCACATCTACACGGGCATCGTCTGCAATATTCGCACTCTTATTGAAAACTTCACCAGTCAAAGGTTGTAGATGAGGCTCTATCTGAACATCATTGAAAATATTTTTCATTAGATAACGGAAAAGATCCCTTAAGTTATCATGTCGTTGGTGAATGAAGCCGCCTTTCAAACATGACATCGCATGATCAACATCAAATGGTTTACCACATGCACAGCTTGACAGCAGGAACTTTGGCTTCCATCTATATAGAATGTTGATTGTGTCAAAAAATTCCCTTTTATTCAATGTAAAATCTTCCGATTTCAAAGGAAGAGTAGCGAGTCAACTTGATGCACCTCTCATCACACTCAATTCAAGAGCTCGAACATGTTCTTTGTCCATACCCTGTGGGAACGAATCTTGCGAAAAACTGGCGAATGTCAGCTGCAGAATATCATGCTACAGTTCAGTCATATTTGCGGGATATTAGCTGGCGAAGTTCGCCGCCGACAATTCGTGCTCTACATGTCACCTTTTACTTTTGACTTTCTCTCTTATTTTCTTTAGTAATCCGCCTCTACAGCCGAGACTCTATTTTCTCCCTCACCTCCTCACTATCCCCCACATGAGGCTAATCTATTTAAGAAATAAGTGCAGACTGTCATTCTTTGATAATGATAAGAATATAGAGAATCCGCATAAATCAATTTTCATAACATCTCTTGACATTCAACAATTTACAACAATGACAAATATTTGAATAATATCATAGTATTTACTGCGACATTTATGGAAGATAAATGCTTTTTTAGTTTAAGCCTTCGTGAATTAAAAAAAATCCCTTTTTATCAGATCAGACTGAGTATACAATATATGTTCATGCGAAGGTAATATACGAACATTACTACTTACCACTAATTAGTTGCTACAATATCCACGATTTCGCCGGTTGGCGAAAAATCAACTCGCAATAGCAAACAAATATCTACCAACCAATTATAGCAACTTTTTCGCCAACTGTCGTTTTTTAATTTTACACATGTTTTTGGATAGATGATGACCATTTTCACATGCGGAGATAGTTTTTACATGAAAATGAACCTTCAAAAATTATCCACAAAATCGCTACCTCGCCAGATAATCTGTTGATATTAGCAAGATGCGTTCCCACAGGGATGTAGGTCTACTCGAGTATTTCTCATGGGATTTTTGGAAAAATTTGCTTGGTATTTCTTTTTTGCTACTTCTCATAGTACCTACGTAAAGCAGTCGTGCTCACTTCATCTGCTTGCTAAATCAAAAGAAGCAAAGAATTAGTCGGCGCACACATTTCTGGTCTAAGCGTCTTCGGGTCAAAAAGACCCGGTCGGCCTTATACGTATATAAAATTTTGAAATACCTGTAGTACTCTTGGGCCAATAGATATTGGAATCCCAGGATTAGGAAAAGAATATGCAGCTATTGCTTGTTTCACTCATGTGATTATTACAATATCTAACAACATTTACGTTAGATTAGTGCATAAACGAGCAAAAAAATTTTATCAATTCTAAATTAAAACAAAATCGAGAAGTCGGATTTCTGAGTTTATGGTCTCCAGTTGATAATCTGAACATGGCTGAAGTATGATAGAAAACTTGTTTTAATTGCAAAGTAATCATCGATTGCAGCTTTTCATCGGTGTCATTTTAGCATCGACATACGTGTCACTCTTCACAAAATTTATCCTGTAAGAATTTATTGATCAATTCATGAAGTAAACGTGGCAATAATGTTGCAGAAAATGTGAGCTGATGACAACAAAAGCATCAGATTTCTCCCTTCTCACTATGACTATCACTCATGTTCCGCATTTCATGTTTTAAAACTCACTTAATACAAATGCTGACATCTATCACAAAGAAATTTAGCTTTTGTTCCATTAATTCAAATTTCCATCTTAACAGAGATAAGTTATTATTGATAGCCAAGTTTGCTTACGCATAATTCCCTAAATTTTTCGCCAAGTTAAAACAAAGGAAGACTTAATCAAACAATGATTTCACCAGGTTATTCTCTTGGCATTCAGACATGACTGATAAAATTTTGCGTTGGATGACAGCGTTCATCTCTGCTTCTACTTACCAAACCTTGCTCTTCTCAACATCAGATCCATCCAGGGGTGTAGTCCTATTTACAGAGGTGGCGGGGCGGTCATCGCTCTCGACCTTATTCACAAAAAAACTTGATGTTGGTTGACCTACATGAATTTATCCAGACATACCATCTTGTAACTTAGCGTTATTTTTACTTATGATGACCTACATCTAAATGTGTAAGATTGAACTATCATTCATTTACCAGTAGCTCCCTAAAAGTGTAGGACTACTTGATAGCTATTGACCATGCGTAACAGTTCAATACTTATTTAAAGGACGATAACAAGGACTCGACTAGAAATAGACTGACAAATAAAGTTGATGAACTCAGGCGTACAAACAGTAAGTAGTCCTTACAATATGCATTTTAACGAATACTGCTGGTATCTTGTACAATTTATCCTAGCCTGTATGCCTATGATAAGAATGTAGACTTAGATATATTATTCAATAATGAAATGGAAAACGACGATCAAGAAGTCAATGAAGTTATATTACATGTACTGATATTCAAAAAAAAATCCCACAATCCTGACTTCGATGTATCACGTGAAGTTGCCACTCTAGTTTGCGTGTCGGTTGCTGATCGATGATTTCGAAGCCACGAAAGGACATATTCATTCGGTTTCCATTGGTTGAGTGGTGGACCTTGCAGCTTGATGAACATCAAAGACGAAACATTCTTCACTAAGAATTTGTTACGAAGGTCGGTGTATATAATGTTCATGGCACTGAAGCCGCGCTCGCACTCAGCAGTACTACATTCGTGGCGAGTTTCGTGGCGAGTTCGTGGCAGCTTTCGTGGTGAGGAGTTTACAGTGCAGGGTACAACATCGATACAACTCTTTAGTTGACGCAAATAAGTCGGCATTCGTCCTCTGCCAAGATTCTCAATATAATCATTGAAGTCACTGCAAATCAATGGTTCCGAAATATTTATTTGAACTCTCTGACATAGACTTATCAATACTGCTTTACCGTAATCTAAATTTGGGGTTTCTGGCCAATTTGAGCATTCTAGGATCTTCCGGCATTTTCATCCTTGACATTGAACAAACGCGCATTCATGTAATTTATTAGACTCGTTAAGAACTGATTACAGTTGAATTGGACCGACCGATCGTTCGCATGTAAAGGTACATTACCATACCGCATGTCTCTGATTGACTGTTTGGCCTGAACTACTTGTGTACCTGGTCTATCTTTCATCACTTGAAAACGATAGATAGTTCGAAGGACAGCTCTATCTGCTTTGTCCACCGTCGTTTTCCTATCCTGAAGAATACACAATAATTCGGAAAGTTCAAATAGGGCATCGTGCATTGCGGCCAGTTCCAGCAGAAATTGAGTGGAAGATAGTTTGTTAGACAATCCTTTAAAGGACTGTCTTTCACTGCCCGTGCGATTACTGTCAATATGGCATGCCATGAAATGCTCATACAACGACTCGTAGTTGTTTAAAACTGCTCTCACAGTCCGAAAAGAGCTAGATACCCAACGTATATCAAAAATCTTTCCGATCTTAAGCAAATTTTCTTCAAGAGAGGTCGCACATTGTTGCAGCTCGCGAATATTTTTTGGAGAAGTACTGTACAATGATTTCCAATAAAAATCTGAAAATGACTCATACCATGTACTTCATTAACGGCATCTCCCACCGCTAGTTCTAATCTATGATTTAGACAGTGCCACAAACTATTCGGGGCAACTTTTGCTTAAGAAGGGTGCCAACACCAGCTTTCCTACCTAGCATAACACTAGCTCTGTCACTGGCAAATGCAAGAAGGTGAGCCTCTAGATAGGCATAGGAAAATCCATATTTTTCCAAACAGCTACAAAGTGCATCCATAATGGCTTGAGAATTCTGCGCTGGTAACTCAATCAAGTCCAGGAAAAAGAATTCAGAGTCAGACTCGTTCTCTGAAATCTGGACTTTTAAGGTAAACGATGAGAACAGACTTCCCAAAAGCAGTGCTTTCATCTACAAGAACAGATATTTTCCGTCCTAATCCCACAATTTTCTTAAAAATTGTACTTTTCATCACACTTGCTATGTGATCAATTATGGCTGTCGCGCTGAAACGAGACCTCAGGCCTGATCCTATGTCGATCCCATTCAGAACTTGGAGCTCTAAAAGATCTGTATGGTCACTGTAAGGGCGGTCTTGCTTTGACATATAATAAGCGGTCCTAAAAACCCTTGTTGTAGTCTCAATATCTGATAAATTCATTCGGTCTATAATATTTTCCATAATTTGCTTCTTAGCGTCATTAAAAACTCTTAAACACGCTTCGTGTGCATGGGACAATGCATGGCTGCTTATCTTTTTTCGAAGGGATTTCAACTGTTTTTCTCGAGAGTCACCCGTTGCACCTATTTCTGATTGCATCCATGGCATAGATACTGACGATCCTGATACTGTTCTTCCGTGTGTATTACCAACATCAATACATGCAGCGCAGCCTAATTTCCCACCAGAGCATGTCAACCAAGGGTACAGTTCCATCTTCTCCTTCCAGACCTTTCAGACCATACTGTAGGCCATTGATTCTGAAAAGGAAAACCTCTTCTTAGAGATACACCTAAATGGTATTCTTTAATTACGTAAGTGAGTTATGATACTTAGTCAACTATTTCATCAACTAGACATCTACATGTAATACTCATCAATTACCGGGGACCACTTGTAACTCTATTGAAAAGCACATACGTATAACTATGAAGTGTAATATAAATGGTACAAACTCTGTTGAAGTAAGTTGAAATGTAAGTTTTGATGGCGTGTCAAATTTGAGTTAAGTTTAAAGTACAAGAAATCTACAAACTATTTTAATATCCTATTATTAATATTCATTAGAATATCGCGTGTTTAAACATTCAGAAAATACTAAAACAATGTAACGTCTTTAGGAGTTTTACAATTATCATTTCAAATTGAATATTCATTGGCATATACCTAACAGTTATGTTTTGTAAAAAGTAATGCTCAGAAAACGTTCCTTGGTCCTAGCAATTGAATTAACGTAAAAAACTAAATCTAATTGTGTTTCATATGTTTTAAAAAAATTCAAGGTTTTGTATTATTAATGGTAAAACACATAATTGCTCACCACAGATGGTGTAGATGTCGACGTTGAATCGCTCGTTTGATTCTGGGAGGAAGTTGGATTTTGTGGATCGCTTATTAATGGTGTGCGAAGCTCAGTCCTTGGTCTCTTCGGATTTGGCGTAAAAAAATCAGTAATGCACTTTTCTTCTGTATTCCTGCGTTTCATTTTAAGAGCTGACGAGAGGAACGTACTTTGCGTATGAAATGTGTGAAAGAAGTGAGCTTTGACGCCGTTGACAGATTCCAAAATGAAACAATGATTGACTTGGATTTTGCCTCAACTCTGATGAGAGGAGGTAATGAGAATCACATCAACGAATATCCGCATAAGAAGTGCATGACGAGAGGTATCGCTGTTGTGTAAACAGGAAGCTTCTTGCCAATGTCTTGCAAAACACTTGATTTTATTTTAATGTTGATTGCATTGATAAGTTTGGAGTATGGAGCATGATGTGTGTTTCAATTAGGATACTGACAAAATGCATGTTAATGGATTTCACAGGTTAGAGAAAAATACGTGTTATGACTGATGTCAACTTCCAACAGTTATTGCCCATTGAAAAGTTAGATGACGAAATCAAGACTACAAGTATGATATGGTAAATTGTTTATGATAACTTAAACATCGAAATGCAATTACACACATGAAATTTTCAATGGCCAAATAGTAAAATAGCCAAAAATATTCTATTATCATTAAATAAAGGATCAACATTGGTGGCGGGCCGCCATGAAAAACGCTGCCGGGGCGGCGCCCGCCCCGCCCCGGCCCCACTACACCCCTGGATCCATCTTAATGAAGATCGATGAATTGCGTGCTTTCGTATCGAGCAAACAACCTCAAATACATTGCGTAACTGAGATATGGTTGAATGAGAACATCCCAGATTCCTTGATATCAGTACCTTTTTTCTCTGTGCTGAGAGCCGACCGTCTTAATAGAATGAGTGGCGGTGTATGCTTGTACCACCAAAATACTTTGTGAATGTAATTAAACTCCCTGTATCAAATCATCCTGAATTTTTTGAATCAATCTGGGTCTTGCTACCGTCGAATGGAATTTTACTTGTGTACTTGCACATTCCACCAAACTTATCAGTTAGTTTGCTGCAAGAAATTGAAAATTTTGTAATTTCGAATGTTGACGGATTTATTGATAATAAATGTAACCTTATGTTTATATTGTTGGCAATTTCAATAAATTTTCGTCTTCCAATTTGTCATGCAACTTGAATTTACCTCACTTCCTCGGCCAAGCTTCCCCAATTACATGTACAGTCTCCTGTGCCAAAACACCAGCCTTTCTCTACTGCGCCCATCGCTCATCCCATACCGGTGAGGATTACTTCCCATGTCGTGAGCTGCGTGCGGCGAAATGTCAAGGATGTTAATTTGAAGAATTTAATTTCTTGCTCTACGACGCAGGATGTTTTGGCTCAACGTAAAGGTCGCCCGGTAAAGGAGCTTCCGTCTGTCCTTCTTACAAATTTGAGATCTATGAGTAACAAAATGGATGAAGTTGACTTGAAAATCAAAAACATGACGCCTTCTATTGCTGTGTTTACAGAGACCTGGCTCGACGATTCAACTCCTACTTCTAGCATCTCCATACCGGATTATTCTATCGCCCGTCGTGATCGAAATATCCATGGTGGCGGTATAGTGATTTTTATCTCTAACAAAATGCCTTTCAACGCTAAATCTGCTATCTCTGTTCCTCATTTGTCTACATGTGATAGTGAGATCCTACCTGTATGGCTACCCAATGACTCTATCCTTCTGATCACTGTTTACCACCCGTTTTGGAGGAATGTTACTAAGAATGACGACGCTGTTCTGTGCATCACAAATATAATGGATTACACTGCGTCATCTATCACTTCATCACCTTTCCATGTTATCTTATGTGGTGACTTTAACGGTATGATTGATAACATTGATGAGTTGGAAGCAGCCTTTGGCTTGAAGAGAGTCGTATATTCTCATACGCGTGGCAACAGAGTCTTAGATCAAATCTTTACCAATATAAATTCTGAAGTCGAAGCCAAGGTATCTCCTCCAATTGGAAGATCTGACCATGCAGTGGTCATGTGGTCCCCTAATGATAGAAAAAAGACTATTGTTACAAAGAAGCGGATTCGTAATTTTTGTAAACGCAACAAACAGAACTTTGAAAGCGTGGTCTCTAAAGTCAATTGGGATATTCTTTATCAGTATGAAGACATGGATTTCGCTATGATGGTATTTCACAATGTTCTTTGGTATCTCTTTGATTCATCATTTCCTTGGATTACTATTCGCATTCGCAGCTGTGATCCATCTTGGATGGATAGTTCTTTGAAAGTGCTGATTAATGAAAGAGATCGTGCATATTGTAAACATAAAATGGCTAAGTATCACAGGATTCGCAACTTAGTTATTGAAAGGATTGCTTATTTGAAGCGCAATTATCTGAAAAGAGCTCTATCTTCTGGAAATGCTGGTGAATCTTGGAAAGTGATTCGGAAGATGTCCAGAAATCAACCATCGCCCAGTTATCCTACTGACTTATCCGCCGATATGCTGAATTCATATTTCGCATCTTCATTCAACAATCAGAATTTCGCTGATGCTGACGTTAATCTTGAAGATCATTCTCTACCTGATCATCCTGTATGCGTGATGGGTCATCAAATGGACTTTTATCTTACACGCCTGAGGAAGGGCAATGGTGGTCCAGACCAACTCCCTTATTGGATTTTCAGGGACAATTCAAAAGTGCTTTCTGATGTTATAGCCCATCTGTTTAATAGATCCTTTCATTCTGGCAGTTTTCCTCGTCTGTTCAAATTTGCCAATGTCATTCCAATTCCTAAATGTCCCGACTCTAAAAACGTTTCCCATTTTCGGCCTATTTCCTTATCTCCTGTACTTTCCAAAGTGTTTGAAAGGATTGTTCTCAGAGAATGGATTTTGCCTTATCTGGTACCAAAACTCAATTCTCATCAATTTGCTTTTATACCTAATCAAGGAAAAGGTACAGTAACGGCTACAACTCTCATCTACCATTATATCCTTGACTTTTTGGACAACAAATCGGGAGCTGTGCGTGTCCTGACTTTGGATTACTCGAAGGCATTTGACAAATTGGCTCATAACGTTATCCTGTCATCTTTGTTGAAGTTACGTCTACCTATCCAGGCTATGTATGTGATAAGTAGTTTCCTTATGCAACGCAAACAACGTGTTCGGTTGGGCAGCGATGTGTCTTGTTGGACTGACGTACCCAGTGGGGTGCCTCAGGGCAGTGTTATTGGGCCCCTTCTGTTTTCTGCAGTTATTGATTCTTTGAACCCCATCTGTGATAATTCACGCTTTTTTAAGTACGCTGATGACGTCACAATTTTGCACTTCCTAAGTAATGCATGTGAAGATAATTTGCAGAATGAATTTAGTCATGTTGAGAGCTGGTCAAAGAATATTGGATTGTCAATAAATTATGAAAAATGTTCCATCATGAATTGTACTACTAAAAAGCTCATGTCTTTACCGCAAATTTCGTCCAGAGAAACTTCAGAAATTATTGTTACCGTGTCTCATCTAAAGCTCCTTGGCATTACATTTTCGGAAGATCTGTCCTGGAGGGAGCACATTTCTATCATTGTTAAGAAATGTCTTAGACGTTTGTACATTCTGCGCAATTTAAAACGTTGTGAAATGTCACCTAAGTTGATGTTTGAATGCTATGTTTCGTTCATCCGCTCTGTCCTTATTTATGGCTATCCTACTTTTTGCAACCTACCAAAGTGCTTGTTGCATAAGATACTTCGTGTTGAGAAGCTAGCTGCTCGATTTTTCCGCAGTTATGATTTTAATGATTTTTCCACTGTTAGTGAGAATCTATGTAAACGTCTATACCTTAAGATAGAAAGTGTTGGCGATCATCCACTACGTGCTATGTTTCATGAAAGGACTCCTACCTTGAGAAATCCTCATTGTCTAAGAGCGCCACGATCTAAAACTACGCGGTACGGCAAAAGTTTCATTCGCTTTGGGAGATAAGGTCTGCAATTCTTGTATTTTAAGTTTTATGTTTTAATGTTTTGTGGTCTTTTGTCAACGACCATTTGTCCATGCGCTCACCGCACAATGTGAGCCATCAATAAAGTTCTATTCTATTCTATTTAGAACCTCCTGTAAAGGAATATACTCGCGGATCAAGCATTTTAGATCAAGTGCTAGTGTGTCAAAATCATGCTCATTTGTAGTAGGTCATCCCTATTGGTGCCTCTGACCACAATACAGTTAGGTCCATGTGTTGCTTGTGACTCTCCTGATATATCGAAGTCTGTTCACATTGGTGACATCTCATGTACTAAAAGAGTTAAAATGGTTTTTGATCTACGTGCATCACACATTAGGAATTTTCTTCATGTTTTGCAAAATGTAAACTGGCTTGAGTTTTATAACCTGTGTTATTCTTCGGATAAAAAGTGTCTGAAATTTTCCATAGTGTTATCAGTCTTTGTATGTTTGAAACGATCTCTGTTACTCAAGTTCAACAATCGCACAATGATAAGCCGTGGATAACACCGTTGATAAAAAGTCTCATCAACCAACGTTGGACTGCTTACCGGATAAAGAATTTTCCGTTATATTGTCATCTCAGAGATAAAATCAAGGAAGAAATTAAAAAAGCTAAAGTGAACTATGAACTGTGAATGGATTTATTATAACCCCAAATACAGGAATTATATCAAACTATGAATATACCAAATAGGTCAAAAAGGCAAAACACGATTGCAAAATGAGCTCAGACAAGCAAGAGTTTGTGTTTTTGGTTTCATAATACTAAAGTTTTTTCTTGTTGAAATATTCCGTGAAATTTTATTTGCTTCATAGTAATGATGAAGTTGATGGTTTTTGTTTTTTTGAATGTTCTTAAAGATACGATGATCTTCATTATACAGAATTTCATATACATCATATATCCTTGGAAGTATAGCCATGACGATTGGTTCTTTTTAAAAACTTGTCAATACGAGAAAGGACATGTACATCAGAGCCATAAACAGATATACCGTATCGAATTCTAGAAATAATTAGAGCATCAAAAACTTGGTCAATGTCTGATTTAGGAAAGTGGTTCAATTTGAGATCTCTAATGATATAAATCAAACGCCTCAGGTGAGTAAGAAGCTCTTTACCATACTTTGTAAACTTACAATTTGATTGAAGGGTAATTCCGAGGATTGTGAGGTAGTTAGTATCAGCGATATCAAGAATTTCATGACCATTGCATCGAGTATGATTAATTGAGAATGAAATTTGTTTACATTTGCCATTCTTAATTTCGAGCGAATTTGTCTTGCTCCATTCGCATATGTCATTGAATTCATCTTGTAGCTTTTTCTGACAAGTATTATTTGATGGAAATTCGCAAGAGATGGCAATAGTGCTATCATCTGAATACTTGAAAACTCTGTCATTCCCATGCAATGCTTTGCAGTCGTCCGTATACATGCTGAAGATATTAGGCCCACCAACAGTGCCCTGAGAACAGCCAAGATCAATATTTCGTGTTGGATATACCTTGTCATCAACAATAAGCCTTTGTGATCTATGTTTACAGAAGTCGTAGAGCCAATTGCATATTTGAGGATAGCGGATGAATAATGGGAATTTGTGTGAAGCGATGTTCTGATCAATGCAGTCAAAAAGCCTTCGAAAAATCAATTGCAATGACATGCACACTATTGACATTACGTTTATCTAAATTGCTCAATATGTGATGTTGTAGTGTCAGAAGGCAGTCAACAGTTCCAATGGATGGGCGATATGCAAACTGGAGCGGATCACCGAGTTCAGCAATATTTGGTAGTATCCATCTATTGTGTATGACACCCTCAAACAATCTCGCGCTTATTGAAGTAACAGATATACCTCTTATTTGATTAGCTGTTTTTGCATTATTTGTTTTGGGAATTGGCATTATGTTTGCTGTTTTATAGATTGCTGGGAATTCTCCAGATTTTATGGACAAATTCCAAATATAACAGTACGGTACAGTACAGTACATATACAGTACAGTACGTAGCTTGGAATTGATCGGGGAAACATTTGCCGGCACTAAAGAATAAATAATAGCGGCATAATATCTCAGATTTTGACTACTCAAGCACGACAAATATCATTTCTAGTTGAAGGCATTGATTTCCACAATGTGGAAGGTTGCTGTTCCGCATAGATGATTATACAATTCCAGTTCGAGCCAATGCAACTCCTTGATAGGATTGAGTGTCCTATCCAAGAAGTACTTCGGTCAGCGGTTATATTGCTTAAATTGGCAATGATTCAGAATTGCGGAAAATTTTAGGTTCGGCTACAAATTATGCGAAGAATTAACACCAGCCATTCATATGAACCACATCCTTTTGCAGCTCTACAAAGCGTCTGTCGCACCACTGTGATGAGACCACAATGTGAGATGCCATTTATCTGTGAAGTGATGCTGAAAAACAGCGGAAATTTTATAATAGTAATTCCTGATTTAATTGAAGCATTTCAATCATTTATCAGCGACAATGGGTACAAGCCACGGCTAATCAAATTACCACTTACAGTATATTCTTCAAAATGTACAAATTGTGGAGAGAAATGCATATTTTCTCAAAGTTTTCAGTTGGTATTCAAATAATAACAGAAAATTTTAGGTGGACGGGAATGCTTCGTGCGTACAGTAATAGCCGGGTGCCCGAACTCAATACATATATCTTCCGGCGACCACCGTTATCCCATTAAAATTCCGACCTTTGCCCGACCAATTTTTTTTTTGTTTTAAAATGATCTAAAAGCACTTCAGTGTCAACCTGCTATCGAAGGATGTAGCCCTAGTGAGCACAGAATGCGTCTGAAGTTATTTCATGCTTCACGAAGTTTTCCCGCTACCCAGCTTCGTTACGAACTCGTTACGCGGGTGGGCGATCTAACAGTACGGCTCTGCAATCAAATCAAAATACTCTCTAAAAACAAAAGCAGGAATACACGAAGGACCAGTTGATGTAGACTTCGCTGAAGAAAAAGCGTTCACAACTTCTTGGAGCGTAATGTAATGAGATGGGTGTCAAAATCAAGAAACTCTTCGAAGCAGCTTTGACAAGTTGTCAATTATGTTGACAACCGAAGGGGTGATGATGGCATTAATCGTGTTACAACCAGCTACCCATCTGTCGATGAAGCGGTTAATGACATCAATGACGTTTTTGAATCATTTTTAGTGAATACAAACACCAAATTTGTCATTTGAGTAATTCTGAAAGACGTCCTATCATTGAAATTGAACAAGTTGAGAATGAGCTAGCTAACCTGAAAACAGGTAAAGCTTTTGGAAATGATCGCGTGCCAATTATTCTACAGCAGCGGCAAGGATCTCAGTCCCTCCTGTGATTCATTTTTACACTAACTTTGTACGTGTAACTTGATCTTCATTTGATTAAAATATACAATTATGAATGAATAACATGAAACTTTGGACATGAAAATGAATGGAAGTCTGCTAACAGGTGTCTTAATTCATCGGAAATCGACCTGCTAATCAAGGAAATTTCATGAACCACATTATAATGCAAGTCTTCAGGGATGAGTTGAGATCTCAATGTACTTCTTGCCCCCGAAATTTCAAATTTTTAATTCAATTTTCATCGGCATGATTTAATGATTCTCTAAATTTATGTTTTATTTCTTGAATCTGAATAATATTGCCGACTCATTTAGATCGACTTATTTAGACTAATTTAAAGTCAATTATGATCATTGTCTTTTGTTATGCGCCTTTTGTATCTTGTCTTGTGGCATGATCACGCTTAAGAAAATGCTTTTATTTCTAAGGCTGGGCATAATGAAGTAGTCACCCATCGAATCTTTATTACACAGAGCATTTGTAAAATAGCATTTTTCCTTTGGTACTGCTATCATGATCAGTCAATTCCATTGTAATTTCTCCAAAAGTGCATTAATTTGCAAATCTCACATTTTGTAACAATACCCAACTGTGTTCACTTCGAGTTCATTTAATAAAAGTCAAACTGTACACATTGGAGATTTAATAAATGCTGAGTTGATACTTTACCTAATATACTTTCTCAATGCTTACTCGATAGTTTTAATGAAATTGCTTTATTGGGCTGCACAAATGTGCACATGTCAACATGATGAGATAAAAAGTCTTTGAATACATTTTTATATATAGCACTGACCGGAGGCATAAACATATGCAAGATAGAAAAATGACTACCATGCTAAAAATTATGACTAATGTGACTTAGCTAGAGCTTTGAACTTTTTATGAAGCATGGGTTTCATAGGGAGCCATGAAAATTTTCTCTATTTACATTGGAGTGATAGAGGTCTCTGATTTAGTCTCCACCACTACCGTTCTTAGCGCTTAATCAGAGGCGAGAACAAATATTTCATTCTCCCAGAGTGAGGCATCATTGATTTATAAAGAGGCATTTTAGTCTGACACATCGAGGTATTTCAATCAGTGAAAGGGTTTTCAAAAGCTTCAATCCGCACAATGTTAGACATGCACATGCAATTTTTTTGATCGTGTCTGATAAGAACAGAGAGCTCAGCAGTCACTTTCGTCTATGTATAAGTGTACATGCTACATTATCCCTTTTCCATTTTTTCCCTGCAGAAACAGGTGCTGCCGGTCGAACGAGATGATTCAACCACTTAGCTGTCAGGGCTCTAATATTCATTAATCAGGTGAAACATATTTCCACATTAAACTAAAATTCTATGTATATCAGAAGTACTTCTTCACAGGTATTTTAATACTTCATCTTGGTATTTTGTTAAGAATGAGACACCTATTAAATACAATAAGCATACATTTTAATTGTAATTGAGAATCAATAATGTGCTGTAGGTCTGCATTAGAATTGAGGCGAGAATGCGTGCATGTTTTTCGACAAGAGCCTTTCGCCCGACAACTGCGTTCTCGGCTGGTCCACAATCTTAAGGAAGTCCGTGATCTGATCTCCTATAAAATCCAAATAAAATGATTCGCAGTAGGCTATGTATTGAGAAGAGATGACGGCCAGAAGGTTTCGGGAGGTCTGCAATGATGACAAGCTTGTATTCGTTTCAGCTACACTGTCAAATATCACTTCATCTAGGAAAGTGATTGAATTCTTAATAGCCTATAACTTCAAGCCGAAGCCGGTGCCATATTATTTCCTGTCGGCTCCGCCTCCAACCTGCTATAAGGGCTCCGAGACCATGATAAAGAGTTTGATTTCTATGGGCACCGTTAACGATGCTCATGTGTGCGATAATGTCATTCGAACACAAAATACATTGGTGTTGGAGTATGCGAATGAAGACCAGTAAGAATGCGAGATGGCTTTCAAAAATCAAGCGAAATTCTCCAAACTTTAGTCGAAATTCATAATTTTAAAATAAAAAGTAAATACACTCCATACGGGTCTATGGTCTATGGTTTCTATGGTCGCATGTAAATTTGGCATAGAAATTGGACGTCGCTCAGCAAGGGTACGCAGACAATTTTTCGGTCTCTCTGATTAGTACAAGTTTGCTCTTTAAAGGGTCTCTCGTTGGCTTGGTGTACTGGAAACAGCTACGACTTCAATTTGGCTGCGTTGAGGTTCGAATCTGCCTCTCAACCATCTTTTTTGACTATTATCGCATTCATTCTGTCCTTTCTCGGCATTCATGTCCAGACAAAAAACGAAGTCACATGAGTTATTGAATGCTCCGACAGATCAGCTACGAACCAAATCAGTTCCAAAAGCTCAGTTTCTTGACGCTTTCATCGAACTAAAAGACAAACAGATGAAAAGTAATTCCATGTATTCTACTTCATCGGATTCAGCAATTTTAAATGAAATTAACAGAAAACTTGACCTTGTAATTCAAGAAAACAGAATGTTACGTGATAAAATTGCGGAGTTAGAGAAATCTGTAGAGACTCAAAATATCGTTATCGAAAGATATGAAAGAGTTCAGCGTAGAAATAATGTTATCATTCATGGCGTCGATAATGAGGCTAACTTGCAGGAAAAAGTTGAGGAAATAGCCGAAGATGATGATGACTGTTCCAGCATCCAGCGCATCAGTAGTCCTCGTAAATCTACGCGCCCCGTTCGTCTGGTTCTGACAAAGCACACGAAACGTCGAGAAATACTTCGACCTTCCAAAATTTTAAAACAGTCAGCTCAGTTTACAAACATTTTTATCTCTCCAGATCTAACCCCCCTACAGCAAAAGCAGAACAAGCGTCTTAGAGATAAAAGAAATGAAGAGAAGTCAAAAGATGAGAACAGGGGAAAATCTATTCGAATAATGAAGGATACAGTATTTATCGATAATGTCAAAGTTTACTCACTTCCTGCAAATTTTCAGTGATGGATTTTAGTTGTTCATATGATCCAAGTGTTCAGAAACCGAATGGACTACCTCTTCTGGTCTTAACAAATATAAGATCTTTGCTGCTGAAGATCGATGAGCTGAGCGCTATTGCCAAAATGAAAAATCCTGACATCATCTTAACTTGACTTGGCTTAATGATTCAATTGTCGATGAGTTAGTCAGTATTTCGAATTTCACTATATGCCGTTGCGATCGACCCAACCGACAAGGACGTGGAGTGGCAATTCTCATCAAGAAGTGCCTATCTTTCAATATTGTTGCGAAATCTGCTCCAGGAATTGATGACATTGAGTTTATTTCTACCGAAATCCCTGAACTAAATATACACATTTCATGGGTGTACATTCCTCCTCATTGTAAAGCTGCGACTCTTTTACTAATTCACGAATTCTTGTGTGATAATTTTGAGAACTTTCTATTCAAGAATCCTCATTACCAATGCATCATTGCCGGGGATTTCAATCACTTTGATATTAAATCTTTGTGTATAGATCTAGATCTCCATGACATTGTGTCAAGTCCTACAAGGAAAGAAAGTGTCTTAGATCATATATTGATATCCTCAGAACTAAGGCCGTTTTACAACATGAGCGATGTGATTCATGATTCACCAGTGGGAAAGTCAGACCATTGCTTGATAACAGCCTGGCCTCAGAAACGCTTGAAGCGAGTTAATTTTCGGACTGAGCTGGTTTATGACTTCCGCAAATCCAACATAGAGCAATTCTGTTGTATTGTGAAGTCCCATAACTGGGATGAAGTATTGATGGAATCAGACTTGGATATGCAATGGAGTAAGTTCAGTCAGACTCTGAGTGAAATTGCAGAGATCTGTATCCCGCGAAGCTGTGTCTACATGTCAGACAATGATAAAGAGTGGATTACTCCCTTTACAAAGCTGCTCATCAGCAAAAGATGGATGCCTATCGTCGCAAAGATTGGTCACAATATTTGCATTACAAGGAAAAAGTTAAATTGAAAACAAAGAAATCAAAATTGATTTGGGCGGAGAGGTTAAAAAGCGGTACAAGAGGATTGTGGAATTTAGTGAATGGAATAAAAGGGAAGAACACGCCACGGAACAGTTTGATGACACTACTTCATGATTTCAAAAGTGAGGAACATCTCGCGAACATCCTAGCTCAGCCGTTCCGAATACAATCTTCTGCTGATTCAGAATATGACATCGACTCCACTCTCAACTCAAATGACAGTGGTTGTGTTGAGGAGTGGGATATTTCGGTGACACAGATGAATGTCAAAAAGTAACTGTCCAGGTTGAATGTGAGCAAGACTGTTCCCCAATCAGATTTACCTCCGAGTCTTTGCGTAGCAGCCTGTAATGATATTTCAAAACCTCTGACATTCATATTTCGAAATTGTATTAATTTGAGAAGTATTCCCAATCAATGGAAGGAAGGAGTTATTTACCCTATACCCAAGACCACACCAGCCGATGTATCGAAAATGAGGCAAATCACCATCTTACCGACGGCGTCAAAGATTCTTGAGAAGATCATATTGAACTCCTTAAGAGATAACTTTGAATTGGATTACAGTCACGAGCAGCACGGCTTCCGTAGATGGGCTTCCACGGCTACCACTTTAGTATCTATCAATGATGCTTTAACTAGACAAATGGATAAGACCGACACAATTGGTTCAGCTCTAATTAGCTTCGATCTCAGTCGTGCGTTTGACCATGTTGACCATATTTACCTTGTTAACAAATTATCGTTCCAAGAGGATTCTTGAAATGGATTCAGCACTATTTACAAGGAAGGACTTGCCAAGTTAAAGGTGGAAGTATTTTGTCAACTCCTTTTGAAGTGAATGTCGGCGTACCTCAAGGCTCTATTTTAGCGCCATTTCTTTTTGGAATTTGCATCGCAGACTTGAAAAGCTTTCATCAAGATACGGTTGTAGTGAAGTATGAGGATGACGTCTCTATGATCACTCCAATTCAATGCTCCAACCAACCGACAAGGAATATTAAGAACGAAATTGAGAACATGAAGTACTGGTGTCATGGGAAGTCTATGGTCATTAATGAGAGAAAGTCACAAATAATGATATTTATAAGAAAAATAATTATATTGCTGATATTGAGAGAGCTGTGCCTATTGTGAAACATAAGAAGATTCTTGGATTGACTTTCTCCTACGATCTGAGTTGGTCCAGTCACATATCCAATGCGTGTGCAACAGCAAACAAACGGATGCATGTCATTCGAACGCTGAAACCTTTGACTACTGCGAATGAGCTTCATCTTATATACACTTCGACCATTCGACCGCTTCTCGAATGTGGCTTGTCGGACTGAATCAAAATTTGAGTAAGAAGCTTTCCAGGGTAGAGAGACGAGCACACAAAATCATACAATTTGGAAATGACTTCGCCTGTGATTGCAGCCTTTCTTCCATAAAACGTGGACGAGCAAATCAGAGTCAGAAGCTGTTCACTGATGCTGTTAGTAACGAATTTCACGCTCTTCACTCATTGATCCTAAAAATTTCGATAGAAGTGGACATTTCTATGTTGAATGTTGCAGGACTCACCTCCGCCAACTTTCTTTCATTCCCCATACAACATTGGCAATGAATAATTTGCTATCTGCAAGCGAAGACCATGTACGAAAGTAATCTTTTATAGTTTCTTGTGCTTCAAGCTATCTTTACTACTTATTAGTACGGTTGTTTAAATTGTTCACTGTTATATATGTACGTCATAATCGTGATGGGTCTAATCAAATTTTGATGCGACCAATATGAAGCCACTACATATTTAAGAATAGTCAAAACAAACTAAGTCGGTATGATAGCCATGACAGTTCGTAGTTTAGCAGCGGTCAAAAATGACCGGTCGGTCCTTCTAGTGTAAAATTGAAATGATAGATATAATTGAATAATGTTCTCCTAGTTGAATCCGTTCTGCATGTTCAACATTCTCTCCAATTTGCTTTGACTAGCAAATGAGATGAAGTCAACATGATTGAAACAATGCACTAAATATCAATTTGATCGAAATTAGCACATTTCGATGCACCGGCCCGAAGACCGGCGCAACCAGAAGAGCCGGTGCACCGGGCACAATCCTAGAAGTACGTCAATGATTTTGAAAATTCCAAAGACTATCCCTTAACCTGAGAGGGACTTCAAATTTCAAAGTCGGAGTTGTTTTCTCAAAACGATATCTTAGGGATTAAAATCGGCAACAGTCACAGGACTTTCCGTAAATCGCACTGCGGCATCAATCTTGTTTTCGCAGTTTGTGATTCCACAAAAGGCTGGGCTGGCGTATTCAGTGCAGCTTCGAATTGTTGCCCTTTATACATCGCACATTTGGTCTTTTGATGAAGATGATTGCAATATTGTCAAGCCATGAATTCTTCTACTTGCCTCCGTTGTTATAGCTTTGAATTGGTCAGTCAAAGAACTCTTATTATTCTCGTACATTCCAAAACATTTCGCAACATTTGTCAACTGTAGTGGAATCTGGGAAACATCTAACTCGATTCTGTTCTTTGGAATGAAATGTGTTTTGACTTTTCGGAATTATGAGTCATGTCATTCATATTGCACCATTCAACAATACACTGTGCAGCCTTAAGTCATCATTTTCATCCTAAGTAGAGGATGAAAATCATCACGTACTGACATCACCAAGGCTGTGTCGTCTGCATATTTGACAATGTATGCAGCACCTAAGCCTTCTGAATCACCAATATCATTTACAAATAGTATATATAGCAAGGGTCCCAATAGTGAACCTTGTGGAACTCCACTAGTCATTCCTATGAGACGGCTGCAGATATTGTCAATCCAAACTGTTTCATATCGGTTTGTTAAATAAGAGAAATATCCAAGCATGCACCTGATGAGAACAAGAGTTTTCCGATCAAGCGGGCATTTATGAAGGCTGGTCATCCCTTTAACGACAAGCAGATGTCATTATTCCATTGTCTACAACGTTTGATCTTTTCAACGCCAACAAGGCCAAATTTTGACAGTAAGAGTACTGCATCTATTTTGCTATAGAACAATTTCTTATCCAGTGTGAAATAATTTTATTTGTAGTTTGTCGTTGCTTGCGCGAATAACGAAATTAAAGTTCCAATTGGAGACCTCGAACACCTGGTACATTTCCTGTTCGAATTCCTGAGAGCAGAACATATCTTTGATCAGCTGATACTAATGAATTCCTAATGCATCTCGTTGAGTTGCTTTATCTGAAAGCTTAATGACAGGCTACCGGATTCATCTTTCTAATTTCTGTTATAAAGGTATGGAGCTAGGCATAGAAAGCTTGTCAATAGATTGATCAGAAGATAATCGATATTCTATGAACTGGAGGTGAAAGCAATTTCGGTATTGTTGCCAAATGTGAGATATGCAAATTGTTTTGCAGTTTTGAATAAATTATCACGGAATTGACTAATCACGATAGAATGCAGAAGGAATGATGACATTTTACAGATCCGTGTCATGACAGCCTTGGAGAGTTTTGTTAAATTACACTAGGTAACATGCCACGCTCAATCACGCGTAATTCACGCGTAAATTACACATGACCCCAAACATCCGTGGCTATGCGGGACATTGCTGCAACATCTGTTATATAAGTTAGTATTGCTGGCAGTCCTGTTATATAGACTTTGCGTCTCATGTGTCTGCATGTATCAGAGGCTAAACAATGTGATGGACCTCAATTTCATGCTCATGAAGACAGAACATGCATAGCGGTTCAGCCACGGTTCAAACGGCAACGCAGACAACCGTAGACGACGCGCAAATTTTAAACGCTCACCCGCGCGTATTCATAAACATTTCCCATGTTTTAACAGCATCGGATGAAGTGATTTCTGACTCTTAGTGCAGCCCGTATGTATGCGGGTAGAAGAATAGAATGTCCTTAACCATGGATGTTTGGGGTGTTCCGTATTTACGCGTGAATTACGCGTGGCATGTCACCTAGTGTAGTTTGATAGATGTTTGTTAAATTAGCATTTCGATATGTTGCTATTGCTTTCATGCTCAACTTCAAGACCATTTTCTTAAGCGGCATCATGTCACGAACTGCCTGCCATTGGTAGAACAAGATAACATAATCAAAAACAATGATTTCAACAATATGTAAATGGGTCCGCATCACTATTCAGATTCAAGAAATGAACCATGAATCTAGTAAATCATAGAATCATGCCGATGAAAATTGAATTATAAACTTGACATTTCAGCCAAGAAAGCACAATAAGATCTCGACATTTTCATGGACTTCCATTATAATACGGTTCTTGAAATTCCCTTGATAATCAGCTTAATTTCTGCTTAATTAAGATGCTTGTTAGCGGATATTCATTCCTTATGATATCCAACTTGTTTCATATTACTTTTAAAGTGGCTTCATGTATATAAATTTGCAAAACTTAAGCTTTTAATAACTGCTCAAATAAGAACGCAGGAACGCAATCTCCACAAAATGCTGGATCTTTTCATATAAAAAGTTTCACTGTATACAAAATACTTTTTAGAGTCGACACTCCACCTGTATGTTTTTGCTGTTCTTGAGCAACCGACAGGATCTATGAGACACGCTCAAATGAACTATCCGCTTAGTTCAGAAGACAAAAGAAAGCATTAACATTGAAAAATTCACAACGCTGTGCACAAGTGCCGTGATTAACTGTGGACGTTAAGTAGGCTGTAGCGCTGATCCTGTGTATAACCGTTTATTTATGGCATGGAATGTCTTCAGGTAATTTCCTTTCATTTTCATGCACCCCTGTCTATAAGGCTAAACGCATTTAGATTTGGCGAGCCTCTTAATGTCGGCAAACACAAACATTTTGAGCAACATTATCCACATTCAACCACATTCTTACACACATTGCCGATCCAATGCATGATAAAAGCACATGTAATTCATAGGAAATGACCTGAAGACATTTCATGCCTCAAATTATGACTCTGGGCTGAGTAATTTTCGTTTAATCAGAGAAAACATACAAAATTTGATTTCAGCCAAAAATTGCAATCTGCGTCCCATTGGAATTACATGTGTTTTTCTTTGATCATGTCTGACAAGAAGAGGAGCTCACTAGAACTCGGCAAACGTGCTGATTGGAAGTAGGCATAGGGTGTACATCATTCTGTGAAAGTCTCTCTTTCGGCCTCGTTCCCTGCAGAAACTCGTGCTGGCTGCCGGACTATTGGTTGACAAAGGAATTGTTTGCTGGAATCTTGCAAGATTCCAGAGGAACACGCAGCTTAGTTGACAGCGTTTTGATGTGCGCAATCCTCCTATGATCCAATCAAAGCTGACTACTCCGTACAAAATATACGGCAGAATTGTATGAGGAAGCAATATTGGCATCATCACGCTGAGATAATGAACTCTATAATATTATTTTTGTTTCTTGTAATACTTCATGGATCTGTGGAAAGTCTACAAACAGCCGGAAATTACTTCTTCAATGTGGATCCTCAATACTTGAAGTTCGGTCACATTGTTCCCTGCCCATCTGTCGAGATCTCCATCATGAAAGCCCAATCGAAAATAGATTGCGCCATCTCATGTTCCCGTTTGTCCACATGCATGGCTACGATATTTGAAGAAGAGAACGGAAAATGCGCATTGTATTCAAGAGCATGCGAACCGGCAAGAAATCGTGAAAGTTTGATGGTTCAGTTTGCTGACAGACCAGAGACTATGAAATGGAAGTATGAGCAGAATTATTATTTGCTTCTTCCCTCGCAAAGAGGAACATTCAATCAGAATCGTGTAGCATGCGGCAAACTCGGCATGTACATTTTCTTTCCTATTAATAAGGATGAAAACAGCTTTATTATGAATACAATTTTAAACAGCTTGCCACAGAAATTCTGGGGCCCAACGTTTGACATCTACATCGGAATAAGGGATGAACCGCATGGCCAGTGCCATCTACAAGATGGGAAAACAAGATGTCCATTCGAATTTTATCATTCTAATGAACCTAACGATCACAATGGTATCAAAGAAGATTGTGTCAGCTATTTTTCAGGGATCCCAACTAAGCGCACAGCCCGCCAATTTAGATGGGCGGATATACCGTGTAGTTTCTTTCGATTCGCTATTTGCCAAGGAATGTACTTTTGATACAGCAATATCAGTGTGATGACTGAACACAGAAATAGATTGTTTCTGTTAACTTGACTAAAAATCGCGGCACAACCAGTAGAACTAAGTTGAGACATGAATCACCAACGAAAAGCCTTGAATTGCACGTGTGACTTCATCTAAACTTAATATAATAGAGACGTTGACAATAAATAAAAATGCGTGTGATTCTTGTGCCATTATTGTGTGTTGGTATAGTTTGCTTTCTAGTCTACTAGTAGATGTTTCACTGTTATCAATGTCTGAATGTGAATTTGACAATTATTTGCACATGTTATTACAATGATGTGCGCAGCAAATTTATGTTCTTCTCACAAATCATAGGCAGTGAGTAGTCTGTCGAAGTAATTATTGGATTATTCTAGTCATAGATGGAAATATAAACCGATGCGTAAAGTCGTTGCAAAAGTTACATCTCTCTCTCAAACCAGAGATTGTGAGAATTCCTTTGCCCTACTGATTTGCACGACTTATTGATTCCAATAACCAGTACATTTTTTCGGTGATACTATCGACAACTCACCGCAGCTACAACACTACCTCAGTACCACGTTAATATGAAGGCAAAGTACCATGCATTATTTCATGTATTATAAAATTTTTAGATTTATTTGCAAGTATTTGGTTAGTGAATAGGAAAATCATGCACAAAAAATATGTAAAAGACATATTGTCTGGCAATGCTTTGAAAAAAGATAGTTGGCTACCGAGCTCCGTCAAAACTAATTTCGTAAAGCAGAGCATAATAGACACACGTAATCGGTGTAGTTCAACGCTCTCTGATAACAATAAAATGGAATCGGAGAAAAAATGTAAAGAAAATTTGAAATTTAATGGATACACTAATAAGGATTTGAGTGTGTCTGATAGAAATACCCAAAAAAATAAAACTAGTAAAATCAACGATGATAAAAAACCATTTTGAAGTCACCGTTTATAAGCGACAGTCTTAATCGGAAAATTAATTACCAAATAAGAAAACACAGGTTGAATGTCCGTCTCGTCAGTACGGTCAACAAAAAACTGCGTAATGTTTGAAGAAAAAATGCAAAAAAGTAAACAATGATTGTAGAATATGCAAAATCTATCCCAAAATCATAACTGTGAGACATCGTGTATTGTTTATCAATTCTCTTGTAGAAAGTGTGGTGATAAATATGTAGGTAAAACTGCTAGACCATTCTACATTAGATACAACGAACACAGTCTTTTTTCTTGTGACTATCAATTTTATTTATTTATTCAGATTTTGATTTTTTTACCTAATAATTTTCATTTGTGCTGCTTATTTCCTTCCTTTTTTTAATTAATTTATTTATTCATTCATTCAATTTTTTTCCTTATTATTATTATTTTTTCTTTTGTTACAATTTCAATATTCCATTACAGTCGTACTTCACTAATCAATTTCAGCAGTTAATCTTTCAGAATTTATTACCCATCACTTTCCTTTTTTTCTGTATTTTAATTGTTAGCACGATCTACACTTTGATAATTTCTTGGTTAGCTTATTTTCTATATTAAGTTAGGTAACAACGTGAATAATTGTCTCCTTTCCCATCTGCAGTGAAATAGGTGATTGATAGCATCTTCCGTCGTATGCAGATTACGCTTGTCATAATTGTTTGCGGATTAAGGCTAGATATGATGGGACACAGACCGGTCTTCTTGAGAGATAGATTAAATTTCATGAATAGTTAGACACCAATTGGTCCATTTATAACAAGTCTAGTTCCTTATTTCATTTTCTTCATGGAGTAGTTCCAGGTGAGACGTTGTAGGTCGATTCTAGCAAGTTCAGTACCCATACTGTAGTTTCACATGTATTTTATTTTCTTGTTTTCTTCATCAAAGTTCATTACAGTTGTATTTTGTACAGTAGGCTTGATCTTAGTTTATTTTATGTAGTTGTAACTGAGATTCCTAGAGGATGATGATTTTCATTAAAAAATCAGTATTCGTAATAAAAATGATCTAAGTGCTTTCTTTGTCTGAACACAGTAAGACCTGTCTTGTCAATAATAATAGTAATAATAAACGTTTATTGAATCATTGTCTCAATAGTAAAAATCGTGAGACAACCGTACAAAATGATATCAAGAAGTAAATACAATTTCTGAAAAAGTAACAATAACAAAGTTAAATAATTCCGTTATTTGCAAGACGTATCATAGTTACGATAAATGATTTCTCCCTGACTGAAGCTTTAATCACAGGTGGTCGAAATGGTGGAGAAGTAGGATTGCGATGTGGACAGAGATGATGTAGGGGATGAAGATAGTCATTTGCAAGTTGATGGAAGAGCCGAAGACCGATTATACATCTCCGATAATCAAGGGGAACGAAGTTTTCACATTCACATCTTGAGGAGCCACAAATGATCCTGTGCGCTCTTGACTGAGCTCTTTCCAATGCGTCTTTTTCTTTAGTCATGACATTTACAAATAGTGGAGCGGCATATTCTAAAATGCTTCGGATGCAGATTAGCATTTTATTAGAAAATAAATTATTAATCAATTATTAAAAATTAAATTAGAATAAAATTTATTAATTAAAATAAAAATTAAATTAATTATTTATTAGAAAATAAGATCATCAGAGCTGATAAATGGCTTTAGCTGTCGTAACACAGATAGTTTTGAGGATGCCCTTTTCGAAACGCTGGATACATGCTTGAACCACTTGAAGTCTTTATTGATAATAACTCCAAGAAACTTTAAGTTCTGAGAAGTAAGGATGTTAGGTATTTGAAGGTGAGAAAAGCCATTGACGTCAGATAGACGAACAAACATCTGAATACATTTTTCATCTTTTACGTCCATTTTATTGCTCTCAGTCCATTCCGATAGTTCCATATATGCCGGTAAAACTGGGCTGACATCTGTGTTCTTGTTAATAACACCAGCAATAAGTACTAAGGATTTTTACTTTAAGGATAAGAATTTTTTTCCAACAGCCTTTCAGGAATTGGCAGTAAGGAGATTGGCCGGATACGATCAAGATTTGGTACACTGGCTTTTGGGAAAAGGATTATATCGGCAAATTTCTATAAACTTGGGAGATCAGCGGCACATAAGCATTCATTGTAGATCATTGTGAGAGGTTCCGCGATAAATGACGACAGTTTGGACCACATGAAAGAAGTCCGTCTGAGCCGGGACTTGGATTTGAGCGAACGTTACTTAAAAGATCATATACATCCCTTTCATTAAATTGGAATGGAATGATAATTGGTAGTCTAATGTCATGAGACGGGTCACGAACGAAGTGAGAACAAAGTTTATGATTTGCTATAACGGTTCGATTGATGATTTTGATGTTGAATTTCTTCGCTGCTTAAATGATCCTGTTGAAACAAGCGTGGTGGAATCGCGATCAATCAATAAGTGCCATCCTAAAGTGAACAGGCGTCATGAGACAACTGCGTATCTAACGAGCCAGTTTAGACAGTGTCATTGTATTGCTGCCTTGCCTTAAGAAAGGGTCTGGACCCGAAACGTCGGCTGTGCACATATTTTTCATTCGAAATTATTTAGTGACACTAAATTACTCGGGAGAGAAAACTGATGTTTTTCTCATTATTGATTTCATGTATTAGCGATTCGCGTCATGTGCATGCATGTAAATATATAATGATCAAATATGATATTGTGTTGCATCTTCAGTTTGAAAAATAAGAAGTTTGAACCTGAATAGCCGCTATTTCATCCAAAATCAGGAATCATCAGCAAAAATCGACACAATTCTCTGTTTGAAGCTGCAGCCACACCAGGGTTAATTTGGGATGCGCAAATAGAACATAGATTGGAATTTCGTCGGGTATTCATTTAAATACAGCTTTTCACTCACTGCTGACAGGGCATCTAAATTCGCGTGACTGTAATTTTAATAAGAGCTACTTTTTGCAAACACAATATAAATGGAACTATTAAGTTGCATCTTCAGATGAAAAATGGGAACAGACCTGAATAGTTGTCATTTCATGTAAAATTGAGAGTCAATGCTTGCAGGCCTAAATACAAATTTAAACTTGCATTCATGCATGCGTTTATGCATTCTCAGTTGCATGCAATGTACTGTAGCCGTTACATCGAAGACAAGAAAAACTGCATGAATTGATGTCTCAATGGATTGCTTCTAAAATCAACTTATAAACTGCATACTCTATGAAATCAACCTTTGAATTTACCGACATGATAAAGCAATATTAAAAAGAAAGAAGATAGTATGCAATCTCTTTGAACACTGATAACACTTTATACATGAAGTGTTGAGCTGTTTGGGACTCCGGCCTATATCTAGACCCGAAATATAATACAAACAAATTATTTATCCTCATGCATAGCTGTCACTGTCTTGATATCAACTTTCTCCGTCAAACAAAAGTACAATGACACTGCTGCATGCAAAGCTTGTAATAGTTGAGGGAATGAACCGTGATAGTGAAAGTGAAAATTCACTCGGCGATTTAATAGAGAAGACAAGCCTTCGCAGCCTCGATCACACCTACGCACCAATGGTCACGTCAAGGACAAAAATGAAATACTAATCTGTTTGAGAACATTACCTCTTACCCTCACGTTAAAGGTGTGTAATGGCTCCTCCAAAGGGCATATTGCAATCGAAAGTGTACTCATATTTTTTGCAGAAGGATGTGGGATTTTCCTGCTTGGTAGAGACTGGAGAAAACCGTGTGAAGCACACATCAACAAGACGTGAGGAGCCGAGTCGCATGCATCCAACTTAAAGCGACATTTGATAAACTTTCTTCAAAAATGATTGATAATTGATGCAGCAACGATCACTAAAAATAGGTTCAGGTAGGCCTACAATGATCTATGATGCAGGTTACCAGTTTTTTTTCAAAAAACTAGGCTATATATGCTTGTCACCCGGAGTCGGAGTCCTATCAAAATGATAGGACTCCGCATCCCTAATATGAAGTTCAGTTTTGTCAAGAGCCTCCCATTTTTTACGCTTGAAAACGGGTCACAGTTATTCATACACAAACTTGATTTAATGCCATGAAATTGAAATGATATCTGACAAAGTTGCATTCCATTCATATGCCACTTGATTCTAAAACCATAAGAACAATTCTAATACACAAACATCGGATGACAATCGACTACTGTATTGCAATGTTTACATGTTATCATCACTTCTAATTCAATTTGACACAGTTTATCTGGAATAATTTTGCATTTCATGGTACCATTGAACCGTAGACTTTTCTCAGGTAACGTAGAAGGAGGAACTCGGACACCACGGGGTATCTCGGACACTATATTATCTTTGAAATATTTTCAGTTATTGCTTATCATTTTAAGTTTCATAGTAGCTTTGCTTCAGGAACACACAAGAGATCATTCTCAAGGAATTTTTCAACAATTACAACTGATTTTCCCATTATTCCAAACGCACGCTGCCTCAGTCTGTCCGTACTGATGAAATCATTTTCATTGAATTATGTTATAGTGAACTGTATGTTATAAGCCCTTGAATATTTGTGCAGTGATTGGACATCAGGTGGTCCGAAAGGGATGATCTATTCATGCTCAAAATCTGAATGGTTCGAAATGTCAACTTTTGAAATGTAGTTTGAGAATCTGTGACAGATCGACCATAGGAAAAAAACTTGCGATAAGTGACAACCTAGCCAGTCATTTATCCCACATTTTATTGAAATGGCGAAAGAACACAACGTCAAATGTCTACCACCCAATTCGACCCACTTACTGCAACCGTACAATTTCCTGTTCTCTAGAGTGAATTTTGGTGCAAGACATCAAAGTAAATCTCCAGTAACTTTGCATCAGGATTCAGAGCTGGACGTCTATTCCCACGTAATCCTGAGGAACCCATCAAGCACTTGCAGGCTACTATGAATGACATTCGTACGATCGGGGATGCACTAGATGCTTCTCTCATTGAAATTCTTAGCAAAAATCGAAGTAATGTGGAAACGAAGAAAGGACGAGGTTCCAAAGTGTGTCCCGCTCTTATTAGCGCCGACAGTCATCGTAACAATTCTATCAATAAAAATGATATGACTGATCGATCAACTACCTCGCAGGAACTCATTGCGCCTCGTAGGTGTCATCTGCCTCGAGGCGGGCGGGAAACTCACAGGAAATTCATCGCAAATAACTTAGCATTTGGAGAAATGGGACATGGAAGATAAAATCTGATGTATGTGCGAGATTTTCTAGCTTTAGTTTAAAACAATATAATGCTATCCCTACTACTGCTTCAAAACTTACTTACCGCTTACTGTAGCCGTTTTCATCTGTTCTGGAAAATGGCCTTCATCCTCGTTCTGGACCACAGACTTCTGTCCCTCGCAATTCTTTGGCAGCTGGTCGCTCTACCTTCGTTTTTGACTTTCTCGTTCTCTTCCGCCGTCCCTCGGTGTCCACTCTGTTGCGCGCACAGTTAATCGATTGTCAGTTATCCTTGAGAGGTGACCGGCCCAACTCCACTTTAGATTTCTCGCTGTTTACTTCCTTCACGCCAGTCCATCTTCTTATATCCTCGTTTCTGAGCTTTCCCCTTCTAGTTTCGCTAATTGTTCAAAATTGATGGCTGATGGATTTAATAAACGATCTGTTTTAATCAATTAATGATCTCCCACGTTTAAAATTTAGAAACAAGGTTGAGAACAATGTCTTTGACACACGAAAAATAACTTCAGGCTTCCATGGCTAACGATTGTCCTATAATGTCTCACGAAATTAATTGTAAAACAAGAGAATTTGTAAACAGCCAGATACGAACACTATTGTAAAAACTATCGCCATAGATTCTTATGAAAGCTGGTGACATGATATCATTGTAAATATTTATATATTTTACTTCGGATGCAATTCACATGTAATTATTTGAAGAATTCGCAAGATTGTATTTTTTATCTATCTGGAATCCAAATTCATTGAATTTCTACCTCAATAAAAATCCTCCTATGCATCTTAACTGCCGGCTTCAAGCAGGAATAGAATATCAGATTTCCTTGTCTTCTCCCTGAACATTGAACTCGGATTATGAAGAAAGAAGATAAAATGATAAGTTCTCAAGATTTGATTGATGCTTATCTCTGATCGTGATCTGAGAAGAATGCTATCTCACTTCCTTTGCCGGACATAAAGAAAAGTTTATCTAAAGACGTGAACAGACCAACCACGTGATTGTCACCTGATGTTTCCGGATATCCGTGAACAAGAGATAGATAAAAGTCAGTCAATCTCGCCAGCTAGTTCGTGGATAATTCACCATCAGATCTGCATTATCATGGCTCGATCTGATATTTCGCTAACGATTGTACTTCTTCTATCAATGTAAGTTCACCTCATTCAATTGTTCAACTAAAGATATATCTGTAACTGAGAGTCATTTCATCCAATTATTTGAGCTTAAAAACATACGTATTTCATTTTGTCTGCGAACTAAATCACACACAGAATTAGATTGTTTAACGGCATCACTTTGCTAGAAGTGCAAACTGATTCAAACAGACGGCACATGCAGGAACTTAATAAGTGGGCAAAAGGAAATTTTTAATACCTTACAGAGATAGGAAAAATAGTCGTGCGTCGCTTGCGAATTGCTCTGAATTCCACCAAAATGCTCCGATCGCCACGACTCCTTCAGATTCAAAGAGTTCAGATCATTGCGCAAACGTTTTCTCGATAATGTTGGGCCCTCCGATCATTTTACAAAAAGTTAGCAGGCGCATGAAAAAACGTTCACAAACTTCTCTGTAGAACTTGACATCGACTGTCTCTTTGCTGTGTGATCCGGTTGATAACAGTCACTGAAACTTTGCACAATTTGGCGTGTTTAATGTTTAAACGGCTGCTCATTGTTCGATTGCTATGGTATTTAGTCAGGAGATTGTGCCATTTCATTTACGTTACATGTTCCAGTGCTTCCCTTCTAGTCAAACAGAAGAAGAGACGACCGGTCTAATTCTGTGAAATCACCTGATTTGTGCTTCTACAAATTTTAATTTTTGTGTATTTCCAAACTATTCCTCCAAAATCGCTGTTCCTTTGTTTCTCAACATGTGAATTACATGCTTTTGTCACATGCTACCTATATAAGTACAACCCTAAAGTCCTTATGCTAATCTGATGTGATTGCATTTTCACTTCCATAGAGCTGTGGTTTAATGTTCATCAAATTCCATCGGTCAAAACTTTTTCATCAACCGTATAAAATCTACAAGAAGTTAAACGATCAGAATGTACTGCAGATTAATGATATACATCCACAGAAGAGTGGAATAAGTCGATATAGGCCTGTTGTAAGTTATATTATGAAAATGATTTCAGATTTCAGGGAAGTGTTGATGCTTGTAAATCTTTGCGAAGTACGCTGGCAAGGTAGCGGTAGGCTTCCGTTGTCATCTACTTGAAGCCGCGCGCGTATGCCACAGAACTGTGTAGCGATAAATAAAACCTCTGGCATGGAAGCAGGGTTTCATATAATGCAAAAGTGGTGCATAAATTTTACGCGCTTTAACTTAGATACAATTGTCAACGAATTTTGCATCTGAAGGCCAGTCCAGAAGCGGGAGGCCAGTCCTGTATGGTGATGTTCACTTCAGACAGAGAATTGAGAGAAACATGACTCACGTGACAGGGTGCATTATCCTGTTGATAAATGCCATTGCCAACAAGATGCCACTCATCCAGCTGCTGCCGAACTCTATTCTTGATCATTTTATCGAAGCACATGGCCGAATTCATGTTTCATTCCACCACGTGGCATTTCCCGGACCGGGTGTTTAACCGATCTCTTGAAATGCTCCTCGGAAATTTCTCGAGACCCTATGAAAAACCTATGTGTTACAGTCAAACAACGTCTGAGAATTCAGAAATGTTCATCAAAACAATAACTGATTTCAAACTGTTTGAAAGTTTGCATTAACGATGACGAACTTACTTAAATATGTTATAATTTATAGACAATTTATAACCCTACTCTGAATAATAGCTTACTTTTCATTAATATGTAAAAATGTAGGAAATTCGTAGTGGTTTCCATTATTCTGTCGCGCACTGTATTTGTCAATAACAGCTTTATAATCCAAAGTCTAGATGATTGTTCCGATCTAAAACTATAGCAGAAACATTTCACGGAGTTTGAACGGTGAAATCGTCACGATGATCGACAAATCATTGAGTTTGGAGAGAGGACTCGTTGCGATTCTGTTATTATGGTGACTTTATCGATCACAGCGGCACTTACCCGCGTAATAATTGGACTACTTCTCAGCAGCATCCCATGCAGCTCAACACCGACGAAGTCATGATGATAATAGACGTTTTCAATTCAACAACGACAGCTGTAGTTCGTCTGTAGATAGGATGTGGGTTAGATGCTACGTCAACTGAAATCCATCCAATTCTATACCTCAATATGATTGCTTAGAATTGTATAGTCAAGAAATTATCGGGTTGTTTTCCTTTCTTGTTCATGTATAGGTTCTACCGTTCACCAACAGCACGTACACGAAATGTATATTGTACATTACCCTTTATCAAATCTCAACAGACGTAACCACGAGACATGTTTCGGCCTGTTGGGCCTCATCCGTCGTGGGTAGGTTTGAACCAGCGACGTTGGAGGTAGAGGACGTGCAAGCATACCCTCTAACCACAAGGCCACCGGACCATCTGTTAAGAGCGTGAATTAGCCAGGAAGTCACTGCTTTAACGCAGGCACGTGGAGGGCGGGCTGCATTCTGCAATCACTTAATACCGAATCCGAGATTGAAGCGCTTCACGCAGGCGCTACTCATTACATGTTCGACATCTGTTGCATGGTTACATCTGTTGAGATTTGATTTGTTTATCAATTGACAGGTTAATTGTCTTAACATGTATATTACCCGTCATAAACGAGATTCATGTTGACTAAGCTGCTATGTAATGTAAATATTGGCCTACATACAGCCTACTTCAGATGAGCCTACAACAGATGAAGACCAAAGTAAGACTGCTTGTATATGTGAAGTCTTGGCTCCTGCATTAAGGTTGGTTTTGACGTCAATGCTCATTAAGGCCAGGCCTACATGTTGTCTATATATGCTTGGAAAGGATGGATTTCATATTGTATTGAAATATTCCGCTAGCATGGTACATTTACTAAACATAAATTTGTTTCGGTTCCGTCTGTAGTTTGGGCTCGGCTGGTGTGAAATTTTTCATGCCAGTTCCACGTCTCATGACTTGTTACATATCCTTATGCAACCAATGAGAATCGAATACTCATACACTCATACAGGCCTACTGATGAACTTTTGTGCAATAGCCCTTTGTAAGTGCCATGCCGCTGATAAAATCTGCAGACGTAATTTATTTATTCATTTTGGAATTCAATAAATACTGGATTTTCATCAGCAAAGTGATTTCTAGGCCGCTTTGCAAATAACCAAAATCTAAATATAAAAACTTGTTCATCAAGTAAGCAATGCCACAGCTCATGAGCATGTTGTTAGCACAATGTTATTTGGTGCTGCATCGCACAGCAAAAAGACAGCGCCGATGTTAAGTTCTCATGAGACGTTTGTGAACACTTTTCCAAACTCCGGCTATCTACTAAAAAACTATTGACTAACCTCATCGATAAAACTTGTGTACAATGATAGTATTTCTTAGAATCTGAAGGAATCGCGATGATCTGAGCATGTTAAAAGAGCTCACATCAATCAGTACGCGATGGGAAATTATTCTTCACTATTTAATCAATGCATTAAGGTTCTCTTTTAGTTCACTTTGAATTGTACTTCTAGAAAGCCGACGGCCTCTAATTCTGCGGCAGTTGATGTGGCATGATGAATGAATGCAAGCTTTGTCTCTTCTTTGCAGACAAATCGTTCTCTCAAAACCGAAAGATGAAACGGAGTCATGTACAGGTGGCAAATGTGATGATAAGACGTTATCTTATCTCGCTGTTCTTCCAGGGAGAGGATGGGACAATCTACAAAATGAGGAACAGTTGAATGTCCTCAACATCAATTTTTCGAAATGCCGAACCTCATTAGACGGTCTGTATCGAATTCCAGATGGCGTAGAGATCATTCCAAAATTGGTGACAAAGGTAAGAATCCAGCGTACTCACACCGCGTACGCAAATCAATCTCTTTATGTATGTACTCCTAAGCAACTATTCAGCCAGTTTAGCATCGTTCCTTCTTCTCGAGAACGAAGTTCGCATAAAATAAAAAATTCTTCAGTGGTATATATAGTTCTCTTCGAAATGTCTATATTGGCAAGCTTTCGGGTGATCCACCCTTCCTCAGGCACGACAAGTTGAGAGTGAACAAGACAAGCTGGCAAACATGCACACACAGTAACTGTTAAACACAAATTACTTAAAATTAAGCCACGCTACTGTCCGGTGACTGTTTCGTTCTGCACTTAAGCATTTCTTGTTTTATGTATTACTTTTATTGTTCTTTAGTCAGTAGCATCTTAATATATTTTAGTTTGTTGATGGAGTGTAGTGGACAGTAGCGTGGCGTGTTGTTAGGTAATTTGTGTTTAACAGTGATTGTGCGTGTTTGTCAGCTTGTCTTGTTCACTCTCAACTTGTCGTGCCTGAAGAAGGGTGGATCACCCGAAAGCTTGCCAATAAAGAAATTTCGAAGAGAACTATACCACTGAAGAATTTTTTACTTTATGCAGTTTAGCATCGTAAATAACATGAACCCTTTCGCGACCAATGCGTGCGCGGACCAATTCAAAGTCATGACGATTAAGAAGACATTATTGGAGCCACTCTATGTTGTGTGTGCAGAGCACGTCATGGAGACTTCCGACAATGTAGCATCGCGAACCGGTTAGGTAACTCTACAGCCAAATGTCAGTAAAATTACAAAAATTTCAAAATTTTCACAATGGATGTGTCAAAATTGATGATTTTGAATTGTTTTTATATATCGCATAAGAAAGTTCACACTCGAAATATGTTGCTACACCTAGAGTTGTTGTATATCCCGGTAAACTGCATACCGGGATCCCGGGGAAAAGAATAATCAAATTAGCAAGGGCTAATCTAAGGCGAAACACAATTAATAATGAATTAAATCACAAATCGCATTATTCAGTAAGTAAAACCAATGTAAAAAATGACAATAAAACATAAATGTAAATTCTGATAATATTCAAATGGTAGGTAATGAAAAAAAGGCCTGCGTAAATATGAGTAGAGTAAGAAAAGGAATTGATAATTTACACGAGAAATCCTGCCAATCTGCCACACTGTGTTGGGCAGTGCAGTATGTGCTACATTTGCTTATATTGACAAAACTCAATCTAGGTCTGGTCGCTCAGATGCTTGCATATGTCAATTGCGTCAGAATGAAATTTAATGCTTTGATTGAGGGGAAGATGAAGTAGAAGATGGCGATAAATGAAGAGAATTTGATCCCTCAAAAGGACCCATGTGGCGTTCCCTACAGGTTAAAGGAAAGAACAACAACAACAGATTGCCTAATTAGAATCGGTAAGACCTTAACCCTAAAACGGTAGCCTAATCTCATTAATTACGGTGGATTTGTATGAACAACACTTCAGAGCATAATGGAAATAATTTGAACAAAGCATATTGCTTATCAACATTATATTATAATGAAGAAACATGATTCAACTTTCACTATTCTATTGAGTTCACTTATTGTGACTACCAATTTAATCACATTTAGGCCCCTATTTTATAATAGTATTTAACGTAACTCTTGCCTCGATGGAGGCAAAATGACGGTGAAAATTTTGGGAAAGAGAAGCCTTCACTGCGCTGATGGAGTATCGGGTGAGGTAGCCATCTGTTCTTCTCTAAATCTGTGATTACACAATAGGGATAAATAGACAATCCTGATGCATGAGACGAGATGGACTTCTTCAGTGACATTTGATTGATTGATGGGGTAGTACTGATAATGAATTAGCGTTACGTATTGTTTTTCATTACCTTATTAAAATTTTCATGCGAGCATGAACTCTTGATAAGGACCAATGAATTGTCGAAAAGCTTTGAGTCAATAAATAAGATGTGTAACAACATTGTTATGTTGACTATTCTATGGGTACTTAAAAGTGTAAAATTACCAACCTATTTCTACAGCCTGCAAAAGCTGTACAACATTCCTGTATCGGAATGTAGAAGATTTGAAAAATTAACCGAGAAAAGACACAAGCTAAGATTAGATTTGAAGTACTTTGAAAAATGCCTTTTTCTCAATTTCATACCGAAGTTTCTGCAGTTCAAAATACCGAACTTAGATGCAATTAAAAGTAATGTAGAAAATTACCACAAACCTTAATTACCACCACCTTGAGTCACATATTAAGTATGTCAAGCGTGAAATAAAAATTAATGATCGCAAATAAGCTTACGCAGTAAATTGTCTTGGTTACGTATGTGCATTCTGGATATGATGATACTGGCAGAAGTTAACAGTAAAATGAAAACTCACACAATGAGACATAATTCTAAAATTTCCAAACTATGGTTGGAACAGAGATTGCCAGCACCGGACTGTATAGTCAATAAAAGCAAATACGTGCTCTCTCCTATTGAGAATGAGACACTAAGATTTGGTTTAAAAAACAGCATCATACCAAAAAAGACCGATAATTTTGGAATAAAGTACCAAATAGAAAAAACCATTACTGCGAATTGCAAAGACAATGAAGAATTATCAGTAACACAGGCGCTAAAACAAGATATCATAGCAACAGTTAACAACTTCGAAAATAATGCAAAAGTGAGTACCGCAGTAATACAAATAAAAGGCTACACAGAACACTGACTAATCTAGCAAAAAATGAAAAATTTGAAAATTTGCTCATTTGATAAAGGTAACGTGATTGAACCTGGTAGAATCAGATGAATACTTTAACAAATTAACGTAATTATCAATGATACCTCTAAGTTTAAAAACTATGTATCGATACTTAGTAAAGATACTGAAGATACATACAAGTACGTTATGCCATCTGGTAGTGAACCAGCTAAAATGTACGGTAGGATAAAAGTACATAAAACTAACGCTCCTGCCCGACCAATTGTCAGTACAAGAGGGTCGTACAATTACAATTTGGCCAAGTACCTCGATACAATTATCAAACAACACATCAATAAAACGTACTTGCTGAGTTCAACAGCTGAATTTATTGACAGAATTAAAGAAAAACAGTCGGTATTTAATAAGAATAATGTCTTAGTGAGTTTTGACGTGGAATCACTGTTTACCAATATACCTGTAGATGAAGTTATTAACATAGCAGCTAACCTAGTATACAGTAGTAATTCAAAAAACAAACCGCGATACGGTAAAGATGTTTTCATAAAACTTTGTAAATTCGCTACACAAGGTAGCTTTATGTACAATGATAATATGTATACTCAAACAGATGGAGTTTCGATGGGTTCACCGTTGGCACCAACGCTTGCCAATCTCTTCCTAGCAGAATTAGAACAAGGTTGGATGGGAGAACAATTTTCGCCCCTGTTCTACTCCAGATATGTAGATGACTGCATACGCGTATTTGATAAAGTAGACAAAATTCACAAATTCCATGAGTACCTAAACAGACAACATCCTGACCTAAAATTCACCACTGAAGTGGGCAACAACAAGTTACCTTTCCTAGATGTATTCATTAACACCGAAGATACTTTACAAACTTCCATTTACCGTAAAGATACGTATACTGGCCTCTTATTAAATTACAATTCCGTTTGCCCTAGGCAATGGAAAGTTGGACTTATTAATGGGATGTTACATCGAGCATATGCAGTATCAAACAGCTGGGAAATGTTTCATAACGAAGTAAAGAACATGACTAGTATTTTTCAGAAAAACGGCTACCCACGGAGTACAGTAGAAAAAATCGTACGTAACTTTCTTAACAAAAAGAATACAGTGATTTCCAACGGGCACAATGATACATGTACGAGTACAGCAGATGCACATGTAAACTACACAGTACTACCGTATATTGGTCAACCATCGCTTACATTACGGAATAATTTGATGAAAATATACAAAAGATACGGTATCAACTCTAAGATTGTATTCAACACTACGAAAGTAAAATCATACTTCTCTTTGAAATGCAAATCGGGACCTTTGCTGAAGTCTTGTGTGGTCTATGAATTCACATGCTTGGGTGATCCAAGCAGCCAATATATTGGCAAAACCAAACGAAGACTCCAACAAAGGATCGAAGAGCATAGAAGTACAGATACAGCAGTTTACAAACATATCAATACATGTAATCATTGTACGTATGATATTAGTAATCAATTTCGCATAAGGTATAAAGGCAACAGTAATTATCATATAAATGTTGTAGAAGCTTTAATGATAAAAGAGTATCAACCTAAGATCAATCACACTGCAGATTACAACGGTATGTCATACCTCCTAAAGGTTTTTAAATAAATAATTGTTTTTCCTACTAGCTTAAATTCTTGCAAATTCGTGTAATGTGTCTTGTTTTGTCATTGCTTCAGAACGCTAATCAGTCTGATAATGAATTAGTGTGGTAAATTGATAGGTCCTCTCCTATCATAGAGTAGGTATATTAGGTAGAGTGGTAACTCCGCATTTATTAACCCCAATGTGTATACACTTTCGAATTTATTAAATGAAATCAAGGGAGATGCAGGTGGTATTGTCACCAAATGTAAGATATGCAAAATTTTGCAGTTTTGCAGAAATTACTACGGATGAGTGATCATGATTGTCATGCAAAAGGAATGATGGCATTTCACAGATTCTCATAACAGCCTTGTAGAATCAATGTTTGCTAAATTAGCAATTCGATGGGTTCCCATTACTTTCATGCTCAACCTCAAGAGTATATATAGCGTGATCACTGGCACAGCAAAGTCACATAATCAAAGACAATGACTTCATTCAACTTTGAAAGATGTAAATGGTTCCACATCACTATTTAGATTCAAGAGATGAAACATGAATTCAGTGAATCATAAAATCATGCCGGTGAAAATTGAATTAAAAAATTCAAAATTCAGCGAAGAAAGCAAGAATAATATCGCGACTTTTTTATGAAGACTTTCATTATAATACAATTCATGAATACATAATACAATCCCTTGATAATCAGCTTGATTTCCGCTTAGGTAGGATGCCTATTAGCAAACATTCATTCCTTTTGATATCCAACCTGTTTGATACTACTTATATAGGAGAGTCATCTCGGTAGTAGATAAATTGGCAAATTTTGACTTTTTTCAAAAGTGCTCAAATAATTTTTTGGACCACGGGAACGTAATCTCCGCAAAAAAAAAACTGAATCCTTTGATATAGAAATTTTCACTGTATACAGATAATTTTTTGAGTCGACACTCTACCTGTATATCCCTACCCTATGGGTCCTATTTCCCGAGAACCCGAAATAAGTTCTCGGAAAGGACCGGGATTCCCGGGAAATTCCTGGATCGGCAGTCCGGGGAAACAACTCTACGTACACCGTGAATTTTATGCTGCTTAGAGAAATGCCAAATAAGCTAAAGACTGGGGCGGGCGGTGAATCGCTGCCCCGGATATCGAAGCAATTAGAGTCTGGCATACTTTGAGGGATCTCAACACTGAAGTATAACATAGCTTTAACCTCATCAGCCCGCCAAATCAATCAATCTATTCCGTCCACCAGACTACATGCACGTATGCAGTTTTTGTCTATTTTCATTGGTTAGTATTACTGAAGTATACATTGATATCATTGATATATCAGCTAAGATCCCTATCATATAATGTTCACTTGGGCATGCGAACGTGCTGCTACCTATTTTTGTATCGTAGGGCTACTGGTATAGCGATAACTCTATTATACGAAAATTATCTAAATCAAAAAGCCTTGATTGAATTGTACGAGTGAAACATCCTTAATCTGAGATACTATAATTAAAAACACAGTGTACGCGTACATGGAAAGGAAGATTGCTTAACTTCGCAAACCAATTTGGTTAACATTGCCGGTAGGCCTATACCCGTATGTAGCATTCATGCAGTCAAAGACAACAAATAACATGGCGAACAAATGAGTAGCGGAATTGCGCTAAGCAATGATTCATTTGGGATGCATCGTGATTTGCGCATGCACACAGCCATTTGTAATGACTAGGGCGGTCAATAAAGTCAATAAAGTTTTCACTGAATAACGGGCTAGCCATTTAAGTTCAACTATGACGGAAGAAGCCCAGGACTGGTGTTCGTCGTTGTTTATTACGAAGCAGGAGGCCTTTCAGCCACTGCTGAAAGGACCAAGCATCACGGCTCCCTCAACAAGACAAAGCACAGCCTCAGTGACCAGTGGTGTTTATCTCACTTGTAGACTACTCTCTATGCTTTGAAGTCTGACTTTTCCTTTGCTTTTGACAATTATCTTGACTTTTACTTACTACTCTTAACTTCTAGCCAGTATTACCTTTCTTCTTTCTTTCTGTACATGTATCATGAGTATCGCAACCCTTGCATTTTAATGTGTCTGATCATGAGATGTATTTCATGCACACAGATAGCTTGCAAGCTACTGTCACTTTGCACCTGACGATGGCCGCGTGCAGTGGCTGAAAGGCCTCTTGCTTCGTAATAAACAACGACGAACACCAGTCCTGGGCTTCTTCCGTCATAGTTGAGTCAATAAAGTCAATAGAGTAGAAATAAGGTCAAATGTAGTCAAATAAGGTCAAAAAGTATAAATAAGACAGTAAATTTTTCAGGAATCTGGTCTTCCCAGGCGCTATGTTTAGATCTGGGTTTCCCGAACTCTTTTCAATCAAAACAAAAAGCTAAGCTATTGGGACACCACAAGTCATATTCTCGCAAGGATTTCAACGCACATAAGTGCAGCTTCTTGTTAACTGACGCTGGCTATCTTCGATTGTTCGAAATGCCCAAGACAGCTGAAAGTGATGCATCCAAGTGCAAAAGAATTACTTGCCAATATCCCCAAGAATTTAAAGTAACACCAAGGAATGAACTTTTCTGTGTGCTTTGTGAATGCCCGGTGAAAGTTTATGATTGACAGTCATCGTAGAAGTGACAAACATGCGATCGAACGAAGCTTTTCCCAGTTGAAAGATCTCCTGCGTTTTAACAGAAACTTTTCTCCCCAAAACATTAAATGCTGTGCAATAATGAATTACAACGCCAGTAACAATTAACTCGTTGTTTAAGAGGCATTCCTTCTTTTCGTGAAGAACTTTGTATTTGTGGGCTGAATAATAAAATGTGTTTCTTTAATTAAAACAAGTAGCGTTTTCTTGTGAGTCTGAAATGATGCCTTCTTTGGTTAAACAAAAGTAAATTAGGTAAAAAGATTGGGTAAAAATTTTACATTTAAGTCAAAATTTTAGGTAAAAATTTACTTGAAAATAAAGTCAAAATTCGTAATTTTTAGGTCATTAAAAAAACCGCCCTAGTAATGACAGTCACATCTGCATCTTATTGTTTTGCACCTAGAGGATGATATTTGGTATTTTCGAGTTCCACTTGGTCTACGGCAATTCAAGTCTTTTTGAAGCAACTTATTTCAGAATACTTTGGTAAAAAGCTACTTTCGATTGCGCATCAATTTAATTAGAATTTTTGTCGATAACTTCAACCAACAACTCCGTAGCTGTCTTGATAAAAACTCATTTCCATTATGAGAGTGAGTAGCCACAATGAAAGTATTACAAAAGAGTTCTACAGGACTGAACCGAATATTGCGCATACACATGAAGCAGGAATGTGGAGTCGGAGTCCCGGAGTCCTATCAAATGATAAGACTCCAGACTCCGGCCAATAACTAGACCCGAAACATAATACAAGTAAATTATTTATTCTCTTGCATAGCTGTCACTGTCTTGATGTCAACTTTCTCCATCAAACGAAAGTACAGAGACACTGCTGCATGCAAAGCTTGTAATAGTTGAAAGAATGAACCGTGAAAGTGACAAAAAAAGAATTGTCTTTTCACTCGGTGATTTGTGGAGAAGACAAGCCTTCCTAGCCTCGATCACACCTACGCACCAAAGGTCACATCAGAGACAAAAATGAAATACTAGTTTGTTTGAGAACATTACCTCCTACCCTCACGTTAATCGTCTTTGATGGCTCCTCTAAAGCGCATATTGAAATCGAAGGTGTACTCATATTTTTTGGAGAAGGATGGGGAATTTTCCTGCCTGGTAGAGACTGGAGAAAAGACATCAAGAAGATGAGAGGAGCCGAGTCGCATACATCCAACTGAAAGCGATATTTGGTCAACTTTCATCGAAAATGATTTATAATTGATACAGTAATCATCACTAAATATAGGTTCAGGTAAGCCTATAATGATCTATGATGGAGGTTACCAGTTAATTTTTCAAAAAAGGCTTTATATACTTGACACCCGGAGTCGGATTCCTATCAAAAGCCGGAGTCCTATCAACCCCCGGAGTCGGAGTCCTATCAAAATGATAGGACTCCGTATCCCTGACATGAAGTCATAATTTTCTTTGCTGTCCATCAGATCTGCTAGTCCTTTATGTTTATTACAATCAAAGATAATAACTGACCGGATCGAAGGGTAGGAGAAGCCCAGGTAAAATGGGTCACCTAACGTTTTATCTCAATTAATTCTTTGTCCTATAATACTTTAATACCACAGATAAGATTGAAATTTGTGTTAATGCATGCAATTTAGTTACAAACGGTTGAAATTCATACAAATACAATAGGTTAAGAACTACATTGAAAAAATCTAAGTGATTCCACGTCACCCATTTTGCCCACAGCCGTGGGTAAAACAGGTCATGCTGTCAAGGCAAAACGGCTCAGTATTTGAAGGACTGCCTACTTCTTATATATTTACGCATGCGATACCGCATTATTTAACTCGAATAGGATAGGAATTTCATTTTATATTGCCGTATCTAAACGCTTATAATCGCACATTTGAATGTTGCATTCTACACCGGTGAGATGGCTTAAGCTATATATAGGCCTCTCAGATAGTTGTGTATTTAAATAAAAAGTACTATATGCACCATACGAAAGCTGCCTTTTGCTTAACTGCTATTAATTAGATTTGTAGTTATCTAAATCGCTATCATTTATCTCATGGAAAGCCTCATTCAATGCTTCTTCGGTGTATGCTTCACATCGTTTACTTTTTCTTTTGTAATTGTAAACCATCTCCTCAAATATCAAAAAGTACAATTTAATTTACTGTAGCTCATTTCATTTTCCTACCATACTTAATCAATTCTAATGTCCTTCATGAATACATATTTTCATCTACAAAAGCTAGTTGAGCGAATTTGATGAGTTATATACGTGTACAAGTAGTGTACGTGTGCCGTTGGTCTAATCTGAATAGATGTTCAAAACTAAATTGTATCCCTATCATTTCAGAAACTGATATTTTCGAATAGAGGGCAAAGCGGGTCAATGTCCTCATTTGCCCGTACCGCTATGACCCGTTTTGCCCATTTCCTCATAGTCTTAAGAAATCGCATTTTATCGATATAATGAGATATCCTATCATACTTCCACTATGATAAGTACTGAATTAGAGTGTAATACTACAACGATATGTTCAGTTTAATATCCTACTCCAGATATTACTGCGAAGAATTCTCTCATTAACTACCTCCTCTTCTTATTCAAGATTAGTGGGAAAATGACATTGAACAAGCTAGCGCAACGAGTACGTGGTTATCGCTGTCAAGGTTAAAGGTGACTGCTATGATTGGTCGCTATTTATGCACGCGATATGATAGTCGCGAAAAGGATAAAACTGAGACAAATCGAGCTGACCCTTCTTGTCTAGGTGACCCGTTTTGCATGGGCTTTCCATACTTCAAGATTTTGTTAAGATGAGAAGACATAGGAATGAAGTGTGTATTTTCGGGACGTATGATATCATCACTACTCCTCGTGCTCGTTTACCTCTGTTTCTTTAGTGCCATTTAGTTCTCGCTAATGGACAATTTGAAATTCGCGCGAGACATCTTGCCACTAGCAGGAAGAGTTCCTGGTCCTATCAGACCTTAGTGTAGTATATTGGTGGACACAGAATGATAAGTGAAATGTCTTTCCATGTACATGTACATTTATCAGTTCCGATTGAATCCGCGATAACTGATAAGGTTTAATCAACTAAAGAGTAGTTTCTATCTCTAAGGTGAATGGTACATGTTTTTGCACGCATTCGTGATTCACTAGTTGCAAGCATAGAAATAAACTGTTTATCTGAAGTTCGCTAGAATGGAAATTGACTCAAGGTCGCGGCACATCCGGGGGAACTAAGTTGGGGCATGAACCACCAATGAAAAGCTTCGATTTACACATGTGACTGATTCTGACCCAATCATACAGACGTTGGCAGGTGCATCTAAGTGAAAATGCGTGCGATTTATGTGCCGTTATTGTGCATTGCATGAAGCTTAATTTCCATTCTAGAGGTTTTATTGTTGTCAATTTCTGTGGTTGCAAGGTAGATTGATGCGCCTCATCAGTGCACAACGAAGATAATGCACATGTAGAAGTTTTGTCAACCGGCCAGCAGGGAAAAATCAACGAGTTGAAGGCGGCGATGCACTGGAAGCATGACACAATAATTCCATCGAATCTTAATCGGAAACATAGAAATTGATAAATACCACACCCAGCTGGAACTATTTCCTTTCATTTGAGACTAGTTTTATACCAATAAGTTGTATACTCGTATATGTCAAATAATGACCTTATAATTCAATATGGCCGCCATAATTTTCGAGAATCTACTGTAACCCGAAAGCAAATAAATTTAAGGCCTCCGCATCTATATATTGTCAACATATAAGTCTTTATTTCTCCCAACATATCTGACGCATCTTACATAAATAAATTTAAAAAATAGATAGAAAATCCTACAGATCTCTGCTAATGAACCTTTTAGATAGCGCAGACACTTGAAAGCGCGCATTTTTCAAAAAACAATTTTTTCTAGGAAGTGACAAACAAAGTGGGTGGTGATATGCCAGAGATCTATACGCTCCCTTATGCCAGAGTCGTATAATCAGGGGTGATTATGATGTTATTGCTCAAGTTCCGTCACCATACCAGTTTTCTTCTCAATCTGTAACACTTCAGGTGACAAACTACATATGTAGTCTGGTGAGCGGAATTGCATTCAGATTTGTTTAAATTGACAAAATCAGTTGAAGATGTTTATGGGAAATGCTAGCAACGTGAATCAAATGGACATGAAATTACATTGAAATTGGAGTTGAACGTTCAGATATATAATGAAATGAAAATCGTAAAACTACACTTTTAGTCTGGTGGACTGATGAGAGTTAAATGTGGTATTCTACCATGCAAATTTTGATTTACGTAGACAAATAATTGTCTCATCACTTTTTCTGGATATGGCATAAGAAATACATTTTTCATGTTTGATAAGCCAACAATCTGATGCACAATTTCATGAACATTTCAACTTACATTCCATAGTATTATAAATAACGTATTCATGTTGAAAGGTAATCATAGCATACTTGATATTTCAATGCTTAACGAAATGTTGAGCTCGCCGCCCTTCTATTGGGCCTACCACATGAGTTATGAATTTTAGGAACACACACATGTAACAGATAAATTGCTGATTCTCTGATATCATGAGATTTTAGTTACTTATCTACTAGGACTTCATAATTGAATAGACGCTGAATAATATAAAGGGATCGAAATTTTGAAAGAAATTATTCTAATACAAATATTTCAAATTTGTGTTCCTCGGTTTTCCGAGATCTTCTATTTTTTGTGAGATCTAGTAGATCTCCCTGAAAGCATTTCAACAATGTGATTTGAATGATATTTCTGAAATTGTCAAGGTGAACAACTGATACGCTTCAATCACGATAGGCTGACCAATAGCTAGCCTATACCTTAAAGGCTACGTTACTGCATGGGATGGCTTGCAACATGGAGGCCTGCAAGTGATTACATAAGAGAGACTTGGCCTTTCCTCTTAATCACAGTCCGGAGCCTAAACCTACATGTAAATATCCCATTAAGATGGCTTGAATGCGAATTATGAGTAGTCTTGGTAGCCTATATTGGTAGTACATACATAAACACCATGGAAGGTGAACGAAGTTTCAAAACAAAACAAGTAGCGAAACCTGTCCTTGTTCTCTCATAGAGACTGCCGATTTTTTTGCCTTGATTGTTTAATTATTTTAGCGGAAATGAGAAAAAATGTCGAATAAGCTTGAAAAAGAGCTATTGAACACATTTGAATAAAAGTTAATAATTAGCACTCCTCACATCGTAAGGATTCCGAAGACACCAAACATGAAAGCATTTTTGATGAAATAGTGAGAATATGAACATTTTCAACCAAATGAGTCATGACTTTGTAACAGCTTCACGATATCACTGACTTTCTTCTAATTCACAGATTTTGATGACCAGTATATCAAGAGAGCTAAGGAAAAGCTCATTCTCCCCGTATCTGATTCATTATCATGCTCATACATGTCTTCTTGCTGAAAAATTTCAATTTGTAATTTGAGCAATTTTCATATTTTGAGCACTGCTCAGCAGATACAATTGCAGATGCAAGTCTAACATTGGTCATTTTAAGGCTGAGAATGCAAGCTCTCGAATGTATGACACGTTGTTGTGCGACACGATTGGAAGGCATGAGAATCGATTGAATTCAGCGAAAAAAGGTGGTCCGTTTTTATTATCAGCTCTGTAGAACACACTAGGCTGTGATTTCTTGCACCGTTCATGTGCGACAAGGGGACGCTACCATAGAGTAGGGATATATAGGTAGAGTGTCGACTCAAACAAGTATCTGTATACAGTGAAAATGCGGAGATTACGTTCCCGTGGTCCAAAACTTTATTTGAGCAGTTTTAACAATGTCAAAATTTTGCCAATTTAAATACTACTGAGATGACTCCCCGTTGTAAGTAGTATCAAACAAGTTGGATATTAAAAAGAATGAATATTTGCTAATAATCATCCTAACTAAGCGGAAATTAAGCTGATTATCAAGGGAATTTCATGAGCCGCATTATAATGAAAGTCTTCATGAAAAAGTCGCGATATTATTCGTGCTTTCTTGGCTGAAATTTCAAGTTTTTAATTCAATTTTCACCGCATGATTTTATGATTCATTAAATTCATGTTTCATTTCTTGAATCTGAATAGTGATGTGGACCCATTTCCATCTTTCAAAGTTAATTGAAATCATTGTCTTTGATTGTGTAATCTTGCTGTAATATGATCACCCTTAAGAAAATACTATTGAGGTTGAGCGTGAAAATAATGGGAACCCATCGAATTGCTAATTTAACAAACATCAAAACTCCAAAGCTGTCATGAGAATCTGTGAAATACCATAATTACTTCTGCATTACTGTCATGATCAGTCAATTACGATGTAATTTCTTCAAAACTGCATAAATGTATATATCTCACATTTTGAAACAATTCCGACTGTATCTCCCTTGAGTTCATTTAATAAAATCGAAAGTGTATGCACATTGGGGATTTAATAAATGCAGAGTTACCACTCTACCTAAGTATACTTACACGATGGACGCTACTCTGCGACAACTATGGCAGTTCTTTTACACTTTAACGTTCACGTCACTGTTTATTGAGGCTTTACTATCACTCTTTGTCATCACATTTTCCTCAAATGAAACTGAAGACTTTTCGTTTCAGATGGAGACATTTTCGGAGGTTTTCGAACGCTTTTCAAGCTACCGCTCACTCACGAGCAATTCAATCAACGTTGCGGCCTCTGGCTCCCATGGAGAACTGACAATGAGCGGCTCTTTCTCCTTGGAGTATCAAACAGTAAAAAGTCAACAAATCAATCGAAGATCAATCACTTCACGAGTGCAACTTCGTCAACATCACTTCACCATTCTAGCCGGACAAGAAATGGGCCTCAGTCCTGCCTTTCGCGATCGTCTCCTGGATATTGGCTATCAGCTTTATCACGGTGACTCATTGGATGCCGCATATTTAGCAGATTTGCTGGTTTCGGATTATGGAACACACGTGATAACGAGAGTCGACGCCGGGGGCATCATTTATAAGCTTGACTCATTGAAAACCGAGTCAAGATCATTGAGCACTGGTCAGAAGACAAAGATTGGCGCAAGTGCCGCCGCCGGATTTGGTTCATTATTCAATGTGTCAATTGGCTACAAGCATGGATCGGATCATTCGCTAGAGAATTCATATGCTCATAATCTGACAGACCAGAAGATTGGAGCAATTGGTGGAGAGCCAGCGATGCCAGGAGTTGATGTTAAGAAATGGTCAGATTCACTTCCTAAACGTTTAGTAGCTATTGATGTCGACGGAGAACCGATCTATAAAGTCATTAGTTCTATTTACTTAGGCAGATCCTTGACGTACCACCTCATAGGAAGGATTCAAGAGACAGTGAAGGCAGCCGTTGGACGTTATTATGACGCCAACAAAATTGTTGGCTGTATGGATCCGGACTCAAAGAACTTTGAACCTCAGGCCAATGTTGACAGCAAAGATTGTCGTCTCAATAAAACTGCTTATACTTTAGGTGGATTTTACCAATTGTGTGAAGGTCCAAGCAAGCTCTGTGAAGGTCATACCATCCCCAACATCATGACGGGCAATAACAGATGTCCAGAGGGATACAAGCCTGTCCTTCTTCAATCCCGTAAATTTTCCTTCGATCAAAGATGCAATTATTTCTTCGGACAGCCGTATGGGTGCACCGTTCACTCAGCCACCTATTCCATCTATTGGTGTGCAGCGACACAAGGATCGATGCCTCGAGAAAATGGATTTTTATTCGGAGGAATTTACACATCACAGTCTCCCAATCCCATTACAAAAGACAGAAATTGTCCGCCAACGTTCCTGACATTCAAATTCGGGCAGGGAGATATTAGTTTCTGTCTGAGTCGTGATTTTGAGCTGTCTTCTCCTCACAGCGTCGACTTTGCAGGATTTTTCAGTTGCAAGTCCGGAAATCCGTACAATGTTGTTCCTAATAAGCGATCAGCCTTGAAAAGTCAAGCAAGTCTTAAATCCAGCCTATTCTCCGCTGGTCCGGTTGACTGGCCGAAAAGTTGCCCGGTTGGTTATACTCAGCACGTCGGATTCATCGATGATGGATGCGAGACGTTGTTTTGCATGAAAGAAACTGAATTGAAAGAATTTCAAACTCAACAAGTGATTCGTCCACCATTCATTAAATTGGCGTCAGGGCAAATACCGAAGCCGAGAAGCTCTCAAGGAATAAAACTCGATGCGGGAGAATGGCAATATGATCCACATAGCTCGTCATGGCAATACAAGGAATATTCCAGATACCAAACAGTTGTGGGTGTCCTGGGCTCCATCATTGGAACCGTGTTTTTGGCTGGAATCATTGCTGCTGTTGTTCTGATTAGACGACGAAGACGCATGAATAGCGAATACAGGCCGATGCTGGGTGATAGCTCATAAACATGCATGAATACTGACAATGACTTATTTTGATTCAATTCTGACTGTTTTATTCAATACAATATCTCTGCTTCTTCTAATCAAATATTTGTTCTTGAGTGTTTCCATTCCTGCGAAAAAAGAAGTCAGCGGGCCTCCGAGGGCCTGCCCTTCGAAAAATGCCGTGGTATTAGTACTAGAGAATCTATGGTATTAGTACAAGTCTTAAGATTTCCATTTTTACCAGATATTGGGCCAAAGCTGATCAATTTTAATTCGTTGCCACGAGAAAGCTACATTGAGTTCTTTTAAGAACTGATTAATCCAATGGTTACAGTAGCATTGCCTTTATACACTTGCGGATTGGAGAACGCCATCAGTCCTCTTTAGGACTACTTTAACTAATAATTTAAATTAGTAAGCATTATATTCTATTATAAATGGCTACTGGGATGACTTTCATCATCGTATGAGAATGTCCCCTGATTAGATATCAAAAAGTCGTGGGCCAGTCCTAGACAGTCCAAAAAATACCACCCCACTTGGGTTGTACATGTACTACTGATAAATATAGGCTGTCGCAAGTACGGTGGCAAATGACATAAAGTTCCATGTTAAGTATCACTATGTAACTTATCTTGGACATTCAATTGCACGTGAATGTCGATTGCTTACAGGAACGCTAGTGATGAGAATATTGGGGAGTTAGTCTCATTATCTGTTTGGAAGCTCCCCATGTCAGATATTTGACACATTAGTGAAAAGCAAAATTAGCTAGTCTCGCGCGAGCGCTTTCGAAGACCGTCGGCCACCATAATCATGCGCAAGTGAATTTATTCATCATTATTGCAGACGTATTCATTTACAAGAATGGAAAATTAAGAAATTCAAGACTACTAATAAAATAAGAAGTTAGTAAAGTCAAAATAAGTAAAAATCATATACAGTCACAAAACAGAATCATAGAGAGTTCCAATTTCTGCCTTAGTCTTATTGGATGATCTCAGCTTTCGAGTCCACTACACCTCTTTGGTGACTCGACGCTGCCAGTTCTCCTCCCTGTCAACACACTCCATCCGATCTAGAGCAACCATGTGACCAGTGTCGCAAAGATGTTTGGCCAGCTATGACCGGTCGACGTCGAGGGTTTGTAGAGCTCTTCTATGTTCTTTCTTCCTTTCGTTCGATGGTCGACCACTCTCACCGACATAGGAGAAGCTGCAATCTGACTGAGAGCACGGGATATGGTATACCGAGCCCAGAGTGATTGCAGGCGAAGGACGTTTCTTGACTAAAAGGGAACGCAAAGCATTGGCAGGTCCAAGGGCTACATGAATGTCCTCAGAAGCCAGAACAGACCTGATTCTCTCACCAATGCCAGGTATGTAGGGAATCGAGGAGACGGGAGTTACTAGGAACGCTAGTAAGAATAAAAGACAGATGATTCATCAATTTGATAAGTCATTTACAATGAAATCTTTATACAGAGCGTCTATATCGACACTATTTTGACTAAGTAAAATAACTAACAAAAGTGGAATTTTCATGAAAGCAAAGCCTTGTTAATTCATTCATATTCTGTTAAGAAGCTCGAAAGATATTCGGTGACAACAGAATCGTATGATTCAGTACATATTTGAAGTCTAACCAAATATTTTGATTCCGACTTCAGGCGTTAATATATTTTGGGATGGCTAGTGCTCAAAGTACTCGTAAAATGCTCAATTATGTAAAAATGGGGGTAATTCGGACACCTTTTTGAGGGGTTTTTAAATCTTTTGTCCTTTGTAATGATGCTATGATCCTATAATCCTAACATCCTGAACCGCAAATGGAGCGTTATTTACAGTATGTAATGACCCGGTAACCTCAAGACTTGTAGAAATTTGTCTGGATAATTTCTACGAGGGGTAATTAAAAAAAGAAAAAATGCAAACGTTGCAAACGTTGCAAACTGAAGTCAAAATGAGTCTGTGTACACTGGGCACACTCGAAAAAGGGATCAACGCGTCCACCATTTTTCACTTGCCACAGAACAACTCGGCACAAGTAGCTCATTGGATCCAGTCCGGTCCACTGGACTTCATAAAGACGACTGAACAGCTTGCGCATGTGTCGTCTTCATCACTTGAGGACGACGAACTTGAAGAATCTTCTTCATCTCTCATGCTGCTGCACTGTCCTCGTCCGCGTCCTATTCCTCTTCCCCGCCCTCGCCCTTGCCCTCGTCCTCTACTGCTTGCTGCACCCACCGGCGCAAGAAATTCCAAGAATTCGCGTCGTCTGTATTTGGGTACAACTGACCAGCTACAAACGAGTGACTGAATTAGTAAGGGTTTCTAATGGTACTTCCGCAAGCCAGCCCATTTCAACCTACAACAAAGCTTTGTGGTAGATCAAAAATGATGAAAAATAATAAAATTAGTTTTTTTCGACTTTTTTGAATTTCAAATATAATGTAGCTGTGAATACACTGAAAAATTTTTTCGTGTCTATTGATAAATTTCAGTTGATTAATGTATATCTAGCTAAAAAAATGCATTTCGGTCTCACTAGAAGCGCCTAACAATTTTCATTAGTCGATTAAAGATAAAAAGTGACCAGGTGTCCGAATTACCCCATTTTACGGTATTATCTGGCAAAGCATACCATTAAAAAAGTTAGACAAATCTTAAAGATGGTATTTACTGCATTCTAGAGAAAGTATTGGTCATATAGAGTGTATTTTAGAATAAAATCGCTTATAGGCCTAAACATTCAATTTTATATGCATGTGAATTGTACAATGTACATGTTTTCTATCCATTTATATTCATCACGTTCTATGGAAACAACGACATGTGGTTTTGCCCATCAAGGGTTTTCTAATGATGCATCATTTGCCTTTCACGGAGTCCTCTCTCATCAAGAACTTGCACAAAATGAACATTAATTTCTACATGTAGGCATACATGGCCATGATTTTTATTCATTTAAGCATATGGATTCAAATGGAAACATTGACCATTAGATTTGCCTTGCTGAGAGGTTTCAGAGGATATAGGCCTACTCCTTTTACCTTTCCATGAACTTCCAAAGAAAAAACAGTGAATTATGTGCCGATGGGTCCTCCGGAACTGTATAGGACAATCTGCACTCAAACAAATCTGTGGCAATTTTTAGCGACAATGTTTAATGATGCCACATGTATATTTCAGTTTGTTTAATCTCGTTCATCAATTTAAAAATAGAAATAACATTCTCAAAATGACGTTTTTCACATAGGGCCTTTTGCCTATTAACCGACGAATCGAACATACTGTCATTTGGAAAGTATGAGGCCGCCGTTGCTTCTTTGGCCCCAATTTCTTTTCTTATGTTGTTGGAACTGAGATTTGTATTTAGTGGATTTACCTATTAGCTATTTCGGATTGCATTATTAAAAGAGATGTATTTAAATCACACAGGTTGCATGAGGATGAAGTGATTTCAGCAGGCTTGCCGTTGGGATGAATATCCTGCCAATCCCAATGAGAATTGCCATTGGGATCCCAATAGAAATCCCAATAGCCTGCTTTAGAGCTAAAAACGTACGCAAGTTGACCCCAAGCTGCATCGGGGCTTACCGCATGGGCCTACCATATGTGATACTTTTTGAATTGACGAAGTCCTCGGTAGCAGGCCTAGGACTATGTACTGGCTTAAATAGTAATAGGGGCTTTAATAGATTTTACACAATTATGCATAATAGGCCTAATATATGGCTTAATTTGCACCGACACTGCCTTCACCCAAGAGCTTATAGGGGCCTGCGTGTATAGCTAATATGTATGTACGAGCTACAGACACTTCCTATTAATAGTTGAGCTTATATCGGATAATGCGGTGTTAATAAACAGCTCGCCATAGGGCTCTTTTTCAAGCCATTGTTCCTGCGCAGTGTAACAGTATCACAGTGTCATACTATTGCCCGTTTCAATCAATGCCTCATACGCACGCGCAAAGCACGAGTCGAGGCACAAGAAGGCCTCCGAATTAAGCTACTATTTTCAGCAACTGGGGAAGTTGAAGTCGTAGAGTAAGGCTAAAGCCGACTGTGTCAAGTCGTGTGAATCACACTAAGAGCTATCAATGCTCGAATTCGAGAGAGGCAAGGTCAGACTGTAGACACAGCAAAATGAACTGCTCTGTACACCCCGGAAATATTTGTAGCGTGCTGACTAATGTCAACGATTACATGCATGTTTTGGTGGGAGAGGGCCTATTGGGATTTATTGGGATTGGGGTGGATTTTTGATAGCCATTAGGATCCCAATCCCAACGGCAAGCCTGGATTTCACCCTCGCTCCAATGGTATGTTTTGCCGAACGCATCCCAGTGCCCCCCTTACTGATCTCCCAAACTATTACACCAATTTTGCCAAGCCACAAATCAATCGAATCGGCATTGAATAGGGATTCAGAAAAACAGGATTATTTATATATTGAAGGTCATGGACCAATTTTAACAGAAATTTTCATTAGATCACTATTTGAAATGAAAAATGACAACAAAAACATAAACCATGCATTAATCGAAAGATCTGGTCAAGTTGGTCAATACGAGCCGTAAAACGATGATTATCACTGTATTAGATGAGGTCAAAGATCAAATAATTCAAACTTTCAAACGGCTCATATACACGTACCACTAAAATCGCACATTTTAGGTGCCTACTCGACATGAAGCTGATTTTAAATATAAGTAATATTAAATCTCAGATGAAATCTATGTGATAGAAAGATACATTTATGTTGAAGTCGAATCGAAAGTTCAAAAATTACTTTGGAAACACCGGTAAGTTATATAATGTTGCTTAGAATTTCCTGGAGAAAAACAGTTTTTGGAAGTTGACTCTTTACTTTCAATGTTATCCAATCCCTCCCTTCTGTATCTAAAAAATGTTGATTGACAAGATTCAAAATGAAGATACAATACTGAGCAAGGTTTTATGGATCCCTAAATCAATCTCGTGCATAAGACCTGTTGTACACTGCAAACCGTTGACTGACAATTATTGACAGACATTTATCCTACAAAATCTATTTTGTCAGTCATTGTTAGTTCTTGTAGGATGATTGCCACTGAACACCTACAGTATCTGAGAAAAAGCGACAAAATGAATAGCAATGAATTATTGCTTAAACTTTATCAAAAATGTAGGTGATTAATTAAATTATGTCAAAATAAATCATGGTTTTGCCGCACAATAATACAGATTGCCCAAAAGTCAAGCAATCACTAATCGAAAAAATCAATCAATATTCAACAGTTTTTGTTTAGTTAATTTGCATACAAAGCATCTGTTTCAATGTCGGTAGAGAAACTACAAATTCGTCGGATATCGCAGAATATTGGAGGTGACAATCGTCGGTTGCTTTTGTCAGTAATTTTGTAAGATAATTGTCGGTCTACGGTTTACAGTGTAGGCTACCGGATATTATGTTAGTTGACGACCCCAAAATCCTTGGTGCTATTATCTCATCTGACCTAAGATGGCATAATCATGTAGTTAACATCAACAAAGTGGCCTCAAGACGCTTCCTCCGTCCTTTCCTCGATTCATCCACAGTTTGGCTCGTGTGTATAAAGATTTGATGCTATCCTTGATGGAATATTGTTGTCCATTTCTCGTTGGCATGTCCAAGTGCGACAGAAACATTCTAAAGAGGCTTCAACTTCGATCTCCTAGATAACGGTGATTGTTCCTAGATTAGAATAGAATAGTGTTATATTTGTCGAATGAAAATCATAGTTTTACACCGAGTTATTACAATTGATTAAAAGCAGTCAAATAGCAAAAATATCATACATAAGCAAGAAAGAATGCAGGGTCGTGGTGAGCATGAGAAGATCACATTCTTGAATATACTTGAAACATATACGACTTTTTCATTTTGTCCGTGCGACATGAAGATAGGCGAGGAAAGCCAGTGTTTGTCAGACGCGATGACAGTAAGTCATGAATGCCGTGATTTGGGTCCTTTTCAGCAAATGTGGATAAATTCCTGCTCAGGTCAATACGTCGACAAAAAATTTCATCGGTTTTACAATTACATTTTCTTTTTTCCTTGCCATAGATAATAAAATGTGCTTGCTTATCAACCCTTTCAAGACAACGTGATAAATTCTTGTTTAAATTTACAAGCCATTGTCTAATTATTATAATTTATACACCACTTTCCTAATTCGCCAGTTGAGTTCTTTACAACGGAATCGATAGCAACACAATTATCATCATATATTGGTATCCTGTGACATCTTTGGTGACCTTGACGTCAGGAGAGAGAAAGCAACCGTAAAGTTGCTCCAAAATATGGCTGCTATTTGTGAGCATCTATTGCTTTCCTTGTTTTCTTTTTGTCCTGAAAGGTCTTCAAGAACGGATCGTTTAAAGCAGCTATCTCGTAAAACTACCAAGAGAAGGAAACTCATTCTTCTCGGCTGCAGCCAATATCAATAATGATACTTGGACTGATTAACATTCACTTTTCAACATTTTCTGACCTTGTATGATTTTTGTTAGACTATTTCCGTGCACAAATGTACTGATTTTGAAATGTCTTTGTAGTAGGCTATAGTGCTTTCTCCCTTTGTTCCCGTATGTGCTGATTGATATGATTTTCATTAACTTTGCAAATATAAATATTTTTTTCTCCCTCTCAAAATTTAAAATTCAAATTTCAAAATGGTTTATTGCCGCAGTTGGGAACAAGCATGTATGGAATACTACGTAGAAAATGAACAGTGAAATATTATTAATGGCAAATGAGAAGGGAGAAGATGACAATGATTTTATCAAGTGAATTGCCATGAAATGAGATGCTGGGAGTGAAGGTCTAAAAAATGTCTGAGATAATGAGATTACTTCTATAATGATACGAATCACATGAAATGATGATCAAAATCAACATTTAGTGGCACATGCGACATTGAGGAGAGGAGACGTGTCATGCACAAATAAGTTGCATTGATAATTTCATTTCAATATTTGCGTATTAATTTTCACTTACCTAGCATTTCATGCTAATTATTTTATTTACACATCACACCCAGCAGCAGATTAGCAACTCTAATATCTCATTATTTAATCGGAGGAGCGGTTATTTGACATTATCAAATGATAATGTTTGGTACATACCTGAAATGAGTTTGGAAAATGTGAAATAATTAAGCAGAACCAATAGTCCGGCACCCAGAACGAGTTTCTGCAGGGTACGAGGCCGAAAGTGAGACTTTCACAGAATGATGTGCACGTCATAGTGCGGCAGCCAGCACGAGTTTCTACAGGGTACGAGGCCGACAATGAGACTTTCACAGAATGATGTACACCTCATAGTCCGGCAGCCAGAACGAGTTTCTACAGGGAACGAGGCCGAAAGTGAGACTTTCACAGAATGATGCACACCTCATAGTCCGGCAGCCAGAACGAGTTTCTACAGGGTACGAGGCCGAAAGTGAGACTTTCACAGAATGATGCACACCTCATAGTCCGGCAGCCAGAACGAGTTTCTGCAGGGAACGAGGCCGACAATGAGACCTTCACAGAATGATGTACACCTCATAGTCCGGCAGCCAACACGAGTTTCTACAGGGAACGAGGCCGAAAATGAGACTTTCACAGAATGATGTGCACGTCATAGTGCGGCAGCCAGCACGAGTTTCTGCAGGGAACGAGGCCGAAAATGAGACTTTCACAGAATGATGCACACCTCATAGTCCGGCAGCCAGAACGAGTTTCTGCAGGGTACGAGGCCGAAAGTGAGACTTTCACAGAATGATGTACACCTCATAGTCCGGCAGCGAACACGAGTTTCTACAGGGAACGAGGCCGAAAATGAGACTTTCACAGAATGATGTGCACGTCATAGTCCGGCAGTCAGCACGAGTTTGTGCAGGGAACGAGGCCGACAATGAGACTTTCACAGAATGATGTACACTCTATGCCTACTACGAATCTGCACGTCTGCCGAGTTACTAGATCTAGTAAGTTCCTCTTCTTGTCAGACAAGATCAAAGAAAAACACATGTGAATCCAATGGGACGCAAATTGTAGCTTTGGCTAAAATGAAATTTTGTATGTTTCCTCTAATTTAACGGAAGGAACTAAGTCCAGAGTTATAATTTTTGGTATGGAATGTCTTCAGGTCATTTCTTTTGATGTGCATGTGCTATCATCATGCCTCTGATCGGCAATGTATATAGGAGGGTGGTTCAATGTGGATGAAGTGGACCAACACGTTGGTATTTGCCGACATTAAGAGGCTCGCCAAATTTAAATGTGGTTAGCTTTACAGACAGGTGTGCATGGAATTGACCTGAACACATCCCATGACAATTATGACTTATCCCATGACTTATTGCATTTCGTTTAATCAGAGAAAACACAAAAAATTTCATTTTAGCCAAAATCTGCAATATGCGTCCCACTGGATTCACATGTGTATTTCTTTGATCGAGTCTGACAAGAAGAGGAACTTACTAGATCTAGTAACTCGGCAGACGTGCAGATTCGTAGTAGGCATAGGGTGCATATCATTCTGTGAAAGTCTCACTTTCGGCCTCGTTCTCTGCAGAAACTCGCTCTGGCTGCCGGACTATGAGGTGTACATCACTCTGTGAAAGTCTCATTTTCAATTATTTAGATTGTAATTAAAATGTGCATCTTCTACTTTCAGGGCTAGATGCTATAATAAGGTATTACTACTGGTTTGGAAGAGTCCTCCGTTGCGTCACCATCCAGGAAACTGCAAATTTCGAACAATGAGGCAACTATCTCTGACGTCAGAGGTAATTTAATCTACCATACAAAAGAATGTATTCATTCGAAAATACAAACTCAATATACTCTTTGTGAGTTCGGTAGCGAAAAGTTGAAACACGCTCTGAAAAAAAAGAGAGAATCGGTAACTAAACATGAAAATTGCGTTGTTTGCCATAAACTTCCAGAAAAATATATCTGTGATATCTCCTGTGTCGTATATCAATTTACCTGCAAGATATGTAATTCCAAATACATGTACATAGGAAAAACAAACACGTTCTTTTTATAACTGATTTAATGAACATGAGAACAGCATCAAGAACAAAAATAGTATCAGCGCGTTGTCAGAGCACAATAAAATTTGCGGTATGAATGATACAATAGATGATTTTACCATTGATTTGCTGAAGTGTTTGCGTGATCTTGTAGAAACAAGGTTGGTGGAATCTCGTCTCATTGATTTTCATAAACCTTTTTCCCGGCCATAAGTATCCTCATCACTTCTACCTTTTGTGATTGATTGTATTTTATTTCATTTTGTCGTTTATTTATTGCAACCTAATAACATTCAGTGTCTTCCGTGTGTATTTTCCGATTTCCAATTTGTGATTCAATATACATTATCTATCTCTCTCTATTGAACAGACGTCACGAGATAACTGCAGGTTCAACAATTCACATATCGTAGATGCTCTCATTTTATAGTTAACTGCCTTGAGAAAGGGTCAGGACCCGAAACGTTGGCAACTCTGCATCAATACTTTATCTTTTATTGTGCCATAAATACTTCGGGAGAGAATACTTTAGTTTTGAAATTTTCTTGCATAATTATAAAAGACATTCGCAATGAAGCATTTGCTACGAATTTCAATGATTCTTTTAGTATGCAATGGTACGCAATATTTCCAATACGTTGCCAGATCGGCGTCAGGTAATGAAAATCCGGTTGTCTAGGATAATGATGGAAACCAATTCACAACGTTGGGTGCAACCAAATGCAACTATCAGATTAGTAAATATAGACTGTCGGATAAGGATAATATTCAGTTGTTGCCAAGGAATATTTTTCAAGAGAAGCGCCTTTTTATAGATTTGTACGTTTATAATCCAGCAGTGATGAAGAGTAGTCCTTAGTAGAAGTGTTGCAGAGAACACCATGGTAGAAGTGGCACGTGCCATCCTTCCAGTCAAGGATTTCATTCTCACCCCAAGCCCATCCAATTACCTTCATTTTACTGCACTATCTGTACTCGGTGTAATAAAAATTGCTGCTATATAATAATAAGCGTTTTATTGAAACATGAATAGAAATCATTCTTTACAAAATTAGCGCCTTTTTCATTGTAATCATAAGCTAATGAAACAGTTATGGGAAAGTTAGTGGCAGAAAGTTATATCGGATTGGTTGAAAATGAGAATTTGAAGATACGGTGTTCCAGGAAATTACTTGAGATCTCTATCGCGAAGACTTTGATTGAAGAGAGATGTGCAGTATGGAATGAACGAATCGGCTCTTCGGCGAGTTTTACAGATAGGCTGTTGAAGATGACGTGAGAAAGTCAAACGTTTGGGGAAGAGATCGTGTAAAATATTGTCGGGACTTTCAAACTTTTTAAAAGTTTTAAGGGCTCTAGATATTCTTCTTTCTTTCAATGTAGGAAACTTTTGACAGTCACAGTTGAAACCGCAGATAATTCCATGACAACGCTTGCGAATTTTTTCTAATTTATTGGATTCTTGTTCATTGAGCGATACGAATAACTTACAGTTATATTCCAGCACACCAAGGACAAAATTGTGGTAAACTTGGATGAGATCATCTTTAGTCACTCCTTGAAATTTCTTTAGTCTCTTGAGAGGAAATATGCGGCGACTTGCTGTTCTGCAAATGAAATCTATATGATTTCGCCACTTCAAATCGTGAGAAAAAATTGTGCCAAGGATTTTTAGTTCGTTAACGAGCATATCAGATGTAAAATCGACATGGAGGTTTTTCGTTGTTGTTATCATTACCTTTGACTTATTTTCATTCAATTTCAAACAATGATTGATACACCAGGCTTTTGTGTTGTGTATTTCCTTTTGTATCATTTCCTCCAAGTTGTCCTCTTGATAGAATGGGAGTGATATCACAACATCGTCAGCGTATTTCACCATCATTGATTTGTCTAAGTGAGCCTTTAAAGTGCCCATATACGCAGAAAACAAGTAAGGAGACAGAGTTGCGCCTTAGGGTACACCTGAGGTAACTGGCCGAGTGTCACTGTAGACAGTATTCAAACAAACCCGCTGGAATCGGTTTTGAAAATATTCAGCTAACCAGTGTAAAACGTTTGTAGGGAAGTGGTTCTCAAGTAGATATTTGAATAAAAGTTCGTGGTTTAGAAGTTCAACTGCTCTACTTAGATCAAAAGATATCACAGCTACACCTGATACTCCACTGACATCCAGCTTAGAAGTGATATAATCGTGCATCGCAATGCTAGCATGAAGAGTTGAGGATACTACTGCTATATACTACTGCTATAGTCACACTTACGAGTAAGATGTGAGGAACACATCTAAGAGTTTCAGTTTCTAATAAATCTTACATTAGCATTCGATAGTAGAATATTAGTTTCACCGTAGGAAATAGCTAACTACTGATTGAGTAGAATGTGCCTTCTCGGCTTATATGAATTGTAAGTGCGTCTCATCTACTAGCGCAAAGTTATTTTCATTTGCATGTAAATGGAAATTATAAAGACTTCCGTGAAGTGTTTTCCAAGTTGTCGTTGCGACAAAATTAGGCTGAAAGAGTCAAGTTTTGACAGATTTAATGTATCAGAGAAGAAGCGTAGATTCGTATTTCAGTCAATAGATGACGTCATGACCAAGCAATTTGCGATACAGATCGGTCGGACTTTCAGTTCACATTTGACCCTCTCATGCACAGTTATGGCCAAAAGTTTGAGATCACTTGCATTTTTCACTAAAATGCAACACATCGATATCTCTGTCACTCGATATTTCGTTCAAGGATCAATGATACACAATAGCAATTTTTTTACTAAAAGCGTTGTATATTTTTGCATTACGTGAAGTCAGGACATAAAATGAAGGTGTCAGCATCTGATCTGTCGACCTTAGCTCTCAAGACGGCATTGAGTGGATCACCTTTCTCACAATAGTTCGGTGTGTGATCTCCCTGATTCATGTCTTTTTTATCTTCTCCATCAGATTTTCGCGTGAAGTTGGCCAATTATGTACATGTAGATTACATTAAAACTGTATCAATTTTCAGATATTTATTCATTTTCGTAAAAATGATGATGTCAACTAATTTCGGCCATCCTCTATGTTTATTGACCGCATGACTATAACTTGATAACACAGATGTCTAATTTACACATATTCTTGTGAGAAATAATGTGTTGTCGAGACTTTTGGCCATAACTGTAGATACTCCAAACAGCGGTGCATCTACGGAAAGTATAGGCTGAGGTGCCGATACCAGACGGCAGGGGCTTCCACCCTCCCATTTGAAAATACACAGGAGGAAATGTTTTTGGCCATCCCAGAAATTCAATCCATCGTCATACACATGCTCCGCTATTCATAGGACCTGCTAAGTTAGTAGGAGATTCATGCACAACCATTCCTCAAACCAATTACATGTAAGTGATTCAAGCGATTAAGTCGATTCATCCTTTAAGGTGGCGAAGGCGGTTGTCATCCGTTCCCAAACTTTGATGGCTTGACGAAGCTGGCAACGCTTCACACAAATGAAGAGCATGCTCACTTCTGAACTGACAATCGTAGATGAGAATCATGACAGCCTCTTATCAGCTGACATCATGGGCATCATGGGACATGAATGCCTCCTCACATCTGAACTAACGAAATATAAAGAACTACAGGTGGTGCTTGGGTATCCTTTTCATATCTGAAATCGTAAATAAAAGTTTTCTTCAATCCTCAACGTTGTGTAAAGGATATTACAGGAGTTGCTGGGTACCCTCTTTCATGTCTAAACTAACGCCATATAGATAGGAGTGTGGATGGATGTACACAGAAGTCTTAATCAGTCGCTTTTGCATTATCTAACAATGCCCGTCAATATTTCTTTTTGTTCTGCAGTTGACCTAGACACAAGGTCTTGAGTTTTAAATAATCAGCATTCTCATACGATGATGAAAATCATCCCGGCAGCCATTTATAGTAGAATATAATGCTTACTAATTCAAATTATTAATTGAAGTAGTCCTAATGAGGACTGATGGCGTTCTCCAATCCGCAAGTGTAGAAATGCAATGCTACTGTAACCTGTGTGTGCAACCAAGTGTCTTAAAAGAACTCACTGGAGCTTTCTCCTGACTTTGGCCCAATATCTGGTAAAAATGGAAATCTTAAGACTTGTAACACTACTCATTCTTACTGCTAATATACTAATACCATAGATTCCAAACACTGCCGTATACACGTTCAAAACAGACGTCTAATATACCTTGCTGACTCCAGATGCTGGTAGTGGAAATACAATAGGACAATGGTCATCATAGGCTAAGGAAATTAAAAATGGATTATAAAACAACAGGAGAACGATGGATAAAAATTGGAAAAGTGGAGGTAAAACATAGAAATACAATGATACTACTACACCGATCACGGGTGAACTAATGCTACACTATATCTGACAATACACATGGTGGATAATGGTAATCATGGATTAGTGGAAAGTTGATAATGGAGGCAAACAGTAGAACTACAATGACACTGCTACACCGAAAGCAGTGAAACTATACACACTATACCTAAGACCACACATGGAAGATACTATTTCTTCACTTGAATTTGTTATCGCCAGTTTCTTAATCCGTCTATAATACTTCATGGAATCCAACATGTCTTGGGGATGTCTAAGGGATGTAAAAAATAATACTACAGTATCAGCAGGTAATTGCCCCAATCTTTCTTTCAAACATCATAGAATAAAACTGCTTGAACAAGAAATCTATTTTCGCTGTTATCTGGAAAAAGGAGTACACTTTTTATCAAAATGGCAAGAAATGATAGAATCGAAAATAGCTCAGATAATGCTCCTCGAGATCGATCTAAAATGATAAATAAAATCAAAATGTGCTTTTCTTCTATCGTCACCGAAGATAGGCCACCGAGTCTGTAGTTACTGCAAATCTTTTGTCTCGAGTTCCGCGACACTGTTTCTTTTCTTCAGTCATCGATTTCTTCCTCTTCGTATTCAGACTGCTGGGAATATGTCTGTTTTTAACTACTAAAATTACGGGAGGTAAATCACAAGCTCAAAACTTCATTCATGCCACCAGCCTTCAAATAATAGAATTCGCACTTAAAATATAAAAAATCCCTCAACACGAGGGTTATTTTCGAGAAAATGCGAAATATACAGGGTGTTCAGAAAAAAATGTGAGGATTGCAAATCATCAGATTTATAGGTCGTATAGGTGGAAAAAGCAAGTTATTTGAGCTGCTATTTCATTCGTGCATTAGTTTGCATTACAACCAAGTTAGATTCAAGCTTGTTATTCACATATGTTTTATCTTTGCATTGAAACATAGATATCTAAACCGAGATCGACAATTACCCCATTTCTTCAATTAACAGCATCTTTATTAATTTGTCTTCAAATTCGAAGATAACTATCTAATCCGAGATCGGCGCATAACATAACGTTTGTCGGTCACTTTTCACAAGCTCGTATCGAGTCCCATTGCGTTTGGGAGTGCTCCATGATTTCAGCGATTTGACATGTCTCAACTTTCCGATTTTCAGAGACAAATAATCGTCTTATTCAAGACCGAGGACCTGTTGAATGCAGGTAAATTCTATCCGATTTCTTCGGAAAGATCACTGAGAGATAATTCTATGCAATGGAAAGAGGGCGAGCGAGGAAACTGGAAGCACTCATAAAATGGCGCAGGCAGCACCAGAAAAGTACACTTCTACCACTCGTCGAAAGGTTATTGACATGGATGCAACGCCGCCAAGAAGTTCGGTGTCACAAGAAAGCATCTAAGTCAAACATCAGCAACTAACTTGCCAGGAAGGAAAAGACAGTAAATAAAGACGCTTGCACCGAAGAAATGCTATCAGCTATGTTTGGTAATATCAACAGAATAATGAATAATTGCTCTTGGTGATGGCAACAAGAAGGCGCAGGAGCCCCTACTGCTTGAAAATCTGTCAAATGGTTACAAAGAAATATCGTTGATATTATTACTCCAACACAATCGCCTGCGAAAAGTCCGCATGTAAATATTTTTGACTGCTGTATATGGAGCATTCGTTTAGATGGCCCGCAGAGAAATCGTTGGATAATCAGATCAGCAGAGAATCTCAAGGACGTTTTGACGACTTCGTGGAATTCCATTCCACATGAAACTTTACAAAACCCTACAAAATCGTGGATCAAAAGACTCAATCAATGCATGCGAGCACGGGAGAATTTATTTCGAGCATATGCAGTAAACGTGGCATATAAAGTGATTTCAGATATATGCTGTAATGAAAACATTTAATCAAGTTTAATTCTTTGATTGAACAATTAAAATCACCTGTAGTTCTTCGCTTTTTGTTCGATGGCCACTCGAAGCCATCATGGATCGAGGTAGGCCATCGAGCATGCTTAAATAGTCTTGAATTATAGTTGAATTTTCATTTGAACAAACTCACGAAGGAAATAAGACAATAATTTAATGATCACCAAGTCAGTATTATTCTATACAGTGGCGGCCCGTCCATATGGGCGCCTGGGGCGCAGCCCTCCATTAAAATTATTTACATCAAAGAAAATTACACAGAACATTGCGCTGAAACGCAACTGATCTGATAGACTGAATTGAACTATCAATGGTTCAACATGTACTGCTAAACACATTCGAAGCGTGGTTCAGTGACTCATTCAGACGTCACTGTCCCTCTCTTCTACCGGATGGGGCGCACAGTGTGTGCGCCTTGATTCATACATGTTTTGCTGATCATACATCTGCATACATCGAAGATTTTTAGCAGCTTCGCACGCGTAAACAATGCATGGATGGGGCGCTCTCAAAAAAGTCCCTCTGGCTCGCTTTCGTACATTCTGATTAGGTAACGCCGCGCGTGCGTTGGGAAGTCAGATTCTGGTCAAACTTATGTTATTCTGATGCGTGTATACAAGCCTTGGACTGGCGAAGCACTTTCAATCATAACTGTGTCTCACTGTGTCGACTGAAAATGAATCAGATTGCATATCTTTTAATGAATTGCTTTATCTTTGAATAAATGAAAATGATAAATGAAGTCGTTTTTACATTTCATGCCGGTTTCTGTTATCAAATTCAAATTTTTTCTTTCTTTACTTAACTTGGAAGTGTTCGAGCAATGATTTTGTTTTTAAGTAGGCTTCCGAAAATAATGTCATTATGAAGGACCACAGTAGCATATTTGCAGTGAGGCTTATCATGTCATAAACAGGCATTTACATAGGCGTACATGAAATATAGCAGAGACCGTAGTAGATGATGGGCTAAGATGAAGACGTTTGTATTGCGCCCCACATGAGCAGGACTGCACGAGCCGCCACTGATTCTACATGTATATGATGACAACGATCCAGCTGAATCGCGAATCTCTTTAAAGTACAAACAGTCCGATTCGATTATCCGATTTCCCACCTCTGCGTAACTAATAGCACCATTGGAAAGGTGAACTCATCAATATTATGGTTGACCTCCGTGGTGTAAGGGCCACACACTACTTTGGATGTTCATCTCAACGTCTAAATAATCCACGCATTCGTCATTGTTACCGCTCCTACTACCCAAAAGGTCTATTGGGTAGGTTTTAGGAAGGATCTTATCGAAGTGATTGTTATTGAATATGTAAATGTCGTCGACATATCGGGTGGTACTACAGAAAAGTTTGAGCAAGCCAAATTTCTTGCTAGCAAGGAGACCGCTGACGTATCTGAACTCCCTATATGCCAGGAAGAGATCAGCTGGGAGTGAACTGGATAGGAGATCTCCCATCCATAGGAGACCCCGAATTTGATTAAAGACAAGTCCGCCAAAGCTATCAAAACTGCTATCTAGGATAAAATCAGTAGCAGTGAAGAATTGGGTTTAATAGAGTGTGGAGAAATCATAAACTTATTAAGGTTGGCAATTCAAAGCCGACATCCTGTCTATATATCCCAGAAGAATTTACGCTGCAGAAGGCATTCACACCCGAATTATTCTTGATGGAAAGGCAGCAACTACTAAACTTCTCCCGGACCAATTGCAAACCTTTGTTCACAAGTATGGCCAAAAGTAAGTCAATTCCGCTGATGAAGTCGTGTGTTGTTTATGAATTTTCATGCTTGGGCAATCCAAGTAGCCAATACAGTGGCAAAACTAAACGCCGACTTCAACAGCGGATTAATGAACATAAAAAGAATCGTACAGCAATTAATAAGCATTTGCATAACTGTAGTAGATGCAACTCAGAAATTGATCAACAATTTAAAATAATGTACAAAGGTAACACAGATTATGAGATTAGCATCAAAGATCATTAAATCAAAGATAGCCAAAAATTAATCGCAGTGCTGAGTACAACGTTGTTTCTTACTAATTAAAGATATTCAATGAAAGTCCTTCGTTAACTTTATCTGTTTCATTGGTTTTCACATGTCGTATTGATTGATTTTGCCCGTCCAATGTCATGTTACCAGAATTGAATTTATCACATTGCAGCGAACCATCCGCCAACGCTGTGCAAAGTATCATAAAATCTTTGGAAGTACTGTTCCTGGCACCAGCCATGAACAATGGTACAATGTTCGGCAAATGTTTTATTCAAAATGCCTTTCAGAGATAGCGTGAACATGGTTGCCACAGACTGAGTCCCTCTGTTCAAAACACTTCTTTCTCATTTAAATTGCAACAAATATACTTTCACTGCCCCAACATGTCGGTGTAGCTTCGGGAACTTGTGCTCGCAAGACCTCCATTGCGCACTCCATTGCCAAGCCTCTGCCCAACTCTCCGTAAACTATCTTCTTTGTTTCATGATGTGGGTGGATGACTGGGCAAATTATTGCCATAAGCTTATTTCAGTGATTTCCGACATGTCCAGCTGATTAGGAAACTGCACCATTGGTCACTTTCTGTTTGAACCGTGGCATTGGTAAAGCTGCTCAGATCGACATTTGTCAACTACAAAATGTATTATCAGTTCAATTTATCTTCCACCTGCTTTCTCAAGCTCTCTCTAATACAGCAGTTTGTTATAAAACGCGAAACATGCGGAGATAACCCTGTAAATATACATGCAGCAGCCATTTTAGTGGTAATTATGGACAGTTATCGTCTGGGAGATACACCAGACTCAGAGTCGAGTGTTTCCAAACGGCAAATGCAACGGATTGGTGAGCCTCCCAAACAGCTGCTTTAGACAAATGAAGCCCAGCGCTTCCACTCCAAATGGGAGCCTCCTTAGCAGTTACTTTAGACAAGTGGAGTCGAGCGTATCCAACCAAGGAAGCAGCGAATTGGAGAGTCCCATACCTGTCCAGCAGACAAATGGAGCGGAGCGCCTCCAACCAAATAATGCAACGGATTGGAGAATCCCAGAGCTTCTCCAGAAGACAAATGAAGCGGAGCGCCTTCCATCCAAGACTGACGCCATGGATTGTCTTCTCAAGGACATATTTTTCAACTGCCTTATGTTTATGCTTTTATAGTGAAGTTTTCGTTGGTGCTGTTCTGGTTTCTCTAGACTTCACAAAGGCTTCCGAAACCATAACCCACCAAAAGTTGATCGAGAGATTGACTGTATGCAATAATCCATAGATATTTTGGATTTCATCGCGCCTGTCGGATCGTCAATAGAGAGCTAAAATAAGCGACACCCGTAGTTCACTCACTTCTGTCCGTAGCAGTGTGCCCAAAGCAGGGATGCGCAGTCGAAGTCGGAGTCCCGGAGTCCTATCATTTTTGCTGGAGTGATAAATTCTCGCTCAAATGACAGGACTCTGGACTCCGGCCTATAACTAGACACGAAATATAATACAAACAAATTATTCATCCTCCTGCATAGCTGTCTTTGTCTTGATGTCAACTTTCTCCGTCAAACAAAAATACAAAGACAGCAGCGCATGCAAAGCTTGCAATAGTTGAGGGAATGACCCGTGATAGTGAAAAAAGGATTGTCTTTTCACTCGGTAATTTAGTGGAGAAGACAAGTCTTCTTAGCCTCGATCACACCAACGCACCAAAGGTCACATCAGAGACAAAAAATTAAATGCTAATTTGTTTGAGAACATTACCTCTCACGTTAATCGTGTGTAATGGCGGCTCCAAAGCGCATATTAAAATCGAAAGTGTACTCATATTTTTTGGAGAAGGATGGGGGATTTTCGTGCCTGATAGAAACTGGAGAAAAACCATGTGAAGCACACATCGACAAGATGGGAGGAGCCCAGTCGCATGCATCCAACTTGAAGCGACATCTGATAAACTTTCATCGAAAATGATTGATAATTGATGCAACAATGATCACTAAAGATAAGTTCAGGTGAGCTTATAATGATCTATGATGTAGGTTACCAGTTTTTGTAAATAAACTAGGCTTTATATACTTGCCTCCCGGAGTGGGAGTCGGAGACTCCGCATCCCTGGCCCAAAGGATCAGTCATCGGTTCACACTTATCCATCAGTTTACTGCCGGTCTCTTCCGTCATCTACCTTGTGTTTCCGCATGAGCCATGCTGATGATATTTGCGTAGCCGTTGTCGTTGAGAAGTAGCGAAGAAAATCTTTTCAGTCATCAACTATGTAATGTGTCCTTAGAGTTGCATCTCAAAGATTTTATATCATCAAACGGCTGAAATACTTTCTATGCAGATAAGATTTAATTCGCATTTATCACAGTATAATCACGCAATTTATTCTGTATGCGTCCCTAGCTTACGGCAGTTTGCCTGCTTCTTTGATGGAGAAGTTGGATAAGTTCCAACGTAGGGCTCATAGACTAATTTGTGGCATTGAATGTCAGTGTTCCATGTTTCCCCCTCTTCGTGCCAAAATGGAAAAGACTGCCCGCGAATTGTGAAGCGCTGCGGAAACCCACATTGAGCATCCACTACATCACCTCGTGCCAGATCGACAGCCTAACACTCGCGTTTTGAGAATACCTACATGTACCACACTTCGGCGTCAAAATATTTTCTTTCCCTGGACATCAAACCTGAGTAATATATCCTTCCGTTAAAGGGTTCTACTTTTATTACAATTTCGGAAAGTGTCTGTGCTATACTGTATATTATGCGTCATTTGTCATTAACTTATCAATTCGTGCTTATCGTCCTTGTGCATCTCTACATTTTGTAATTTGTGATTTCTATTTCAAGAATATGCACACTTACTACTACTAATGATGATAAACGTTTAATTCTTTTTGAATGAAAATCGGAAGTTACAATTCTTCAGTGGTCAAGGAAATATAATAAATAAAAAAGAAATAATATTTTCAGTAATAGAAAGAAATACTTCACATAACAAACTCGTGTTCACCTTCTAAGTCCATGTGATTCAACGATGAAAATAAGAATGATTTAGCTTACACGCACAGATTATAAAAGAATTGCTTCGACGCAAAGTGCGTACTTCAGGCATTAAAAAGCGACCGGATGATGACTGTGCTAGCAGCAAATTACTTAAAATATGAGGAAAAATATTCTAGAAGAACCTACTGAAAAACTTTTAAAGACAGCCGCTGTCGCCGCATTACAAGAGTCTCGAAGCAGTCAATTTCACAATGTTCTCCGCAAATTAATCGGTGAAAGCGACGCTGTATACGTTCAAGTCTGGTGCGATCTGTACCAGAAAGACCAAAAAAAAGGGGACAGCAGTAATCAAAATTGACCGATCGCATCTTCGACACATTTATGGTTTTCTCACTCGAATAGCATGCATGCGTCTTCAGGCGGATGAAGCAATTTTTGAAATATGGTCTGTCCAAGTACTTTTACTGTTAAAGTCTCCACTTGGGGACACGCAGGTCAGGTTGGTATTTTTCGACATTACTCCACTTTCACAGGCATAATTGTATTTAAAAAAACATTTACTATCAAAATTAATAAACATTTTCATGACTGTTCAACTTTATTATCAATTATTTTTGTAAAACTTTATCTTCCAAGTCGAAAAGATATTTCTATGAGTTCGGTTCCTGCTACGACCATGAAACATGGTCTGCCGGCTGGGAATCGAACCGAGTCCTCGAACTGCAAATGCGGCACGATGATCACCACGACCAGCGAAGAACACCCTCTTCTGTCGCTTCGGGATATCTATAAGCGCGCATTGTGACATCATGACATTAGGACATCAAACATATCCTATTAGGGAATACACTAGCTATTGTATCTGTGATTGGCTGTTTTACACTGAAATACGAGCTGTTGGTATTTTTTATATACGAGACCCGATGCTAATTCATCCTCATTCGTATGCCTCTAGTATGCTTCCGGTGTGAAGAGCATACTACTGTCAATTAACTTTTTTCAGTAATACCAGACGTGAATACTTGTTGTTTGGTAGATTGATATTTAACTAGTTCAGTTTTATTGTGAATTTTATTCTCTATGAGATTGCCGTCGTTGCTACTTGTCTAACAACTTTAACAGGTCGTTTAACTAGCTCTACTTTAAGAGCCAAGTTGATAGACATCAATTCATTCAAACAATAACTGTCGTGAGATCATGTTGACTTATATATCTCAAACATGACTATTTTTGCGTTCATGAATTAAAAGGTGCTTTTATTTCGGATTGATAATATACTTCATTTTAAAATTACATAATGCATAATTGTTGATGGTTGAATACTTATTGATTATTCATAAAAGATGCCGTAGAGATTGCATGATCTCTACTTATTGATTATTCATGAAATGCCTTAGACTTAGGTGTATTGAAATCGAATTCAGTATCGAAAGTATGACTCTTGAATGTCATTATCTCACTACTTACTTAACAGTAGTAACATTAGTGTAATCTTTATTGACAAAAGGCCTTAAATATACTGTGGATATAATTGATGCTTTCTTTTAACATTGTGCTGGTATGGCTTTAGTATGTAAAGCATACCACTTTTAAAATAAAACACGAAAAGCATGCAAATAGATACCAAATGAATACAGAAATATACCAAAAAGAAATACTTAGGTATGCATCCTTCGTATGTGATTGGTATTGAGCGATTTACAGTGTTGTCTAAATGAAATGCCGCTAATCAATTATCACCCATGCAGCGGACCCCTACCTCCAAAGGTTTGAAACAGTTTCAAGTAAAGCTTTGAACATACTACTTATTTATAATATTACAACATCAGGCTACTTGTAAACAGTGTGTCTCACAAATTCAGGAATTGTGAAACGTACGAAGTGTCTTAATCTATCAACCTCACACTTCAGCGGCATTAACTTCTCTCTTTTCAAATTTTTTCTCTTAAAGAGGTGTCGGTTTAATCTGACGTGTCCTAATATGGGCATGAAAGTGTATCTACCTGTAAAAAACCGGTTGCGTCATCATGCAAGCGGACGATTGTGCATGCTGTTGAAGACCGAAAACTAAATTGGTCAATTTCCAACGAAGCAAAGCAGCTTTTTCTTAGTGCTAGTCAGTAAATAGTAAAGTCTGATAATTTAGAGGGTATACACAACAGAGAGATTGGTCGAATTGACTCTGGGCTCACGGTAGCGGACTTAAGGACTGGAACGATGAAGGAATGGAGTAGAAAGGAAATGCCATCGCCACCAGATGATTTATTACCAGTTCATTAAATATCCAATCATCAGTAAGAGGCAACCAATCACCATGACACTTGATCTCCCACAGCTTATAGAAGATACTTGATCTGTGTTTGAGCACAGAGTTATTTCTGGAGTCTAATAATGCAGAGGGTGGATGTTATTCTTGATCAAAGATTTGAGCAAACGCATATCAATAGTAAAACGGCGATAGGCAGATGCTCCACATACATGTATACTTGAATGGGCTCATCAATGGAATAATGAAATATTGAGTTGCATCCTCCGTTGAAAAATTGGAACATACCTGAATAGCTGTCATTTCATCCAATATCAGGAATCATCAGCAGGCCTAGTTCACATCACTAAGCATCACCACAAGTCCCTATTTAAAGTTGTTCATTATTGACATTAGCAAAATGTTTTGCTGCGTATTCTAGGACGCTCCGTGTACAATTATTGTAGGTAAATATTAAATTACCTTTTGCAAGAAATGGTTTCAGTTGGTGCAATACTGAAGGTTTGGAAAACACTCCTTGAAACAGACACTCTTCCTCTACTTCCATTTGAAGTAGGGGAGGGTAGGGCACATTGAACATGTTTTTCATCTTTTCTCAGCAGTTTGAATATACTAAATCAAATGAATCAAGATCAAACTTGGATGAAAGGTTGGGGATATGCTTAGTGATCTCTGAGTTGTTGAACGTTTTTTTTGACATTTCATCTCCTCACAATTTGAATTTTGAAATTTTTACCAAAGTGGTTCAATGTGGCCATGTGTGAGGCACATTGAAACACCCAGTGGGGCACTTTGAATCACCTTTATTTTTTACTCTCCTGCTCAACTTTATTAGACTTCATGCATCAGATCCACAGCCTCAGTTCATGAATTATTAAATTCAAGTTGATAATGAGATGGTTCTCCACGTGCCCGGATTCAAGTGTTAAATATAACCAAAAAGAGGCAAATTTCTACGGGCACTAGCACTTTTTTTCAAATAAAGCGTCTAGTGCCCGTAGAAATTTGCCTCTTTTTGGTTATATTTAACTATTAAATTCAAGCAAAAACCTCATTGTTTGAGTTTTTATTATCAAAAATGACAGTATATCTTTGATATGAAAAAATGCATGCTAATTTTTGAAAAACAAATGCAGAGTTCTCAATGCAGTAGAGTTTTGGTAAGAGCCTTAATTCTAAAAGATTGATACACAATATTACATTTATAGAGAATTTCATATTTATCAAGGTTTTATTGATGCACATGTTTAAAGAATTTAGCACATTTTGCACTGTGCGGAACCACAAAGTTGACCCAATCTTGAGTTCAGCTGATCTTTCAGATTCTTGATGACACAATTAATCTTGATTTCAGATTTAATTTCGATGACACAAGAAGTCGTATAATTCTTGTTGGAGGCTACTGCTAATTGGATTTCATTGAGGAAATGCTGATGCTTTACGAAGATGAGTTGAATCTAATTGTATGCTGATGGATGATGAGGTGCAATCATAGAAATTGTTTGCATCTTTGATGAATTCTTCTTGTGAAATGATTTGCTTTCATCCAAGCTCACGGCTTTATTGCTTTACTCGACTTCGAGGATAACTCCTCTAAAAGAAGGCATGGCACAGATCCTGTAAGTCGATTCCCGGTCGTACCGTATCAAAAAGGCTCATTCGCAAAGCGTGGGAATCCGCCATTGGAATCTTACGTATGCTTTGGGATGACATAATCAATAATGTAAACATTGTCGTGCATCGGCGAGTTTGATGGGAAACAAACATTTTTTTATATTTGTGGTGTCAAGTAAATTTATGCTTGTATTGTTTTTCTCAAAAGTTAATTGTATTGAATGACAGAAATCACTGACATGTCTTTCAAATTCCAGGAGTGAGCTTTTCAAGCCAATTCATGAAAATTATAGCATAGGTAGGTGCCATCTTTATACCTATTGGGATGCGGAGTCGGAGTCGGAATCCTATCATTTTTGCTGGAGTCGGAGTCCTATCAAATGATACGACTCCGGCCTATAACTAGACCCGAAATATAATACAAACAAATTAATCATCCTCGTGCATAGCTGTCACTGTCTTGATGTCAACTTTCTCCGTCAAACAAAAGTACAAAGACAGCAGTGCTTGCAAAGCTTGTAATAGTTGAGGGAATGAACTGTGATAGTGAAAAAGGATTGTCTTTTCACTCGGTGATTTAGTGGAGAAGACAGGCCTTCCTAGCCTCGATCACACCTGCGCACCAAAGGTCAGAGACAAAAAATTAAATGCTAATTTGTTTGAGAACATTACCTCTCAGGTTAATCGTGTGTGATTTCTCCTCCAAAGCGCATATTAAAATCGAAAATAAACTCATATTTTTTGGAGAAGATTGAGGATTTTCCTGCCTGGTAGAGACTGGAGAACAACCGTGTGAAGCACGCATCAGCAAGATCGGAGGAGCCGAGTCGTATGCATCCAACTGACAGCGACATTTGATAAACTTTCATCGAAAATTGATACAACAATAATCACTAAAAATAGGTTCAGCTAAGACTATAATGATCTCTGATGTAGGTTACCGGTATATTTTTCACAAAAACTAGGCTTTATATACTTGCCACCCGGAGTCGGAGTAGGACTCCGCATCCCTGCCTTTCGCTAATATTTGAGTAGTATTGATTTTGAAATTGAAATGTATTTTTAATTAATACCAAGTGACCCAAATGATCTCTTATTTGTGTCTATTGAGTCGTCGTGGAGACATGTCGAATTCCGATTCCTTAAAAGGAATTCTGTGCTTGCTGAATTTTCATTCAAATTTATGAACTTGATAATTTCAATATCATGTAATATGTCGCTCAGACTCATCCAAGAATTGTGCTTGCGACTTTGATGATTAACAGGTGCCTATCTAATCATTTCGTCCGGGACATGAAAAATGTGATAGTTGCACCGCATTAAGGAAGTCATTATCTTTAGATAATCAATGAAAATCGATAAAAGAAGGTTTGATATTCCCGCTTTCATTTCACTCTCTGAAGATCATGTCTGAGATTAGACATTTGCTATTCATTGCATCTCTGTAAGTATTTCATTATTATGTCTCATATTTTACATTTTCATGGCAAAAGATCACATCAGCATATTTGACTTATCTTTCACTGTAATGTTCTGATTTCTTAATGATTTATTTAGGATTTCGTCTCCTAAAAATGTTTAAGAAAATAATTGTCTTTAAACTAAGGGAGAAAAGTCATCAAATGTCATAAGGCATACCACGCTGCAGATTCCATTTGTTTACTATATTCATTTTACTTGTCTTCATGCATGTAATGTAGATATCCTATCAGTTCATCTGACTTGTAAGGCAGATTATCTCCCAAGCAGTAGACAATACATGGAAGGAGCCTAAATGCTCATTTTGAAAGATGTTGTCCTGCTTGTATAGATTAGATCTGTGAACAGATATTAACATCATTGGGCGAGCTAAATATCTATTCAAATGCTCTTGATGATCACTTCATTCCTTGATGATCATAGCACGTCGCCAAATCAAATTCTCTACGCATCTTGTGCATAGATTGCTTCATCATAGCATTCGAACTCGCTAGGTTTAGATAGTCCTCACCTTGCGGGCTCGGACATTTAAAATATTTAACTTGTGGAGTGTTGTAAAGAAGCAATTCATGCCTTCACAATCGGAAATTTCCAATTAATGCCCGCCAATTTCTATATGTTTAAAATGGAGCTACCGCTTCAAATTATTGCCTTATCATCATCTTCACGTCACAAGTGTTTTTAATCTCTGATAGTTCAGGCATGAATAGAAATAATAACTCTGTTGTCGGGCATAAATTTCAAGACATCCTCGTCCGCTTTGTACCCTCGGAATTTACGCCCTCGACAGATAGCTAGTTGCGTAAATAACTATTCTCTATCCGTGCCCCTATGGGACAAATGCATACGGATGCTATAACTATTGCACTTTCAGACTCTTATGACAATTGTAGTACGCTGGCTGATTTTGACTACAAAACCGATGTACAAAACAAGAATAACAAAATGTACGAAAGCACTATTGTTCGTGCTCATACACTAGGAAAGCGATTGACTTTGATTGACGATGATGAGCACGAACAATAGTGATTTCGTTATTCCTGCTTTGTACATCAGTTTCGTAAGTAGCTTCGGCATTGCACAGTTTTCAGTGTAGCTATAATGATATTCCGTAATCAATCCGTTTACCAAAAATATGGATGATTGAAGCTTCTTTGTTTTTATAACCATCACTTCAAAATGTCATTTTTGCGCCAGTCACGGTAAACAGCGTGATTATTTCAATGCACCCGCAATTGAGTACCATATTCTCTCTATTATAAGCTCATGGGCTTATGCTTTTCAAAAATGATTTAACCTGTAGGGGTCGGCTTGTATTGAGGAGAGATGCATTTTAGAGATGAGGCTTCTATGCTATTTTCATGGGGCTTTAGTTAGCGATGGTTGCTTATGAGAAAGTGAGCATTTTTTTAGAGAGAATGATGTACATATAGGAAAATGTACATGTAGGGTTTAAACCTAAAAGCAAGAAGATGATTCGCTGCAAGGAAAAGCATTTGCAAGTGAAAACTCGAATTTTTGAAATAGTATTGTGCGAATTTTCATTTAAATGCAGAAATCTTTTAAAATGTTTTTGAAAGTTTCGAATCATGACTTCATTAGTGTCCTATTCATAAAATTGTGCGTATGCTGATGACAAGTGTGCGCATTAGTTCAATATGTCAAATGACATTGTTAAAATATCATGATAGCACAGTGTTAGGATTGATATTTTCTTTATTAAAGATATAGGTCAACTCTTAAAGTACTGATGATAAAATGCTCACTAGAAAATTATTTCGAAATTGGTGAATTAATGGATGATTTAGATTTCAAATTAATTTCATTTCTGATCATTTGTTGGCCTCGACATTTTGACATCCAAAATCTGAATTTTCTTTGCTGAGTTACATCGAATTTCGAGCCATTTTATCCTGATGCTTTATTTTCGATAATTTGAATATAGTTTGCTCAACAATTCAGATAAATTTGAAATAATTTTCACAGATTCGCCGAATATCATGCATGCATCCTGTCTTCTGTTCTAAGTAATCTGATGTAAGAGGGTGTGATTAGATACTAAAACATTTAGTTGAAGTGATGAAGTACATTGCGCCTCAAAAAAATAGTGGCAGTAAAGTAGTTTAGCAGTGTCGACTCAAAAAATGTCAGCATATAGTGAAAATTTTTATATAAAAGAATCAGGTTTTTGTGTAGATTGCGGTTCCGCGCGGTCCAAACAAATTTTTGATCAATTTTCAGCAAACTATAATTTTGCAAATTTTCCTATGTTTATGTGCTAGCGATTTGGCACCTCTTTATAAGTAGTATGAAATTTATTAGATATCAGAATGAATGGAAATTCACTAACTGTGTCTCAATTCAAGAAATACAGCTGATTAACCCATTGATGCCTGGTAGAATAAAAATATGCCACTAACAGTTTTTGATTCTTAAATCGTGTATTTGAGATATATGAAAGTTTTTCGTATTTCAATATCATATTTGAATCATATTCTTGTAAATATGCATGTTCATTTTGTTGTTTTTTTCCACTCGAAATTCAATTTCATTTTATTGCCAAAATGGCGCTCTGGAATTCAGCAAACCGAAGAAAGCGGTAAGTTACCAAATTTTCAAGTTTCAAATCCCTTGTCCTTCTAACGTATAGAAACTGATTTGTAGTATTGAGAAGCATGTCTAACGGTAAAATGACTGTGATTGACTTACTATCTTAGTAGATATATTACTTTCGTATCTATTGGCATATTTAGGTACATGCCACCAGGCAGAATCTGCTCAAAATTCATCAATATCAAAAGAGTTTCTCTTGACAGTTCAGTCAACAAGATGCATTAAGTCATCATTTTCTGTCATTTATTGAGGTAAACACTAAGCAGATTCAGATAAAAGCAGTGAAATATTGAGTTTCATTGCACTATATGCAAGAATTTACCTCTAATTAGTCGTTGAAATAAAATATGTGATATTCAATTCTGATTGGTTAAAATGGAAAGTCTCAAAATGTTTTTTGCTGCTCATAGTGTTGTACATTATCTGACATTTAATCCATGTTTACTAGCTATAACTTCGGTAAAATGTGAGATTGAACACGGTATCATGCAGTCACACTGTTCGAGGAGTTCGCCGTTGTTCACATGTACTACGGACGCCCATTCTATGTGATGCTCGGAATTCCGGTTATGCTATGTGATATCCGGCTATAACCGTGTACCTTGTTGCAGAATGTATTGGGAAATGCAAGAGGACTGTCATAACAACCTTATATCTGATTCAATTAGGCGAAATCGATTTGAAGAAATAGTCAAATATCAACATTTCCAAGACAATATTCAACTTGATCAGAATGATAGGCCTACGAACATACGTAGAAAGATGCTGAAAAGATTTTATTCTGTTTTATATTCCTTTAAATGGATACTGAAAACTTTTTCATTATGGAGTCATCTTTTTAGTGCATACTTAGATTATCTTCAAAATCACTTTTGCCGAGGAAGCGCCTAGCGACATAAAAATATGCCAAGCTGGATCGGTATCATAACATTTATGCAGTCATCAAAATATATTTCTGTGTTGTTCAGACTACTCTTATGTCACAGATCAATCAAATTTTACATCAAAATATGGTACGTATCAACTTTGGACGTTAATGGGTTAAAAAGGAAATTTCATGGACCACATTGTAACGCATGTATCATGCAATAAATGGAAAAATTGATATCTCATTGTGTTTCTTGGCCGTTTTGAATTTCATCGGCATGATTCTTGAATTCTTCGGCATAGTTCTTGGCATTGCTTGAATCTGAATGGTATTGCGGTCCTTTTTGAAGTCAGTTATGATCATTGTCTTAGATTGTGATGCTTTTCTCTTTCAGTGGTAGGTATTTTGTGAAGTGATCACGCCTAAAAAATATGCTGTTATCAAATATGGATGAGAATTTAACCCATCGAATCGCTAATTTAACAAACATGACCTCTCCAAGGTTGTCAAGAGTCCGAAGATTTGTAAAATACTATTCTTTCTTCTGTATTGCTATAATGATCAGTCAAATTCGTGGCTATTTCTTCAAAACAGGCAGAATTTGTAAATACCTTACATGTGACACTGGGTCTCAACTAGAGTTCATTTAATAAAATTGAAACTGCTTGCACATTTTGGATTTAAATACTGAGTTCCTGCTATACCTAATACACGTACTCTATGATTGCAGCGTTCTTGGACTAGCGTTAGCGGACGATGTGATCAAGTGTCCTGACAATCTCACTTATCTTGCCATCGTTCCTGGGCGTGGTTGGGACAATTTACGAAATGAAGAACAACTCAATGTTCTTGATATTGACTACTCTCAATGCCGCAGCTCTTTGGATCGATTCTATTATATACCCAATGGTGTGGAGGTTATTCCAAAGCTGAGGACAAACGTAAGATGTCATTTGTTTAGCCTCGTTCTTTGCATGAAGTGAACATGAGGGAGACCTGGGATCGAAGAGTGCCTGAATTTGTACTCTGAGATCTGAGGGAAGTTCAGTGGACCCCCACAGAACTTCTTAGTTTACTTGTTTGAATCGACATCAAGACACATAGAGTATGGAGTAGAGTACACCAGAATAATCAATCAATATCGAGACACATCAAAGTCAGCAAAGTATACTCTGACGGCATCTACTCTCAGCAGAGTTTCTTAAGAAACAAAATTCAAAAAAGTCACGGCGATATGCACACACTATTATAAGAAACGGAAAAGACAGATATTCATGAATACTGGACAATAGACGGAAAGAATAAAGGAAAATGATGCTGACAAATAAGACAGTAGGCTAAGACGAAGCAGAGCAGAAGCAAATGGCAGATAGTTTGGAACATAGAGTAAGGATATATAGGTAGAATGTCGACTCAAACGAGTATCTGTATACATTGAAAATCTTTATATGAGATTCAGTTTTTTGCGGAGATTACGTTCCCGTGGTCCAAAAAATTATTTGAGCACTTTTGAAAAAGTCAAAATTTTGCCAATTTAAATACTACCGAGATGACTCCCCGTTGTAAGTAGTGTAAAGCAAGTTGGATATCAAAAGGAATGAATATTTGTTAATAATCATCCTAACTAAGCGGAAATCAAGCTGATTATCAAGGGAATTTCATGCTCCGTATTATAATGGAAGTCTTCATGAAAAAGTCGCGATATTACACATATTCGTTCTTTCTTGGCTGAAATGTCAATTTTTTAACTCAGTTTTCACCGGCTTGATTTTGTGATTCACTAAATTCATGTTTAATTTCTTGAATTTGAATAATCATGTGGACCCATTTACATCTTTCAAAGTTAATTGAAATCACTGTGATTTTGCCATGCCAGTGGCAGCTGTTGCCTGATCACGCTCAAGAAGATTCTCTTGAGGTTGAGCATGAAAGCAATAGCGCAGGTGATCGAGTTGCCAATTTAACAAACATTACTTCACCAAGGCTGTCGGACACGGACGGTAAAATAATATCATTTCCTTCTGCATTATTCTATCATGATCAGTCAATTCCGTTGCAATTTCTTCAAAACTGCATAAATGCGCATATCTCACATTTGAAAACAATTCTGACTGTATCTCCTTTGAGTTCATTTAATAAAATCGAAAGTGTATACACATTGGGAATTTAATAAATGCGGAGTTACCACTCTACCTAATATATCTACTCTATGTCAAGACATTAGTAAGGTAGACTTCAAGTAAAATAATGAACGCTGGATGAAGCTGAACGATAATCTCTTTAGCACTGATCCGTCTTCTTCCGAAACAAATGCGAAAAATAGTGCCCTTATAATTCAATATCATTTGGCGAATATTAGTTGGTTCAAGATGCGGTTTCACGCTGTTAACGACTACAGTACTTCGGATAGTTGGTTTTGTTGCAATTGATCTATTCAGTACAGCAGAACTCTTCAATTTTTAATTCACGCGATTCCACAAAATATTTCGCAGTCAACACGGAATCGCGAGATGGAAACTGAAATGCAATGAGACATAATTCTAACCAAACATCAAAAAATGCAAACGTTTTGGTATCTCCAATTCTTCTTGATAATTCAAAATGATTTCAAGTCTCATTGATGTTCGTGGATCTATTCCGAGTAACCCATAGCAACACCTTGAGTCAAGGTCATTAGTTGCTCGTAGCTAATATGCATAAGTCATGAAATGCAGAATCAAAAATTATGTCTGACTCCTTTTTTAATTTTCATTTCGTGATCTCGGAACAGCACGAGGTTTTCAAGCGGTATGTTGACTGGTCGAGACTGGTGGTCGGCTGTCACTGGAGTGCTGCCCTCAACACGACACGGAGATTTTAAGCCAAAACGCGAACACGACTGCGCTGCCTCAGTACGACTAAATGGCTTGTCCTAAGCTATAGGATAAGTAATCAAACTATCTCATGGAGTGAATCCTTGTCAACACAAAGATAAAACACGACTCCAATTGTCAAAACACGAACACGACACGAAACACGACGCGTCACGGACGCGTACCTCTAGTCTTAACTATCAAAGCAGCTGTTCTTAATCTCAAACTCAACAATTATTGCTGTGAAATCTCTAGCAATCAATTTTTGTTGTCGAGCTATGAATATAATGATAACTCTCATCTTGACCATTCATTCTTGCTCAGTAGCTCCTATAGACCACGTGTGAAAGCTAGATTAAATACTTAGTACTCGCATTCGGTATGTTTTAACACAACGCACATACTCTAGAATGATGTAAACGATAAGTAGATCTTTATGGCATAAAATCAACTGTTATCTGATAGAAGAAAATGAAGAGAATTTCTGCACCCCACCTGTGGACACAGTAACAGAGTACAGTGGACGACCCCATGGCCTATCTGCAGTGCATTGTCAAAAATGATGAATTTTCATGCGCCTGAGCGGTTGATAAGTCCTCAGGAGAAAAGTGAAATAGAAAAATATGAACGGTGTCTGAAATCGACTGGACACCCTTCAGTTTTCCTCAAGCCCAAGATAATGAAGGCTCAAAAATGAGAAGAAATAGGCAAATTAGTCATCAGAATCTGCGAGCAGAGCATTTGAACGGTCATATTTTCGCCGTTCGTTCGATCTTCCGTTCATTAGCCTTTCAGATCCGCTCGTTCCTTCACCGCTCAAATGAGCTATAATACCCGTTCCGTTCGCTCATGGCATAAAACACCCGTTCAATCGTTATTTTTAAGTCAATGTTCAATTTTGATGGACTGATGGACTATAGTGCTGTCGTTTCTAGATAACATTGGTTTTTTCGGAGAAACGTGAAAACTGGCAATATGTTCCCCCATCGGACATCGCGGAATAATACAAGCTCATTATCGGAAAATTCGTTGTCGGTATTGTCACAGAATGACAATGCGAAACATACATGTAGGTTGACTTCAAACGTTGCACGTCACACCCGCCTTTTGTATCGAACCCAATGAAGCTAGAGAATATTAAAATCCTTCTGTCGTAATGACTTGCCTAACACGCTTTAGCAGCATCACGCTGCACGAGGTGCCATAGATGATGATGGGTCGATGTTCATCCATTTCACACTTCGCTTACACAAAGCTTGGACCTTGCCAGCTAGCATAGACTTAGATATAGCCTTCAGAAATAGTGACTAAATTCGAGTGCACAATTTGCTTAGCCTGTATACATTATGCCCACGTCATGTATGCCGCCTTGAATGCCTACCTGCATATCCACTGACCGGATATGAATTCGCAGATTAGGCCATTATTGTACATGCCCGTGCACGCAAAAAGCAAGATGTCCGCTGCGGGTCCCACCGCAGCTTATGACCATGCTTGACAATGCTGTTAGTTGCAATCCTATGTTCTTCCGACTTCCAGAAACTTTCTCTGTAGTTTTCGTTTTCACTTTACTAAATGTGATCATATTCTTTCATCGACCATTAAGGTCAAATCGTCCGTCTTTGCGTATAAATGAATTTCAGCTTTCAGTCCAGGTGCTATATATCTAGGAGTCCATGGTTAGTTCCAGTCTCTGGTTATTTCATTCCATAGAGGTCGGATATCAAAGCTGACTAAGAAGCTGCTAAGATAGCAAAGATAGCTAGTAATCCGATCTCTATGGCTCATTCTGTGCTAGCTTCACTTAAAGAGGAAACATAGCGTCAATGTCCTTCTCAATGGACTGAGATGTGCTTTGCTTTGATCCTGTCTGACAAGAGAGGGAACCGAGTGGAGCTCGTCAGACACGCAGATAGCTTCGTAGTAATCTCAGGGTACTTCATTCTCCGAAAGTCTCCTATTTCCGGCGTTGTTTTAGAAACTCTTTTAGCTGCAGGAATAATATATTTACATGCAAAATTCATGCATGTGGTGCTATGTTAGTTGAAAATATTGGTAATACCGACATAATGTGCTCTTCAAATCTTCGATCGATATTTCATATGACTCGGTTCAATTTGATCAAATGCATTTTGCAAGAGTCATATTTAAAACTTTCAAAGCGAAGCTAGACTCCCTTCAATGTGGATATTGAATAAATCTACTGGTAAAAGTGATCATCTGAGGCCCGCTGCGGCCATCTCGATTTTTGCGGACTATGGGCATTTGCCTGCGTGCACGGTTATGTACAATAATGGCCTAATCTGCGAATTCACACCCGGTCAGTGGATATGCAGGTGGGGATTCATGGCGGCATGCATGAGGTAGGCACAAAAAGCGCACGCATTTTCACTTAGATACACTTGTCAACGATTGCATCATTGGGTTAGAATCAGTCACATGTGCAATTATAAGCTTTTCATTGGTGGTTCATGCCCCATCTAGTCAACTTTCAGAGAAACAATTTATTTCTATGGTTACATTATACTAGAAGAATTGGGTAGGATCATGCATGATACAAAAGGCGTGTATGACGTGTAACGTTTGACGTCAGCGTGTGTTTCGCATTGATTGTCATTGCGGGATAATATAGACAGCGAATTTCCCGATAGTGCAGCTTGTATTATCTCGCAATGGGAGAATCCTGCATTGCTCGGAAAAAACCAATATTAGCTAGAAACTCAGGAGATGATCATTTCACCAACTGTGATGCATTTTGTGGCGTTATTTTAAATGTGAAGAACGAAATTCCAGTGACTTCAAGCGATAAAACCTGGGTTATGCGGATAATTTGACATTTGCAACGATGTTGGTAACCTTTTAAAACACGATGCTTGAATTTATCTTCACCAGGGAATTTGAAATATCCAATGCACGGTTAAGCGGAATTTTACTCAAATTGCTCACTGGTATATTTCAGATGCATATTCAGAAGTAATTAACCAATCCACTCTGAAAAGAGGTCACAAAACTTCCTGAGTCAATACCTAAGACAGTGGAGGTTAATAAACAGGCTTTTTGGTTAATACAGCTCGTCTTGTCTTCCATGAAATGCATCTGAGATGCCATACTTTTGAGTAATATTCATGGCTCATCTTTGGCTATTTCTCTGCTTTCTAACTATTGCATTGTCGCACCCACAGAATTAAATATTTTGTTTATCTGCTTCGGTTTGAAAATTATATATGAATAACATAATATCAAATATATATATATACATATATAATGATTATTTCGGTTGATACGAAATCGCCGGCACATCGCGGAACTTATTAGGTGGGCAAAAAGGAATTCCTAATACCTTATAGAGATAGGAAAAAAAATCGTGCGTCGCTTGCGGATTAATGTGAGTTCCAGCAAAGTGCTTCGATTGCCAAAATTCCTTCAGATTCGAAGAATTCAGATCATTGCCCACACGTTTTCTCCATAATGTTGGCCCTTCCGATCATTATTGAAGAAAGTAGCAGGCGTACGAAAATTAGTTCACTTGATGATTTCACATTCTCTCCCCGGTATTTCTCACTGTATAGTGCATACACTGAATCGAAGCCAGACATCGATGTGTGTTTTGGTGTGTGCGAAGTGATATCACAGCACGCACGCATCTCTCACTGGCTCTGGTGTCCACTGCTGACAGCTTATTGTTTGCCATTTCCAACAGCAAGCGATACACGAATTATCCATTCGAGAAGGAGAAAGTTGTCTAATTCTGTGATGTGCCATTTCGATATTAAGGTTACATACAATTCTTCCTTTCTAGGAAACCGAAGCGCGCACAGATGAATCTAATTCTGTAGTCGCACCAAATCATGCATATTTTGATATTGATGAAGTGGTTTATAACTTTGATTTCAATGATGCAATGGTTATTTGCGCAACAAGTGCAAACGATCCATCTATATTGTGTATAACTGAGCTATGGTACAATGTGGAAGAAAAGGCAACAATGCATCCCGTAATGATGATATCTGTATCTATGTTTGTGAAAGATATTTTTGAAATCTCAGTTTGCGTATATCTACATGTGTATTCATGGCAGTGCTGCTCAGTGCATTTCAATTACGCACAATAGTATTAAAACAGATTTTTTCGGGCAACTAATGTAGAACCATTTTCAAGCACCTACGCGCCCTCAAATATCCTGCATTGTTGCGCTCACAAATCCATGTTAATGCTATATTGCATTTTTCGAGATCGACATGTCTATGCACGACCCCGAAAGACGAGGGCATAGATGGTTGATGGAGAATAATGCAATGAAGATGGATATCTTTCCACGAGTTGCATCAGTAACTTTATTCAAGGAGGTCTAGATATCTATAATTGCAGAATCTATTGTACAATGATAGATATCTAGACCTCCTTGCCTTAGGTGTCTCCGTGCATGTATTGTAGATATCCTATCGCTTTATTTGACCTGTAAAGCAGATTATTGCCCGCGCGGTAGATGATGTTTACTCCTATGCACGGGAAAGAGCGCAATCTATGCCAATTATGAATGCTCTTGAATGCTCTTGTCATGCTCATAGACTTCTATAATATAGCATTCTTCTTCTATAATATAGATGTTATGTTATAGAAGTCTATGTCCTGCTTTAGTATAGACTATATCTGTAAATAGATAGATATTTCCATTGTTTATCAGGCTAAATTTCTATTCAAATCCTCTTGATAATCATAGACATGTCAATCACAATCTGTCCTTGATCATCATAGCACGTCGTCAAATAAAATTCTCTACGCAACTTTTGCATGAGATTGTTTCATCATAGCATTCGAACTCTTTAGATATAAATAGCCTTCATCCTTGCGGCACTGGAATAATATTATTAATTCTAAGTGGTAGGATTTTTCTCAACTTTTGAAAATTTGTCAGTCTTCTGATATCAGTGAGAATGACATTGATCTTGTGCGCACTAAGTTGAAATCTTTAGGCATTTCGTATATTCGTGATAAAACGTTTGCTCCTAAAGTTCTTCGGGATCAGATCAAAACCTTGAAAATGTTAGCTAAAAACAAAAACATTTACATAACGAAATTTGACAAAGGTAATGGCGTTTGCGTTGCTAATCGTTCTGATAAATCAATAATAAATAATTCGTAATAAATTTTCAAAATTTAAATCCTCTACTCGTGCTCATAAAGATCCTTTCATTGTGGCAGAAAATCGTCTTAATCGACAACTTCTAAAATTACACAACGATCACAAAATTTCTAAATGTTTGTACTCCAAAATGCGTAGTACAGGTTCTCAGCCTGCGAGGCTCTATGGCCTTCCTAAATTGCATAAGTCACATTACATAAGCTTACATTCCCAGAGATCTTGAATCGAAAGATTCTTTCCAATTTGTTGAATCGATCAAGTCGAGAAATTTTATGAATGACTGTATGGTCTCTTATGACGTCATTAATCTGTTTTCGAACGTTCCCTTACAAGACACTATAGATCACATCTGTAACCTTATAGATTTTGAACATTTTGAGGTTGATAAAGATACGCTGGTGTGTCTCCTAAATTTGGCATGCAAAAATATGCTGTTTCAATTTAACGGTAATTTGTATTATTAATTCTATTATTATTCAATTACCATATGTTGGAATAACCATTATATTTGTTATGGAGTTGTAGATATCAGCGGTGTTTCTTGACATTTACCGTTCTAGAGGATTAAAAACTTTCTTCGCTAGTGTATTCCAATGAAGAAGTGCATGAAAATGTTACGGAATCAATAATCATTGAGATTATTGAACTGTGAACTCTGAAATTTATCAATCGGCTACTCTACTTTGCTGATAGTTGCAGTAATTCTTTTATCTTTTGTTTTCAGGGTGACACGTTTTCAGAAGTTTTCTCAAGTTTTTCAAGTTATAGCTCATTAACAAGCAATTCTATCAATGTTGCTGCATCTGGGTCTTACAGTGGAGTTACAATCAGTGGCTCATTTTCGCACGAGAAACAAGATGTAAAAGCTGAACAATTTTCAAGCAAAGCTGCCATCTCTAGAGTACAATTGCGTCAGCATTTCTTTACCATTCTAGCAGGGCAGCAAATGAAACTGAGTCCTTCCTTCAGAGATCGCCTTTTGGATATTGGATTTCAAATTGATAACAACAACACTTTAGAGGCGGCTTACTTGGCTGATATGTTGATAGCAGATTATGGGACAAATGTGATTACACGGGTCGATGCAGGTGGGATATTCTATCAACTCGATTATTACAAACTTGACGGGAAAAAACTTACAGTTTCAGATAAACTGTCGATTTCGGCATCTGCTGGGGTCAGCTTCGGTGGTGCGTTTTCGACATCTGTATCCAACAGCAATACAAAAGAGAATTCGAAAATGAAAGAATTTAGTAATAAGGTTGTGAATCGAAAGGTGGGTTCATATGGCGGAGTTCCAGTTAGATCAAAGGACGATATACCGAAATGGTTGGAATCACTGCCAAAACGTTTGGTAGCTATTGATATAGATGGCGATCCTCTTTATAAGCTTATCGACTCAATTTACCTGGGAGAATTTTTGAGATACGAAATAATTGGAAAAATTCACGAAACAGTGAAAACAGCAATTACACGATATTACGACGTCAACAAGATACTTGGTTGCATGGATGTAGAATCACAAAGCTATGAACCTACTGCCAATGTTGACAGTGGTGAATGCAACGATACAGAGGCTGATATGGGCTATGCCATAGGAGGAATTTATCAGACATGCACCGCTGCGGGTGATGAATATGAGAAATACAAAGACAAGTGTAAAGGTTATGACATAAAGAATATTAGGACTGGAGGCCTGAAATGCCCACGTGGCTTTAAAAGTATTCTTCTAGCCTCACGACAGTTTTTATATGAGTCATATAGCAAATATCTTTGGTCAAAAGTCAAATTCGTAACTTATTCAAGTTCTGCAACATATCATATCTATTGGTGCGCCGCAGATACAAAGAAAATGAAGGATGTCAAAGCTGGATTCTTATTTGGAGGCATCTATTCGAAGAGTATCTCAAATCCTTTAACAGAAAGTAAAAGTTGTCCGCCTTCGTTCATGGCCTTCACCATGGGAAATAAAGATATTACCTTTTGTCTCAGCCGAGATTTTGAATTGACACACAACTTCAACTTCGCTGGGTTTTTCAGTTGTCATAACGGAAATCCCTACTACGTAATTCCTTCGTTAAAGGAGACAGGCAGTACAAGTGGATCGGGATTTAACCTGCGAAGTACGTTGTATGATAAAGATCCTGCTGACTGGCCGCGAGGCTGTCCACGAGGCTATGCTCAACATGTTGCGTTTGTCGACAACGAATGTGAGGCAATGTTTTGTCTGAAAAAGGGTCAAATCGAAGCAGCCCAAGATAAGAAATTCCAACAAGTGAAGCGGCCTCCTTTTATTCAGCTACCAGCTGGCAAACTGCCAAAGCCGAGGGGTGAACAAGTTCTAGAGGCTGACGCCGGAGAATGGAAATACAATCCTCAAACCTCAAAATGGGAATTCTCCGAAAAGTCATACCGCACCACTATCATTGTATTGGGAATCTTTGTTGGAATATCATTTCTGGTTGGCATAGGTGTGCTGGTTGTCCGAAGGAAACAGATCATGGAGAAAATCAACCTTCCGTGTCTTCCAGTTTAATCTGATCAAAGACGACAAAAGCCCTCGAATGATCTGATCTTTGATACTTGACATCCTTGATGATTTTCATATGAATGTTGGAATCCAATTGCTTGGTTGTTGAGTTCTGATTCTTAATTTTCAACTTTAGGCAGTTTTAGGGACCGAGGGTTCTTCAATCAGTAACTGGCACAGAGTTTGATTACATAACGAAAGCGCATTCTGAATTGTTCAGTGATTTATAGTGAGGAGTAATTTGATTGAAGAATCCAATCGTTCGATTCGCTGTCCTTACATGCATGTCTTTCGAATAAAGCATTGTATCATTTGATTGAAGGTCTCTAGTATTTGAATAAATAGACATGTCCTTTGATTGTAAAATCCTGTCATTTGAGAATATGGCATAGAATTTCATCTTGAATAATTTTACTTGACCTGTATTTCCTATTGATCATGAATTCATGTAACTCAGAGAATTGCTGCAATCGTAGTTAAGCAGAATTTCACTAACTACGAAAGCACGATTTATCGCGAAAGCTCATGAGGAGAAACTTTTGTTATTACTTTCATGTCAGACGTTTTCCAGATATGCTGTGAGGGCATCCAATGCAACCCGCCAAGTCGAGTTCCGATGTTCAATATACGAACCGTGAACCACAATGTACTCCTTCTGGACTGCGAGCTCAAATCTTCATGTTTGCAGACTTATGAATGATGTGACATTTTTGATTTGTTATAATATTGGAAATGATTGCTTTGAACTTCCTCTTATAATGTAAGCAGTAAAATATGCAAAATTAAGCTGACTTATTTCTCTACTCTGCGAAAGCAAAGCCATGCTTTTCAAGCATTTGGGGCTTACTTCCCACCTCATTCCCCGAGGTAATTGTTGATATTTCTCCAAAACTAAAATAGCTACGACTTATATTCTAGGTTACTGGAAATCAATTGATGAAGAGCAGTTAGAATACAACTGATAAGAGTATCGCACTGAGCACTGAAAACTTTGGAACAGCTTGGCTGCGTCAATACAGATAATGTAAAAGATACAGTAAACAAAATATGCTTGTAAAGTAGAAGATAAGAAACATGGATCAAAAGTTTGCTTTCATCAGAAAATGAATAAGATGCGTCATCACCTACACTGTAAATCGCTAGATACACAAAATTACATACAAACATATGCCAAATTCACATACAATTTGAAACTAACATTTGATACGAGATTTTCGTATGTTTACAGAGATCTGGTATGTTTTTCATACGCAATCTGCGAAATCTCACTTACTTTCGTATGTGATTTGTATGTAGCGATAAGAACTATTCTATCTGTGATTGGCTGTTTTACACTGAAATACGAGTTGTTGGTATGTTTTATATACGAGACCGTATGCAAAAATCGTCCTCATTCGTACGCCTCTGGTATGTAGAGCTTTATGTCACCTAGCGAAAAGCACTAAGTACTGAGTAGAGCTTTAAATCGCATGCAATATATATATAAATAAGAAATGTGCGCTCCTGCCCCACCGAGAATTGTACTCTCCTGCCCCACTTGTACATGAAGGGACCAGGGCCTACAGCAATCGTCGGACCAGGCATTTGGAGGTGGTCTGACAGCCATATATCTTCATTCATATCAGTACATATCACAGCACTCACAGCACGATCAATACTTCGCAAAAGCTCATACGTGGGGCAGGGGTGCACATGGGGGCAGGAGCGTACAGTTGTGAGGCACGGGCGTACATTTCATAATCGTCCGTGGGGCAGGGGTGCACATGGGGGCAGGAGCACACATTTCTTATCTATATATATATATTTATTACATAATACTGTTAAATAACTTTTTTCAGTAATACCAGTCGTGAATATTTCTTTTTGATAGTGTGGAATTTAACTAGATTAGATTTAATGTGAAAATATGCTCTACGAGTATGTCATCGTTGCTACTTGCTTAGTAACATTAACAGGACGCATGGTTAGCTCTTATTTATGAACGAAGTTGTTTAGCATCAATTCATTCTATCTTTTGTGCGACCATGTCGACTTATATATCTAAAACATAGCCATTTTTGCGTTCATGAATTAGAATGTGTTTTTATTTCGGATTGATAATATGCTTAATTTCAAAAGTACATAATGCATAATTGCTGATGGTTGAATACTTATTGATTATTTATGAAATCCCTTAAACTTACATGTATTAAAATCGAATTCATTGTTATAAGTTTGACTCTTGAATGTCATTATCTCAAACAACAGTAGTAAGTACCATGCAACATTAGTGTGATCTTTATTGACAAAGGGCCTTAAATCAACACACTTTAGATATCATTGATGCTTTCCTTTAACATTGTGCTGGTGTGACTTTAGTATGTAAAGCATACCACACTTGAAATAACATGCGAAAAGCATACAAATAGATACAGGAATACACCAATAAATATTTTGATGTGCATCCCTCGTATGCGGTTGGTTTTGTGTGATTTACATTGTACAGCTCGGTTCATAACACGCCGTTGCTAGTCAATTAAAAGCAGTGTATACCTCAAAAGTCTGTTAGTTTTACACTAGAAATAATAGTTCACTAGTCAGAAAACGGGCAAATTATCATGCCTCCCAATATATTCGGTACACGATGCAGACAATATGAAATGTGTTGTTATTTGACACGGTTCTCTTACAGCACCTACCTCAGGGAGGTTTTGTTGGAAGTTAGATAAGTAGAAAGACTTATAAGTAGACTACTTAGATAAGTAGACTTATCGAAGAAACTGTAGATCATAGAAATTGAAACAGTGTTGCCGCCGCAAGCATTTGTATAGAAAAAAAGTGCGAGATATTTCATAAGCAGTTATTTATTCACGACACGTTTCGTCTGCTCTCAGCTGTTCTCAGCAGAGTTTCTATAGAAACAAAATTCAAAAAAGTCACGGTGATATGCACACACTATTATAACAAACGGAAAAGACAGATCAAAAAAGTATCTGTATACAGTGAATATTTTCATATGAAAAGATTTATATACTACCGAGATGACTCTTCTAAATAAGTATTATGAAAGAAGTTGGATATCAAAAGGAATGAATATTTGATAGTAAGCATCCTAACTAAGCGGAAATCAAGCTGATTATCAAGGAAATTTCATGAATTGTGTTATAATGGAAGTCTTCATGAAAACGTTACGATATTATTCGTACTTTATTGGCTGAAACTTCAAGTTTTTAATTCAATTTTCACCAGCATGATTTTATGATTCACTAAATTCATGTTTCATTTCTTGAATCTGAATAGTGATGTGGACCCATTTGCATCTTTCAAAGTTAATCGAAACAATTGTCATTGATTATGTGATTTTGCTCTGCAAGTGGCAGGTTACCTGTGATATCATCACGCTTAAGAAAACACCTGCATCTCCCTTGAGTTCATTTAATAAAATCGAAAGTGTATACACATTGGGGATTTAATGAATGCGAAGTTACCACTCTACCTAATATACCTACTCTATGGTTTGGAAGGATGCTGGAGACGCCACATCAGAGAGCATTAACGCGAAACCTGTACAAAATTAGAAAAAGAGCAATGAAAAATAAAGTAACAGAAAATGCGTAAAACGAAAGATAAAAATGGAACCAACAGGTTAATGCCTGCATGTCATCACAAAAAACTGAGAAAGAAGCTGGAGAAAGGAAAGAGGAAATAACAGTGTGCCTGAAATTAAAGACTCTAAGACATATAAGGCTCATTTGAAAATGGATAAAGTACATAATTCTCAAGTTATTATAAGAATTGGAAAAATCTGTAGAAGAAATAAACAGTTATTTTTATTTGTGATTCAAGTTGCAAGCATTTTGCAAAGTATTTCATAAAAATTGACAAATTAACCGGGGAAATGTAAGACAAATTGTCCTCTTATTAAAGTGGTGGAAAGGGAAGAATGCGGCTAATGCGATATGAGTACACTGTAAACCGTTGACTGACAATTGACAGACATTTGTCCTACAAAATCTATTTTGTCGGTCATTGCTAGTTCTTGTAGAATGATTGCCATTGAACACCTATATTATCTGACAAAAAGCGACAAAATGAATAGCAATGAATTATAGCTTAAATTTCATCAAAATGTAGGTAATCAATTAAAGTATGTCAAAATAAATCATGGTTTTGTCACACAATAATACAGATTGCCCAAAAGTCAAGCAATCACTAATCGAAAAAATCAATCAATATTCAATAGTTTTTGTTTAGTTAATTTGCATACAAAGCATCTGTTTCGATGTCAGTGGAGAACCTACAAATTCGTCGGATGTCTCAGAATATTGGAGGCGACAATCTTCGGTTGAGTTTGTCAGTAATTTTGTAGGATAATTGTCGGTCTACGGTTTACAGTGTAGGTATTTAAGGGAAAGTAGGAAATAGTATGACCATTTAGCCCATAAATCTTTAAATCATTTTATCCCTTATGTCATTGCATGGACCCCTTTAGACCTTCAAAATGAGCCGCATAGTAATACGGACCGTTGGTAAATATGGAATACATAGTCCCCACACTGTAAACTGTAAACCGATAAGAAACCGAATAAATATCCGATAGAATAGCAGATACGCTTCAGAAAAACATCCGATAAAAAACAGAAGAAGTTGATGACGTCGCAATGCATAACTGATGACGTAACAAATAAGCTTATAATAAATAAATGAGAAAAATTTAAATATTTTATCAGTTATTTTCTTTTCAGACTGTGAGAAACAGCTAAAAATTGAACAAAGAAAGTTCATCTGTATTTCTTAGTCTGAACGGAAAACAACCGATAAGATATTTAAATTTTTCTCTATTATTATCTGATTTTATCTGTTACGTCATCAGTACAGACATCATCATTACGACGTCACTACACTTGGTGACATGCCACGCGTGGTTCACGCGTAATTGCAAACATCTGTGGTTGAAGACATTCTATTCTTCTACACGCGTACATACTCGCTGCACTAAGAGTCAGAAATCACTTGATCTGATGCTGTTAAAACATGGGAAATGTTTATGAATACGCGCGGGCGAGGGTTTATAGTTTGCGCGTCGTCTACGGTTGTCTGCGCTGCCGCTTGAACCACGGATGAAGCGCTAAGCATGTTCTGTCTTCCCTGAGCATGAAATTGAGGTCCTATCACATTGTTTAGCCTCTCATACATGCAGACACATGAGACGCAAAGTCTATATAAGAGGACTGCCGACAGATGTTCCAGTAATGTGACACATAGCCACGGTTGTTTAGGGTCATGTGTAATTGCGCGTAATTGAGCTTGGCATGTTATGTAGTGTAACTTTATCTATTTTTATCGGATATTTTTTCTGTTTTTTATCGGTTTACGATTCACTCTCCGGATCTATGGATACGGACCCTTTTGCTTGACAGTGTATCACCTCAGAGCACAAGAATAAGTGCTTATGAAACATCTTTTACTTCTATTTTATCTTCAAAATTGAGATCTTCCTTTTCAATAGAAAAAAATCGCACATCAATTACTAGCTTAGAAAGAAAGCTACAGTCGTTCAGAATGCTCAAAACTGAAATTATTGAGGAGAGCCGATTTCAATTTGCATCTTGAATCAACTACATGTATACACTTAATGCACGATTTCGTCCCCAATCATCATTAGAGCATGACAATTTCAAAGAGGAACGTTAATACACACTACATTTCATTTCTGCAGTGAAAAGATGGAACATTTGGCCTATTTTCACTTCACTTGCTTCAGAATATGAAAAAAGTTGTAAGGTAGGAAGGTGTTCCATGAGAATTACTCCTGGTGAATTACTGTAACTGATTATCTTGGGCATCATGAAATCTCTGATTGCTTCTTTACATAGGCGAAATCGCATGTAAAATCTCTCTCCGTTAGAAAGCTTTATAGGATTCGCATGATCTTGAAATATTCTTCGTTCGCATTGGGACAGTCGAATTTAGTCGATGTGGTTTACAGGATCTTTCATTGCAAAATATGAAACACATTCCTCTATATGTAATATGTGCAGTTGACAGACGTATTGATGAGAAAACCTCGGTCGTTTTAAAAGCAACCAGGGTTGAATAGACGTCTGAAATGGCAGACTTCACAATCCAATCAAATTCTAATCAAATATTGTATTACACTTGCATGAATTTGTATGTACAAAATCCGCATTGCATTGTCATGTAGTTTTTATATCTTACTTGGTTAATAGAAAAGAGTTATTGAGCAAAAAATTAAAACATTGATGCATGAGAAAACAAATTACCCGCGGTCGACAAAAAGTACCCGGTGTGCTTGCGTTCGGCTTCAATAAAGTGACTTAGGTTTTAGGAGGAGAACTATAGACGAGCTTCGATCCAGCAAGAAAAACTAGGGTGGGAGGTGTAAAAACCAGGTCCACAAAACCAAACTATAGACCTCTTTCGATCAATATGAGTCAAAGTGCTTGTACATAATTCTCACTAGCTCACAACGGTAGAAGCATTTACTTGGTATTTTGAACTTGTCATGCAAAAGTATAGTTCAGAATTTCTCCAGGGCCGCACTGACCCTCCTGGGGTTGACGCAGCGATTATAGCCTCTCACTCAGACGAAGTCCTTATGAAAGTTGTAATAAATCACTGAAGTTACAGCACTTACCCACATTTGCTATTCGAGGCCGGTCAAGGCTTTTGTTTGAGGGCGGGTTCTATTCGAGGGAGAGTTCTATTCGAGGGAGGGTTCTATTCGAGGGAGAGTTCTATTCGTGGGAGAGTTCTATTCGAGGGAGAGTTCTATTCGAAGGAGAGTTCTATTCGAGGCAGAGTTCTATTCGAGGAAGAGTTCTATTCGAGGAAGAGTTCTATTCGAGGGAGAGTTCTATTCGAGGGAGAGTTCTATTCGAGGGAGAGTTCTATTCGAGGCAGAGTTCTATTCGTGGGAGAGTTCTATTCGAGGGAGAGTTCTATTCGAAGGAGAGTTCTATTCGAAGGAGAGTTCTATTCGAGGGAGAGTTCTATTCGAGGGAGAGTTCTATTCGTGGGAGAGTTCTATTCGAGGGAGAGTTCTATTCGAGGGAGAGTTCTATTCGTGGGAGAGTTCTATTCGAGGAAGAGTTCTATTCGTGTGAGAGTTCTATTCGAGGGAGAGTTCTATTGGAGGGAGAGTTCTATTCGAGGAACAGTTCTATTCGAGGCATGGTTCTATTCGAGGGAGAGTTCTATTCGAGGAAGAGTTCTATTCGTGGGAGAGTTCTATTCGAGGGAGAGTTCTATTCGAGGCAGAGTTCTATTCGAGGAACAGTTCTATTCGAGGAAGAGTTCTATTCGTGTGAGAGTTCTATTCGAGGGAGAGTTCTATTCGAGGCAGAGTTTTATTCGTGGAAGAGTTCTATTCGAGGGAGAGTTCTATTCGAGGGAGAGTTCTATTCGAGGGAGAGTTCTATTCGAGGGAGAGTTCTATTCGAGGGAGAGTTCTATTCGAGGGAGAGTTCTATTCGAGGGAGAGTTCTATTCGAGGGAGAGTTCTATTCGAGGGAGAGTTCTATTCGAGGAAGAGTTCTATTCGAGGGAGAGTTCTATTCGTGGGAGAGTTCTATTCGAGGGAGAGTTCTATTCGTGGGAGAGTTCTATTCGTGGGAGAGTTCTATTCGAGGGAGGGTTCTATTCGAGGGAGAGTTCTATTCGAGGGAGAGTTCTATTCGAGGGAGAGTTCTATTCGAGGGAGAGTTCTATTCGTGGGAGAGTTCTATTCGAGGGAGAATTCTATTCGTGGGAGAGTTCTATTCGAAGGAGAGTTCTATTCGAGGGAGAGTTCTATTCGTGGGAGAGTTCTATTCGAGGGAGGGTTCTATTCGAGGAAGAGTTCTATTAGAGGAAAAGCTCTATTCGTGGGAGAGTTCTATTCGAGGCAGAGTTCTATTCCAGGCAGAGTTCTATTCGAGGGAGAGTTCTATTCGAAGGAGAGTTCTATTCGAAGGAGAGTTCTATTCGTGGGAGAGTTCTATTCGAGGGAGACTTCTATTCGAGGGAGAGTTCTATTCGTGGGAGAGTTCTATTCGAGGAAGAGTTCTATTCGTGTGAGAGTTCTATTCGAGGAACAGTTCTATTCGAGGAAGAGTTCTATTCTTGTGAGAGTTCTATTCGAGGGAGAGTTCTGTTCGAGGAACAGTTCTATTCGAGGCATGGTCCTATTCGAGGGAGAGTTCTATTCGAGGGAGAGTTCTATTCGAGGAAGAGTTCTATTCGTGTGAGAGTTCTATTCGAGGAACAGTTCTATTCGTGTGAGAGTTCTATTCGAGGGAGAGTTCTATTCGAGGAACAGTTCTATTCGAGGAACAGTTCTATTCGAGGAAGAGTTCTATTCGTGGGAGAGTTCTATTCGAGGGAGAGTTCTATTCGAGGGAGAGTTCTATTCGAGGGAGAGTTCTATTCGAGGAACAGTTCTATTCGAGGCATGGTTCTATTCGAGGGAGAGTTCTATTCGTGTGAGAGTTCTATTCGAGGGAGAGTTCTATTCGAGGAACAGTTCTATTCGAGGGAGAGTTCTATTCGAGGAACAGTTCTATTCGAGGGAGAGTTCTATTCGAGGAAGAGTTCTATTCGTGTGAGAGTTCTATTCGAGGAACAGTTCTATTCGTGTGAGAGTTCTATTCGTGTGAGAGTTCTATTCGAGGCAGAGTTCTATTCGAGGCATGGTTCTATTCGGGGGAGACTTCTATTCAATGCGGCTTCTATTCAATGGCGGGTGCATTTCAGGGCGGCTTCTTCTCCACAGGGAAATCGGAGAATGGAGGAAATGATGTGCAGGTGCACCAGCTCTGCGTCGATATTTGAGGAATGCACGCAATGTTGGACAGCAGAATGAAACTTGTTAAGATGAATTTCATATTTAAAGTCATCCTACGTCGGCTGTTTTTAGAATGCTAGATTCTTCAGCAAATCGTCTGCAAATCTTCAAAAATGACGGCTTGACGCCGCATAGTTCCTATGTCTTATCCTACGATGACATTTTCAGTTAATCATCCAATTCATTGAATTTTGGAAAGCTAAGAGGATGGACTGCATGCGTTACAAACAGATCAAATAACAGACGTTGTTAGAATGCTTCGTACGATTATCCACCAGTCAAATTGGGGCTCGAAAAAGCAGAAAAGCAATCTCTCCCTCCTCTCCCTTCTTTACGACGATCCTTTATTTATCAAAAAAGCGGTACCCGACGCGTTTCGTGTCTTAGGACAGTCTCAAGGCCACAGGCGAATGCCACAGGTCAGGTAATACGTTAAAATATGACTGAGGTGGAGTGGGCATCTTCTCATAAGGTTATGAGGACTATGACGTTCATGACGTCTATTCGTGAGGTGTGGCATGTTCTTGGTGATTCACCGTGATTCAGCCATTCTCGTACATATCGCTGATTTATATTTAGATAGAATTTTCGGACTCGCTGTTATTGTTGTGCCGATACGGAGGCCGAGATAGTGAACAGGTATAAGCTATGTTCTATATTGCAATTTCAATAATTCATGCTGTACTATATCATAATTTCTATCTCAGTTCTTGACTTGATCTCATTGCCACTGCTCAGAAATTCATTGCACCTCTACCGTTTGAAGATCTCTGGCAGACTGTGCAAGACAGTACAATTTCACGACCATTGCGCAAAAAGGTTGTCTATAATAGTACTCCCATGAGAAGTATTTAGTAGTATGTATAACTTTTCTATTTTCTTGAAAGTGATGTAATTGTCTGTCATTGAGAGTGTACAATTTCTCGGATTGCATTGGAACCACAGAAATCCGACACTATAGTGATGACGGACAAGAAGAGACATGGATATTAAAAACCTGCGTTGTTATGAGAACGGCGCCAAAACAATGGTGCTGGACAGTGGATGGTAACAGGAAGATGTCAGCAGCTTGTCACTGTACTTTGTAGATATTTAAAGTTATTATCATTTCTCATTATAAATAAAAGCATTTTTATGAAATAACTTATTTCATATTTCACTGGGTAATAAACTGCTTACTGCCTCCATTATAAAGTTCATCCTAATTATCTTCAATCAACAAACTGTTCCTTCACCATTCGGGCTCATGCATAGAGTTGCACTTGTTGCGTAAATAACTAATAATTCGCCTTGTGACAAGAATCCACAACTGCTTCTTGTTTCATTCATTTGCTTCTTCTAAAGATCTAGCAATCGGCGCATAGACCTTCGGCTGAAATTGTCTCAACAAACAGCTGTTGTCCATTCCAATCTTGCTCACTCAAACAAAGAGAAAAGTTGAATTTCTATGATTGGAACTATGTCATTCTTACCTTTCAACTTTAACTGAAGCGAAAGATTAAATCCGAAGATTCATCGCTTCAGCGGGTCTATTTGCCTGCCTTGAGTCTTCGAAAAACTACAGGATGGGAACGTCTGACTGTCCTGAGCAGATTCTTGGACTTCACTTGTGTCAGTTTCCAATTGTCATGTCTCAAAGAGGAAAGTTAGCTCACACAATGTTAATAGAATAATTAAATATTGCATCCTCAGTTGAAAAATGGGGACAGACCTGAATAGCTGCTATTTCACTCAATAGAATCATCAGCAGTCCTAGTTCACATCTCTCAACATCGACACAACTCCGTATTTCATGTTGCAGCCATGCCCGGGTAAATTTGAGATTTACAATTAGCAAACTAGTGAAATTTCGAATTTTGATCTCCCAACCTATTGCACCAATTTTACCAAGTCCCACATCATATGCATTGAAAGAGCATTAAAAAAACAGCATCAGTCATAGAGTAGGGAATATATAGGTAGAGTGTCGACTCAAGAAAGTGTCTGTATACAGTGAAATTTCGTTCCCGTGGTCCAAAACATTATTTGAGCAGTCTTGAAAAAAGTCAAAATTTTGCAAATTTATATACTACCGAGATGACGCCCCCTCGTAAGTAGTATGAAACAAGTTGGATATCAAAAGAATGACTATTTGTTAACAAGCATCGTAACTAAGCAAAAGTTAAGCTAATTTGCAAGGGCATTTCATCAGCCTCATTATAATGAAAAAGTCGCGACATTATTCGTGCTCTCTTGGCTGAAGCTTCAAGTTCATAATTCAATTTTCACCAGCATGATTTTATGATTCACTAAATTCATGTTTCATTTCTTGAATCTGAATAGTGATGTGGACCCATTTACATCTTTCAAAGTTAATCGAAATAATTGTCATTGATTATGTGATTTTGATCTGCAAGTGGCAGGTTACCTATGATATGATCACGCTTAAGAAAATACATTGAGCATGAAAGTAATAGAAACCCATCGAATTGCTAATTTAACACTAGAAGGACCAACCGGTCATTTTTGACCGCTACTAAAATGCGAAATGTTATAACTTCGATTAAATTCGATATTCAGACTTTGTTTTTCTTGACTTTTCTTGAATATGCAGTGGCTTCATATTAGAAGCATCAAAATTTGATTGGACCTATTATTTCCTTTGTTTTATATGTGTCTACCTACAAGGACCGGACCGGTCAAAAATGACCGCTTATCAACATCGCTTATAATTTTTGCATTTGGACTATTTTTGAATAGAAGTTGGAGTAATCGTGTAGTCTCAAAGCAGATTGGTGCATTGTAAAAGCTGAATGAAATGTATCTGCATGAGCAATGACAGATCAACCATAGGCTACGCATAATTTATTATGTGACTTATATTTTGTTGCAGCTGAAACATAGCAATTCATTTCCATAAATCCCTCATATTCACAATTTCATGAAAATTCAATATGCAGAAACGTGTGCTGAATATAATTTCTAGTTTCAATTTTGCACAAATTCCTTTGGTATACCAATATCAGACATTGATTATCATTGGTGTCTTGAAACAAGCAACCAAGAAGGAGAAGATGTAATGAATTAGGTCATGGAATTCATTAGTCAGACAATGTAGATATCATGACTGTTTCATTTGCAACTTTACGGCTGAAGGTGATCGAAGCAATGTGTGGCCAACCCAAGAAGGCTCACTGCTAATCAGGTACAGACTGAGCTGCAAATGATTGATTGGAATAATTCTAACGACGACGAAGACATAGTAGACGAAATTGACGATCCTGCGGTTCACGAAACCATTGAACTTCTCTAACATCACGTTCAGGGACTGAATGGAGAAATATTTCTTCTTGCGATTGTGAACATGAACCAGCGCCTGAGGAGAAAATCTTTCGGCAATGACCGAATCCAATGGCGTGCGCTTACAAAGAATTTTATTAGCATCCAAAAAGGATCCCGGAGACGATTGCATATTACAACACTGCAGATTGTGGAGTTGATGTTTTCGACCAGATACCATTCATGCGAAAATGGTAGTCGGTGTTGGCCACCAGCGGTGTTTTTCAACCTCATTGATATGGCGGGAAGAAAATCATCGATAATAGTTCGAATGATAGCTGCATATAGTCACGACGAAAGCATATACCACTTTTATTTCAAGATAATGTGCAGACAGAGACAAAAGAGAAGTAGGCCTATTGAAGACGCATTGCAGTCGATTCAAGAATTACAAGAGTGTTGGTCTTGGTGGCGAAAATGGCAGTATGGCTTTTCAAACAAATCTGTAACACAATGCTGTGGAAAATAGTGGAAAATGCTGTGGGAAATACAGTGGGAAAAAAAGAAGCAGTTGCTACATGCATTCATTGCTACTGAAGTGAAGTACCTAGGCTTATGTTGTTCTATTTTTTGAGCCAAATTCAAAACTTGATTGGATGTTCAAAAGAAGCTTTTCTTGTAGGCTGCCTGATTTCTGTGGTAGTCAGGCATGACGTGATGGCACCTTTTTAGTTATCAAACTATCATTGTTCTCTATATTTCTCATAATCACAACATCATACATGATGATAACATGTGTATGTCATATTGCGCAATAAGGTTTAAATATGATATTACGATATCGAACATAATGGGTATCACTAAAAAAGTAAATGATATAATAATATAAGTGAACATTCATAATTAAATGGATGACAATAGACTAATTTAGTACTTAAGTTATATGCCGGTCAAATTTCTTGGTCCTTCTAGTGTTAACAAACATCACCTCTCCAAGGCTGTCATGACACGGAGGATCTGTAGAATACTATCATTCCTTCTGCATTACAATCATAAACGAGCATTACATAATACTTCATTACATCTAAACGAGTTTAACAGGCCGTGTCGCTGGTTGTGTCTCTCGCTCTTGCTGTGGTGGCTTCTCGTTTTTGTGGATTTGGTGGTGTGTTTTGGTCTCAGTGGTGATTGTTCTTGGTATCATTGGATTCCTTGCAGTCTCATCGTTCTCATCGTGGTTTCTGTTCGTTGATTGGTCGCACTCCGCCTGAGCAGTTGGCAATTTTCATTTTTTTTCCGTCGATTGTTCGGATTTGTGTTCACAATTCTCAATCTCGGTCTTTTCTGTGTTGGATTTACCCAGTGTCCCTGCAACGACGTCAATTCTAATTTTGGAATATTTCATCGATCGTTCTTCGTTCCTTTGCTGCGGTGTGACTGTAGACAGGGTTTTGTCCTGTATCAATCAGCTGTTATCAATGTCTGATATTGGAGACCCCTGTCGCGAAATATTTCATTTATTGATTTTTTTGTGTCGTCATCAACGCGTCATTGACAGTCAGTATGGCGTCACCAGCACAACGTTCAACGCGATCTAAGTCCGTTACCATGAACGACATGAAACTGTTGATCGAAAACGCAAAGCAGGAAATAGTTGCCTCACTGAAAACCGAGATATCGAAAATTAACGAATCTTTGACAGTGCTGAGTGATAGAGTCAATAATCTCGAGTAGAGAGTGGACTTTATATATGATACTAAAAACACCTATCAAAAAGAATGCTAAAATTCGCGAAGAGATGTTTGCTCATGCCAATGATTTTCAAATGACCGATGTCTTGTCAATGGAAATTGAGCAGCGAATTTTGCGAAGAGAGAATGTGAGAATGGCAGGAATACCAGAGACTGCCGAGGGCACCGTCCAAGACCGTGTTTCTAAGGACAGTGATTACATTAGTGATATTTGTAAAGCTCCTGACATTACAGATCCTGTCATAAAAGATTTCCAACGGGTAGGGAAACGATCTGATCTAAGACCGCGCCTGATTAAGGTTAAATGTGACAAATCTACAAGACGAGCATTATTGCGCAAGTCTAGACTTTTGCGGGACTCGAATTCTCGTTTCAATAGGGTATTTATTAACATCGATAGAACGAATATGCAACAGGAACAGTTTAGACGACAAAGGGAAGATAATCGACGTCGAAAAGGCAAAAATGATTTAGTTGACGCTTATGATGACCAGACTAAAATGTTTCCAATTCTTTTAACCCAAAGCTAGTGTGTAATGAGCCCTACGATATAAACACCGACAATACTATTCAGCATACTTAATCGTTCTACCCCGATGCCAAGCATATTGTTAGCAAATTGTCGTTCTGTGTTGGCAAAAATGGATGAAATTCGATCTTCATTGTATGTTAAAGATATTGACATTTTCATCGCGACTGAGGCCTGGCTCAATGACAGTCAAGACGACAATGTAATCTCTATTGATGGTTACTCATGTTACCGAGCGGATCGTCAAGATAGGATCGGAGGAGGGGTTGCTGTCTGGATCAAGTCCTCGATTCCATCACGTCGCATCAAGTGTAATTACCCATCGGACTTTGAATGTATCATACTTTGCCTCCCTTCTCATCAAGTTGTGATTTTTGCCATGTATCTGCCACCGATAACCAGTATTCGAAACTCTCGCACAATTACTGACTTTATAGTTGGTTGTTTAGATGATGTTCTGCTGTCACTGCCCACCTTTGAGCTGGTAATATGTGGTGATCTCAACAGATATAACGTTAAGTTTATTTGTGACTCTTTCGATTTGATGAATCTTAATGCTTCGCCTACATATGGCAATTCGGAATTGGATTACATCTTATTCACTCAACCTCTATCTCAAATGTATCAAGTTAACGTATGCTCCCCGTTTGACAAGTCTAAAGTCCCGCACAGCTCTCTCTTGGCCAGACCGTTTTCAAAACTAAAAGGCTCTCACTATGTCTATAGAAAAGTATTTGATTTACGTTCTTCAAACATACAAAACTTTGTATGTTTCGAGAAGCCGACTGGAGTTGTGTGGAGGAGGAAAGATCTATAGACTCTAAATGTGATTTATTTCACTCACAACTAGAAAATATTGCTGAGAAATTTATACCTCAATCGTTTGTTCGTTTTTCTCCTCGCGATAAACCTTGGATTACTCCTCTGGTGAAGGACCTGATAAATCAACGTTGGCATGCATATCGCGTAAAGAATTTTTCGTTGTATAACCATCTTAAAGTCAAAGTAAAAGAAAAAATCAAAAAATCAAAAATTATATGGTTTAGGATGGTTAGTCATTGATTATTTTCAAGAGCGAAAACAGTTCGTGAAAATCGGCATGACATCAAGTAACCTGATTGACGTTACATCAGGAGTGCCACAAGGATAAATTCTCGGACCATTCCTGTACAGTGTTACAACCAGCTCCCTTGCCATCGACTCCTGCAATTGTCATTTGGTAAAATACGCCGACGATACGACACTTTGTTTGCCTTTATTCAAAATGAGCAATAATTGTCATATTCTTTGAGCCCATATGAGAGACTTATGGAATGGTCGAGTTCTATGGATTTGAGTATTAATGTCAATAAATCCAAAAGTTTAACAATTTGCAAAAATACTAATGTCGGCAAGCTTCCACTCCCAGGTATTCAATCGGTTGATGACTTGTGTGTTCTTGGAGTAACTTTCAATCATAGAAGAACATGGTCAACTCATGTGGACAACTTAATCCGAAGTGCCTCACGGAGATTTTATGTTTTGCGCTTATTAACGCCTTTCCTCACGGACAGCAATTTAAAGGTAGTTTCTTACTGTCTGATAAGATCACTAGCAGAGTATTGTGGTCCCTTGATCGTGGGATTATCTTCATCAGTCAACGACTTGAACAGCTGCAGAAAAGGTTCCATAAACTGTTATGCGGTCAGCATTGTGCATGTGAGACTTTGCCATCTCTCGCGAGTAGGCGGCACTCCCAGTCACTAAAGCTTCTCAGATCGATAATGAGTGATAAACACCATGTCTTGCGCGATCGTCTACCAGTCATATCATCCTCCGGCAGATTTTTGCTTCCAGCAAGGTGAACTGAAAGGCGCTCTAATACTTATATTCTATACGTCTGTTCTTTATATAATTCACTATTCCAGAGATAACTTTGTAACTTCAATGTGTACGTCATACGATCTTCATTCAAAGAATATAAACGCTTATTATTATTATTATTATCATGATCATTCCATTCCGTGGTAATTTCTTAAAAACTGCAAACATTTGCATATCTCACATTTGCTAAGAATGCCCAACTATATTCCCCACGAGTTCATTTAATAAAATCGAAAGTGTATACACATTGGGGATTTAATAAATGCGAAGTTGCCACTCTACCTAATATAGGCTTGGCAACTAAGTTTTGACCGATGGAAAACTGCCTATTTCTCTTTATTACTTCATCGTATACATCAGATACTTTACGAACTCAATACCGGTATCATAGCGAGCATTACAAGACCTGTTTTAGCATGATGCGATATTTTCTTCCATTTTGAAATGGGTTAATTATTGAAATCACAAAGTATTGTCAGATATCTAATAAATGTATCATTTCAAACTGAAGGCACATAGACTCTCGCGGCATTCATTATGTTGCTGTGCTGCCCGTCGGTCAACATGTGACATCCACTGTTTATTGTGAGGAACTTGACAGGATGACGGCTGCTGTGTACAAGAAAAGACGTCGTGCTGACCTAAGTGGCTTCTGTTTTCTACAAGACAATGCTAGACCTCACACTTCAGCTGAAACGAGGAGAAAGTTAGCCGATCTTGGACTTAGTGTGTTGGATCATCCTCCCTATTCGCCGGACTTGTCTCCATCGGACTATTATCTGTTTTCTCCCATGAAGAGTTCATTAAAAGGCATGAATTATAGGAATGCCGATGAAGTGATGAGGGAAGTGAACCGTTGGTTCGATTCGAAAGACAGATCGTTTTTTCAGTCAATTTACTGCCAAGTAGATGGCAAAGGTGCATCGATGCCGATGGAAATTATTTCCGACATCTGGCACAAAATGATGAGTGAATTACAACGGCTTGCTTTTTTTGGATTTGTTTGCTTTCTCTCTGCTAGAAACGTGGGTCTTAGTAGAATTAATAAATTATTCAACTAAAAAATATCATTACTCATGATCATCAACCCTATATATTTACTCTATGACATCAGTTAGTTGTGTTTCATAAAAAGCCAATTTTTAACAAATTTCCAGTAGATCATTATTTTGAGATGGAAAATGACAACAAAATAATAAAACATACACTAATCGAAGTATCTGGTTAAGGTGGTTGACAAAACAATGATTATTATTCGTTCTGAGATTACATCATTGTATTAAATGAGATCAAAGGTCAAATAATTCAACTTTTAGTTCAGCTCAAATATCGCTGGAATCGCCCATTTTAGTATTTAGTTGCTGCAGGTGAAGAAACAACCCAATTCGGTGATTTTTATCGAGACACTGAGGCTAAAAGGAATATGATTTAGAAAAATTTCAATATTTGCTGATCAGATGCAGAACTAAAAAGAACAAAGACAATAAAAAAAATCACATTTGAAATTTGAATTTCTAATTTCAGACATGCATGCATAATAAGTAGATGATTTCATTACATTTATGAATATCTCTATATTGATTGGAGGAATCCGTAGTCTCAGCTTATTTTATCAAGAATTGATACCGCAAATTACATTGGAAGTGAATATAGTTCATCTTTCCATCTTGAAATAGTTCACAAACACAGTGAACAGCAGTAGGCTGCTGAAAGGTGAGCATCAGTGTAAATCGTCGGATTCGGAACTTGCCAAATTCACATACAATTTGAAACTAGCGATTGATACAATAATCTCGCATCTTTGCACAGATTTGGTGTGCTTTTCATGCGAATATTGATTTTCTTTCGTACATGTTCGAATGTGTTTGGTGTGTAACGATGAGAACAACTCTCCCTGTGATTGACTGATTAAAAACAACATACCAAAAATGTTTTACTATCCATCCTTTGTGAGTGTTTGGTACAGTTTACAAGGCACGATCGGCATGAGAAAACTAAGTTCAGATAATCATAAATCAGCATAACGTTTATTGCTATATACCCCTATAGACTTCTGACGTCGACTTTTCTTTGTAATTCTGGATATCCCTTCATCATCACCGAATACCCTTTAGCCAGCGCCAAATGTAGCTTTGTTAACGCTAGCTATAAAGGTCTCTTAACAGCACTGATATTTTTTCACTCAAAGAGTGCTAGAATCTGGTAATTCTCATCATGGGAAGCCACAAAGCGTCGATGTTTGCTTATCACTATTTCCTGAAACTAGAATCCGGTACTCATCTCTTAGTCGTAGTTTTCTTTTTACTACTCAATTTGAACTTAATGAATAACATCGTAGGGTTTTAGCACATAAGATGCTAAAAGACGACCTGACTAAACGCGACCAGTGGCCGTATTCTCAACGCGTGCTAAATAGTCTGCACAAAATAGTTCAAGATCATGTTAGTTTTAGCATAGACTTAATTTCGTATTCTGAACACCTTGCTAGATGCTTTCCAGACTGTCACATGAATGTTACACATTTGCGCGCACGCTTCTTGATTGATTCACTGCCGTCGACAGGAATTCCCTAATAGTCCGGGAGCTAGGGTGAAGTTGTGCAGGGAACGAGGTAGTACATACAACTTTCACATAGCATAGTACACCTCTAACCTACTGCAAAACTTCGCGTCTGCCGGATCAGATCATTTGCTTTTCAGAAATAGAGAGGATAACACAATCCTATGTATTTCCAGTGGTAAAATTGTGACATTTAAGGTGTTGACTCCATTTTTTCGAGTTTTTGCTCATAAAAGTTACACAAATTGGTATTTTGTTGAACTGGTTATTATAGACATCATCTACAGATCATGATCTTTCAAATGAGTTATCATTCAGTGACAGAGGATGAAGTAAAGTGTACAAACAGACACTTTTCGTTGGTGTAACTGCAAATTTTAACATAAAAATTTCAGGAAAATTGTTGATATACTTTAACGAAAAGTGTCTGTTTGTACACTTTACTTCATCCTCTGTCACTGAATGATAACTCATTTGAAAGATCATGATCTGTAGATGATGTCTATAATAACCAGTTCAACAAAATACCAATTTGTGTAACTTTTATGAGCAAAAATTCGAAAAAATGGAGTCAACACCTTAAATGTCACAATTTTACCACTGGAAATACATAGGATTTTGTTATCCTCTCTATTTCTGCAAAGCAAATGATCTGATCCGGCAGACGCGAAGTTTTGCAGTAGGTTAGAGGTGTACTATGCTATGTGAAAGTTTTGCGTACTACCTCGTTCCCTGCACAACTTCGCGCTGGCTCCCGGACTATAACTACCAATAGTTTATTCGTTAACTTGTGCCAAATTGTCATTGATGATTCAGTAAACGATCAAACGCGCGATACACAATTACACGTACAAGATGAAATTTACAAAGGATGACGAGAAAACATTAATAGAATTTTATGAAAAGAACCAAAAAGATATTGAAGGAAGTAAGAATGCGGATGCGAATGCAAAGAAAAGAGATGCATGGGAAGAATGTGCCAAACTAATAGATTCAAGAAACCCACAGAACAAAAAAACGGCTGCCAATTGCAGAAAGAAGTGGCAAAATATGAAATCCAGTGCAAAAGCAAAGAACTCTGTTGAAAAAAAGTCTAAGAGAAAAACGGGACAAATACAGTTCGATGTGTGTGGTCAGGACTCCCTTTACAAGAACCGCTCATTCATAATTATTAACAACGGCAGCAAATAACGATTTCTGTGACGTCTTATATCATATTGCAAGTAAATTGTTTTTGTTCATCACCCAGTCATTCATTACATGAATGTTATCGTTTAATTAATGCGATAATTATAAAGAGAGTTACAAATGATCACTATCTATCACCATCAATGTAGCAATAGTTAGGTTTTAGACGGCTCAGTAGCTGTCTTAAATTTTTGATCTAGATATCATGCTAAATAGTCATGACTATTTAGACTGCATTCAGAATACGAAGTTTAACTAAATAGACAGATAGTGAACTTTTTAGCATTTAGCACGCGTTGAGAATACGGCCAGTGTGCTTTCATCATGGAAACGCTAAAGTGTCCTTCTTTCTAGATATTGACCAAAAATCGAAGTTAATTAAAACAAAATTTTACAGGTGCCGAACGTTTCAGGAATTCTCCTCTCGTCAGCGGCGTAAAGTCAAGCGCCAAAGTCTTCTGTAAGTTTCCCAGAGTTCCCATCAGAGGCAGAGAGCAGCAAACAGATTCAGAAGTCTACAAGTTCGCGTTTGCGATGTATCTGTGGTGAATTTTATTTGATGCAGCGAGCTTCTGTTATGCGTGCTTCTAATGGATCTCTCTACTTTTCCAAAATCTCTAGAGAAAAAAGGTCAATAGATTTGTGCACTTCTTGATGCATCTTAGCCAAATGTTCGGTCAACGCACTGCTTTTAGGTGAAAGTAGTATTAGAATGTTCTTGATAGCGGACATGAATTGGGCGGCTGCTTTGACCGATGTACAAGTTGTTGCAAATGACACAAGTATGAGTCTGAGATGATAGAACTATCAAAGGCATGTCATAGAAAAGCATCTGGTCAAAATAGCAAGGTCACATGTCCTGACTTTTCACGGCTTTCTATGCCTTGCTTCTTCTAGGGCAGAAGCTGAGAAAATCAAATTTGGTTCTTAAATAAGCAAACAAGAGTGAGGTGCCATGTAAATAGCTCATTAGTTGACAGTAGGTCTAATTTGGATGTGAATGAATGGCGTCAAATATATACTAACTTGAGCTTGGATTGTCTTAGTTCTGATTCAGATGGATATTGAACCTATCATCCCCTAAATCTGTGAGGTAATCTGCCATGATATGAAAAATGTCACAGGGCAATATTCATCTTGCCCTTCTGAGGATATTGGACGTTTGCCAAAGATTTAGAGGATTAGGTATTCTATGAATCTACTGGGCAAGAAAATCGTAGCTTCTCGGATTCCCCTTGTAGAAATTACGTGGCCTCGCGGCCTCGCAGTTCTACATTTTCTTCCCCTTCTGGCTTCGTACCAATTGTTAATTAATCGTCTTGTTGGAGGAATAGATATGCACTCAAAAGAAGTCTATGAGTTCAGCTATCTATGTTTTTGTTCACTTCTCTGATTCTGAACAACTTGATATCTCGGAAATAAACAGCGAGAGAATTAATTTGATGTCATCTCCGACTTCTGCACGCAATTCAACGTCAAACAAGAATTTTGCTGCAAGTATCCTTCTAAGTAGTGAATCAAACGCTAAAGTAATTGAAGACATGCTAATTCCATTCTTCGTCAAGTTCAACATCAAAAGCTGAATGATGAAAGGATAAAAATAATCCTTTCTTTAAAATACCTTAAACTCTAATTATCAATCAGTGAAAATATTACTCTAATAGGCTTTACGATCAATTTAGTCTTTCTTGACTGTGAGCGTGTAGAATGCAAGCGTCTTAAAATTACCATTCAAAGGCGAGCGAGACTTCATTGTCTCTTTTCAGTCTGTTGTTGCATCGTTAGAAGTTTCTTGAAGAAACCGCAAGTCTTCCGATCTCAAACTGACTTTTTCCTTGTTTTCCAGCATCTGAATTGCGGATTTATTAATGGATTACAAGATTCCTGAGATTATATCCAATACAAGATATCTTTTTTCTAAAAACATTAAGACATGTACCGATTTCGGATTAAAATTGAAAGTTCAAGTGAAGAGATGGATTGTTGAAAGAATCTTCAAATACCTGCAAAACTATTTGCAAACTGTGTGTTGAAGATTCACGTTTTTCCTGTGCATCTTATCCTGTGACTAAACAAAAAAACTCACTTATCTCCGTACTTCTTTATTCAAAATTTAAGATCCCTCATTTTGACATACCCTCAAAGCTTATGAAGTTTTGACGAATATTTTGGCTATAAATCTCGTTGTTGATTGCCATTTTCGATACGAAACCGGTTGAATGTACTGAAAAGGTACCTATGAGTAAAAAACGAGATTGTCATGATTAATTTATGCATACTACTAAACTACTCAGCGTGATTGTACCGTAAAATTTCACTCACAACTTCAGGGTACCAGGCAAAAAGTTAAGAAACTTAAATCTTCCATCATGTGATAATCGCAAAGCACAGAATTGGAGTGTTTAATTCTTTCAGTTTGCTAGACTTGCAGACTAATTCAAACGATGGCACATACTGGACCTCAGTACGGTAAGTGGGCGGAAAGGAATTCCTAATACCTTACAGAGAAAGGAAAAAGTCGTGCGTCGCATGTGGATTGATGTAAATTCCATCAAAGTGCTTCGATTGCCACGCATAGTATGCGATCTGCGACTTACACCTCCTAGGAACACTGAACGAGCAAGTCACCCATTTCTGAGTCGCAAAATGTTCAAAATGTTCGCGATTAACAACAGAGCAACACTCAAGACTATCTGGCCCTCAGGCAGAATTCATCACACGTTCAGTGTCGCGCTCATGTTGGAGCACATTTCACTTCAATGCAAGATTTGATTGTCACTTTTGCTGATGGATACATTGTCCTAGGAGAGTTTTTCCGCAGATGCAAGAGTCAGAGGCACAAAATTTGATCAATCGTTGATTTCGATGATGTTCCACAAGAACTGGAAATCTTGTTGTCGTCAAAGCTTGCTGCAAAGTAGCGGTTTGAAAGGGAATCAAACCTTCTTTTGTTTGTTTACGAGCTCTCTCAATTCATTCTTCATTTTCGCTACCATGCAATCATATCTAGCGAATAATGCGACGCAATGACGCTGCATTTCGACAGGTACTTCCTCCGAGGTTTTGCTCTGAAAATAACGGTCATTTGACCCTCAAAATCAGTAATTTTTGTGGGAGAAAAAATATATGTCTGTCACCAGACCAACGGTTTCTCTTCCCCTGAAAAGACTTCATGTTCTGAGTTATCAACTTTGAATTATTTGACGTTTTACCAGACACCCTGAACAGCCATTTGACTGTGAAAGTGTACTATACAATCATGAGAGTAGGCTCCGTATTTCACTGACTATCCAAGAAGTTCAACTTCAAACTTCACTCTCCAACTAATTGAAGCGATCGATGTGAAAGTATTGGAGAGTGAAGTCGAAAGCTGAAGCGTCTATGATCAGCAGATTTATGGAGCATTTTAGGAGTTTTGACATATTCACTGGCTATTTCTACTCAGCACGGTCCAACCCGGGCCTGAAAACTTTGTCATGCAGTCGATTTCTCAGGCAATATACATTGAAATCCTCCTAAACTTGACATTTCCTTTAGACTGTGTTGAAGAACATTTAAATTTAATTTTCTCAATGCGCAATCGTGTCATGTCCAGCATAACGGACCTTGTCGGATGTGA
>CAJQUW010007083.1:0-202500 GCA_907163375.1 Prostheceraeus crozeri | reverse complement strand
CAGAGCAATCCGCAAGCGACGCACGACTATTTTTCCTATCTCTGTAAGCTATTAAAAATTTCTTTTTGCCCACTTATTAAGTTCCTCCATGTGCCATTTGTTTGAATCAGTTTGCACTTCTAGCAAAGTGATGCGATTAAACAATCCAATTCTGTGGACTGGACAGAGTGAGGCTATCATTGTCGCTTCAAGGAAAGGCAGCAACATTGGATGGCGTGCACGAAGCAATTGCTGGAAGTATGAGATCTTCTGGTTGACGCGATCGAACGATGTGCACGTCATCTTGTGACGTGTGACCGCGCTTGCATACTATCACAAATAACCTTCAAGAAACTATTTCATCGATAGACTTATGGTCAAGCATTAAATATCTCCATCTAAATGTCGACAAAAGTAAATGTATTAATTTTGGAAAGCGCAATATTTGTAAAAGGTACAAGCTAAGAACCTCTAAGATTGAAAGGGTTGGACGCATTATCACTATATTCTTTATCAACGCGCCTAGTCTTCGTTATCCTCCCTATTTTTCTTTTGAAAGTACTCAGTGGCTGACTTCGATCAAGCCGGGAGATTTTTTCACCTTCTCGTCAAGATCACAGCGTGGGAATCCATTCAAAATATTGATGCCTATACAGTACCACCTATACAGATCGGTGTTTTTCTCTGTCAACACCGTACGTCACTGGAATCAACTTTCAGCACATGAAGTGTCGGCGGGGTTGGTTGGCAGTTTCAAGTCAAGGTTGGTTGAATATTTCAGGCTCTTGGCCTTGTGGTGAACATGAACACCTTCATGCATGCTTAGTGAAGTGTTCTTATGAAGTTTGATTCTACCGCCCTTCAAGGCTTGATATTTGTCACTTTTCACTTGTCATAACTATATTTTTCATGATTTATGCATTGGTTCTTGAAAAATATAACATTATTATTATTATTGTCTGTGTTAATTTCTTTGTGATAACAATAGTTACTTTCATTATCATATTCACCCTTTCTGACTTAACTCTTCTACCTGTCTATCAAATGAAAAAAATTTGACAAGAATCCCTTCTGATGGTAGCGAGCAAACTCGAGAAAATCTATGCAGAATTGAATCTCAAACTAATCTTGGGTAGGCAAACTATTACTCTACACGATTTATTGGAGAAGAATTTGGTTGCAACTTGAAATTGAGAAAGATTCAAAGAGCTATGAAGGAGTCATGAAGAACCAACCGATATTTGAGGAAATTTGTATGAAAATAATTAAACTTGAGGTACAAAATTTAGAAAAGAATAGAGATTTTACTTAGCAACATGAATAATTCCGCATTGCGCTAATTCAAACATTATCGATGAAACATCATGCAGTAAAACAACAGAATTTAGAAATTATGATTTGTCTAAATATTTTGACTGAAACTTTAAATGACAAATAACATGCGATCACAATTTCCTATTTTGTTTTCAAACTTAGAATTGCATGCAGGTTTTTGCAAAATAATCGAGCTCTGACCGACTAAAGATTTTGAAGAGACCTTGACGAAGTTCATGTAAAAAGCACAAATTTTGACAAATAATCACCTTTTCGAGTTCCCACACTAGATGACATGCCACGCTCAATTACGCGTAATTCACGTGTAAATTGTGCGCAATTACACATGACCCTCAACATCCGTGGCTATGCCTGACATTGCTGCAACATCTGTCGGCAGTGCTGTTATCTAGACTTTGCGTCTCATGTGTCTGCATGTATCAGAGGCTAAACAATGTGATAGGACCTCAATTTCCTGCTCAGGGAAGACAGATCATGCTTAGCGGTTCATCCGTGGTTCAAGCGGCAACGCAGACAACCGTAGACGACGCGCAAACTATAAACGCTCGCCCTCGCGTATTCATAAACATTCCCCATGTTTTAACAGCATCAGATCTAGTGATTTCTGACTCTTAGTGCAGCGCGTATGTACGCGCGTAGAAGAATAGAATGTCTTTAACCACGGATGTTTGGGGTGTTCCTTAATTACGCGTGAATCACGCGTGTCATGTCACCCAGTGCAAGGTCACGTCGATTTGGCAACTCGAAAAGGGCCTAAGCTTTTCATTGGTTCTTCATTCCTCAACTTAGTTCAGATAAACAATCTATTCTGCAGTTACACGTGAATTGAAATACAATCCACCAGTATTAGAAGATGCATGATGACGAGGCTTTTCTCTCAACCAGAAGCCAAACGGGCTGACTGTCCAATTCTGTGTTGATATGATAGAGCATGAGAATATTTAGTCGAGACTGCTACTATCAGCATGGATATCATACTACTTTCTTAGAGGTCATCGTAACTTCTTTTGAACCAATTTTATTAACGTTATTCAATGTTTAGAACAGCTAATAACACGCCAATGTGATATTAGCCCTAACTGCATTTATCAATCAATAAATGGAATATAGAAAAGCCAAATCTATCAATGCCGGTAGAATCCTGAATGTGAAATATTTCAATTTCAACCAATACAGAAATTCAGTTCTGTGGCGATGTCAGGATAATTGATGTGAAAATGATCTGTTAGAATCCTTCCATTTTAATCCTCGCTGCTAATCAGCATTCTGAAGTGATAGAAATTATTTTTCAGAGCCTAGTCTGCATTATTCAACTTGCCACTTTACATAATTCCTGATGGAAGAGGTCAAATTACCATTTCACTGTCAAATCTCGCTCATCCTTCCATGAGGTGTCATGACTCAAAAATAATCTTTTCAGGTGACAAAACTATTTATTAATCAGTAGCTACCAGCGCACAGTGGGCTACAACCCAAGACAGGTGGACAAAATTAACTACTCTAAAATTCTGTATGACGAATAAGTCGATGTCGAGGAATATACCGGTGACACTGTCACCTAGCAACGGTTGCAAGGGAACGCAAATCTGAATAGCAACCAGAAAACCATGTTACTGTGTGTCTACTGTGTTGCCGGGGATCCACGGCAATAGCGTTATGTATAAAACGCGTATATTTGAAAGCATTATCAGCATGACAAACGACGGCCGCAGACTGGAGGCAGACCGGAGACCAGTACCGGTTAATGTTTGAAAATATCGTGTAATGTCTATCATAAATCTTTTACTTGCAATTCAAAGTGTACTAACTGATGGCTTCCGTTTGTTGTGTACATAAAACATCAGGCAATAACTATGGAGTACTAAATACTGTAGAAAGCCATGCAATTGGCCACGGAAATGTCCAAATTCATTTATTCCCATTCTTGCCATTTAGTGCATGAAGAAGGGATAAATAATTCTCTTCTATTGAGTCTATTTGACTTACAGCAATGGCATGTCAAATTAAGTATTTCTTAAATTACTCAAATCCATTTGACAAGCTTGGATAGCAAGAAAATTTTGAATGTCGACATTTTTCGTGATATAGCCTATCAGGGTACCAGTATGCACTCACATTCAAGATAACGTGACTTAGGCTTGATAAAATGTGTACACGTAAATAATTCAATGGTCCTTCTAATTCCATGGTATTCTAAGTCTGTCAACCAATATATCTAAGAATTGTGTCATTATTTGTGAATTTCTCTCCAATGAAGAATGAGTGAACTTATACCAGCATCAAGAATCATGGCTTTCGGGGTTGCTGAATGAATGAATAGAACTCTCGGCTAATTTATCGATACAGAAGACAGAGATCGTGAAGTGTTGCTGTTGTTGTTGTTATTGAGGGGGGAGATTCCCTCTACTCCAGTCACTCTACGTGCCACTCTGTCCAGCCACCAACAGAGTTGCTCTTGTTGTTGTTATTGAGAAGGCAGATTCCCTCTACTCCAGTCACTCTACGTGCCACTCTGTCCAGCCACCAACAGTGTTGCTGTTGTTGTTGTTGAGGAGGCAGATTCCCCCTACTCCAGTCACTGTACGTGCCACTCTGTCACGCCACAACAGTGTTGCTGTTGTTGTTGTTGAGGAGGCAGATTCCCCCTACTCCAGTCACTGTACGTGCCACTCTGTCACGCCACCGACAGTGTTGCTCTTGTTGCTGTTGTTGAGGAGGCAGATTCCTCCTACTCCAGTCACTGTACTTGCCACTCTGTCCAGCCACAACAGTGTTGCTGTTGTTGTTGTTTAGGAGGCAGATTTCCCCTACTCCAGTCACTCTACGTGCCACTCTGTCCAGCCACAACAGTGTTGCTGCTGTTGTTGTTGTTATTGAGAAGGCAGATTCCCCCTACTCCATTCACTCTACGTGCCACTCTGTCACGCCACAACAGTGTTGCTGTTGTTGTTGTTGAGGAGGCAGATTCCCCCTATTCCAGTCACTGTACGTGCCACTCTGTCACGCCACCGACAGTGTTGCTGTTGTTGTTGTTGAGGAGGCAGATTCCCCCTACTCCAGTCACTGTACTTGCCACTCTGTCCAGCCACAACAGTGTTGCTGCTGTTGTTGTTGTTATTGAGAAGGCAGATTCCCCCTACTCCAGTCACTGTACGTGCCACTCTTTCACGCCAGCGAAAGTGTTGTTGTTGTTGTTATTGAGACGGCAGATTCCCTCTACTCCAGTCACTGTACGTGCCACTCTGTCACGCCACAACAGTGTTGCTGTTGTTGTTGTTGAGGAGGCAGATTCCCCCTATTCCAGTCACTGTACGTGCCACTCTGTCCAGCCACCAACAGTGTTGCTCTTGTTGTTGTTGAGGAGGCAGATTCCCCCTACTCCAGTCACTGTGCGTGCCACTCTGTCACGCCACAACAGTGTTGCTGTTGTTGTTGTTATTGAGACGGCAGATTCCCCCTACTCCAGTCACTGTGCGTGCCACTCTGTCACGCCACAACAGTGTTGCTGTTGTTGTTGTTGAGGAGGCAGATTCCCCCTATTCCAGTCACTGTACGTGCCACTCTGTCACGCCACCGACAGTGTTGCTGTTGCAGGTCATGCGGTATGCATGCAACCGAACAAATTCCGCACAAGTCGACAACACCCATGCACAGTTTATTACAGTAAATGAGAAATGTATTTCCAAATGATGCTTAGATAACAAAGTGTGTTCATATTCTCGAATTCTTGATAACTTTATGCTTGCATCAAAAAGGTGAAATCTCGAATATGATCAGGTCGGCGAATATTGGTAGAGAGGCATCGAAATGAACAGCGAGTCGCCCTTCAGATTGGGAATGCAGAATACATCAGGGTTGGAACCGGCCGGTTTTAGTCACGCTGGCCCAGCCCCGGCCGCAAATTTTGAAAACCGGCCGGTGCTTTTTCAGGCCTTTTTGTCAACTGCCGACATCACCAACTGCATCACTGCTACAGCTCCCTCGGCAAGGTATTCTTTACATCATTTCTCTTTCCTACTCCTTCGAATCACACAGACAGCACCAAATGTTGGTGCATTATCACAAAAAAACAAATGTTAAATTAGGTAGATATTTGTTAAATTTATCACGGCATCCTTCGACTCAGATTTACTCCGCCGTTGCGCAATTTCTTTCGAAAGCATTCATCGTGACACCTCAATTCACATTTGATGATTGCCCCTCGCTTGCCAATCCTTCCTTCGTTGCTACTGAGGCTGTATGCAGATCGCCCCGCGTCCTCATGTTGCCCAATATCGTAGCAACAAATGTCGGTCGCCTCGGAACTAGAGTTTGTGACCAAGTAAACAACAAGAAATGGCATCCTCTAAACTTTCCTGAGAGTGAATAATTGCGAGCAGGGTCAACATGACACAAGACAGTTAAATCCTTGATGCTATTAAGAAACGTCAAGTCCTGTGATAGCCTAAATTATTATGCTAGTCCTTTATCAAGTCTCACATATCGGAGTTACATTCATCTCATCAAAAATGTCATGCGGCTACTTTGGAACGCACACGTAGTAGTACTCATCTACGCGCTCATGATCTTCAATGACCATGAAAGCATCAGAATTTTAAATAGGCCGGCCTCCGACCAGCTAGTTTTAGATACACCGGCCTCGGACCGGCCGGTTTTAGATACGCCGGCCTCCGACCAGCCAGTTTTAGATACGCCGGCCTCGGACCGGCCGGTTTTAGATACGCCGGCCTCCGACCAGCCAGTTTTAGATACGCCGGCCTCGGACAGGCCGGTTTTGAATGCACCGGCTTCCGGCCGGCCGGTTCCAACCCTGGAATTCATCACCCCAACCGCTCTTACACAATGTCTCATTTGAAATCAGCCCATGAAGTTGAAATGGGAAGTATGGACGCTATCTCTTTGTTATGCAGCGAATATGAAGTTTACCTTTTCCTTGTGCACTCCAAATCATCATATCAACGGCAGCTTCAATGAAATGAAGATCAGAGAGCAGCCTCCATCTATTTACTTCGTCAATATTTTAATATTACTCGATGGACTTTGTCAAACAATTCTCAGGAATTTTACTGCTCATCTCTTCCTTTTTATATATTGCATAATTTCTTGTCGGATGACAAGTGCAAATGTTGAGACCGAGAGAGATCAAAGCTGCAATCAGACAGAATTTGTGGAAATGAATTAATATTTATTCTCATGAAGAAAATACGCCACGAACTTTTGCATGCTTCATTGAACTCCCTGAAGATCAGCAGGAATAATCATCAATCAACAGCTGTTGCTCATTCTAAGTCCTGCCCATTTAAACAAAGCAAGCAGTCGGGTATCTATCAAGACAGGAGCTACTGACACTTTCTTCCTAAATTCGCTCACAAAGGGCTTGATAGCATGGGCTTGTAGATCTTAAAACGCTACATCTATGGATTGTGAAACACTTGGCAATTTTCGTACATTTTCTTTTGCAGAAAGTGAGTCACATGATTCAGTATTTGATGTCTGTGAGCCTCTACAAAATGAGTAAAATCGCCAAAATTAAGTCAAAAACATGAAATTTACTCATTTTGTAGAGGCTCTTAAACATCAAATACTAAATCATGTGACTCACTTTCTGCAAAAGAAAATGTGCGAAAATTGCCAAGTATTTCACAATCCATGGATGTTTCTTGAATTTTGACATTGGATTCCAATCGGAATCCATCAACTTTACCTATAACCGAAAGCGACTAGCTGTGACACCTAAGAATTTGATTTTTGTATTCAGCGCTTCAAGATCTACAAATCCATGCTATTAAGCCCTTTGTGCGCGAATTTAGGAAGAAAGTGTCAGTAGCTCCCAGACTATATGGTTGCTGATGTTGCCTTCATTGAGATAAACATTTTCACCCTTGCCTTGAAATAGCCGCCATAAAAAAGCATTTGTGGTTGTTGAATTAAATTTGCTGTTAATGTTCTTCTAGGTGCAGTTGTTGGTGATAAAACCACAGAATTAGATTGTTTCAGTGTATGCAAACTAATTCGAAACGATGGCACATGCAGGAACTTACTAAGTGGACGAAGAGAAATTTTCAATACCTTGCAGAGATAGGAAAAATAGTCGTGCGTCGCTTGCGGATTCCTCTGAATTCCTTTAAAATGCTCCGATCGCCACGATTCCTTCAGATTCGAAGAATTCAGATCATTGCGCAAAAGTTTTCTCGATAATGTTGGGTCCTCCGATCACTTTAAAAAAAGTTAGCAGGCGCATGAAAAAACGTTCACAAACTTCTCTGTAGAACTTGACATCGTCTGTGTCTCTTTGCTGTGTGATCCGGTTGATAACAGTCACTGAAACTTTGCACAATTTGGAGTGTTTAATGTTGAACTGGCTGCTCGTTGTTCGATTGCTATGGTATCATGTCAGCAGAAGGTGCTATTTCATCAGCGTTACATGTTACGATGTTTCCTTTCCGGTCAAACAGAAAAAGAGACGACCTGCCCAATTCTGTGGATAGACCCGATATCAGGATCACTCTGAGTTTCATGTATTTAAGGTTTTTCAATTTCTATGACGTTATCCGTAGCAGTGAAGGCACTAATTTACCGCATGTTCATGTAGACAACTATCAGATTTCCAGATGAAATGTCTTAAAATCAAAATTACAAAGAACTGCACCAGAGGTTGCTCTGCGTCTGTTCTTTCAGTCAAGCTACATGTATATAATATATAATGTAATAATTAAATGTGAACATACCTGAATAGCTGTCATTTCATCCAATATCAGGAATCAGTGGTATTTAATGAATGTCCTCTGAAATGTCAATAACTTACTTATTGCAAGTCTCAAATTGACCAGTGCATGGCTCCAACTTTTAATAGGTAATGTCGATGTTGAGAGATGTGGCTTGCTGATGACTCCTGATATTGCTTGAAATGGCAGCGATTTGCCAGCAGTGTGTTTAAAGTGATATTTGATGAATGCTAGTTGCAAATCCACTAATTTTCTAATTGTAAGTCTGAAACTTCATGTAGTTTGGGCCATTCTGAGCCGTACTGACGAGCCCTTGTAGAGTGAGACTTGTTCTGCGACTGTCAAGGAACTCTCGTGCTTAAATTGATCGATACCCAGTCGAACTGGCATTGTGCAATCTGCATGATTGTTTTAACTTACTTAATTGTATTAATGTAACACACAGAAGTATTAACATTATGAATTTCTGAGTAAAAAACACGTCTGATTTCATTTTGATTTCGAAATCTCGTTTTGAAGGTGAATTAATTGTGAAGTCATGTTTGAAATTCAAAAGTATTTTGTTAAAATAGTGTGAGCAGTGAAGCAATCCGAATTCCAATGAACTCTACAATGACATTCTTGTGTTGATTTCCTTTTTAGCGGTGTAGCCCCTTTCAAGTAATGACTAAAAAGTTCACAAGCCTCTTGGCGTTGTTATACTAACAAGTTGTGCGACATTTTATGGACTGAAACGCGAATCATGATTAATTTCACTGAATTGGAAAATCATTCGATTTCTCCAACCCCTTGAGATTTGTGTCTTTGGTTCAATTAACAGTCATTGGGTAGAGTTCTGACACGAAACGCAGACACTCATGTTATAAAATTAACTTTTGATATTACAGCCTTCATTCAAACAAATTTACTTCTTCTGTCGAATGCATTTCTCTTACGATGTGATGAAATACAGAGGAAACAGAACAGAAAGGAAGTGCACGCAAAGTATCAACAAACTGGGACATGTCCCATCACTCCAACTGTCATCACCGCTGCTCATGGTCTTATTAACCTTAGCCTGCGACATTTCATAGCATGCTTGCCTGCACCGCACATAGTAGAAATCGAACTCTCAGTGCTAGAAGCACAGAATTAGATTGTTTAACCGCATCACTTTGCTAGAAGTGCAAACTGATTCAAAGCAATGTCACATGCAGGAAATTACTAAGTGGACAAAAAGAAATTTTTAATACCTTGCAGAGATAGGAAAAATAGTCGTGCGTCGCTTGCGGATTGCTCTGAATTCCTTTAAAATGCTCCGATCACCACGATTCCTCCAGATTGGAAGAACTCAGATCATTGCGCAAAAGTTTTCTCGATAATGATGGGCCCTCCGATCATTATTATAAAAGTTAGCAGGCGCTCGAAGAAACGTTCACAAACTTCTCTGTAGAACTTGACATCAACTGTGTTGGCAATGATTGGATATCTGGACAGTATACTTCGTACAGATTTATGGCTATGATCATTTCCCTATAAATATCGTCATTTTGATAATGCAGTTTACAATACGTCGCTGAACGGCAAAAGTTTGCAGCTATGACAAGTTTCACTATTCTTTCATCATTCTTAAGATCTATCAACATTGACAGCTACCTCACCGAGTAGCTGAAGATGCCATCAAGCTGATGTCCATCCAAGATTCACTAATTCAGACGAAGCGAAAAGTCCAATTTGTATGGTAGGTACATCATTCACCTTTTCAAAAAGACTTAAAAAGGAATGAAGGTCAATCTGAAATAATCTTGAAGCAAATTGCAATGAGATTGGTTTAATTTGCTTCGAGGTTTTTCATTTGAGCTTGAAATGGTGTAGCTAATAACCCTATGTTCATCAGCTTTCTATCCACGCGGGTTTCAATACGATTGCAATGGAAATACAGCTTGGCGGAGGCCTACACAGATGCTAATTCAGGTTATAATGCGAATAATTACCCATCTGAATCTGGCGTTAATGATGGAATTTTCAGGCGCTAGCGTGCCGTCAGATTCTTGTCATTCAAGCCCTCTTCATAGGATATTATTCCTATTTTGCTAAGATTTGTTACCGTTTCCCTCGGTTTGTTAACAACTCTCCTTAGTCGCGCATTGAAGGTCCGCGTTGTATAAAAACATCACTATAGATAGGCTATTTCTTGTACGTCTTGTACATTTTCTCAAATGAAAATAATACATAAAATTTGTGAATTATTGAGACGACCATTTTCTGATGCTCAATTTTTAAAAGATGTTCAACAGGATAACTTTTGCATTTCCATTCTTGATTAGTGAACAGAATTTATTACAAATTTAAACAACTTTCTTTGAATTTATTAAGTTTGGTTACCCCTGTCCATGCCGCCAGTTATCAGGCCCCTTTCAACCGATTATTACCGGAAATTGTTTTGATTGATCGTGAGTGAAACTTGATGATAAGTGAGGATGTGAATGATCATCAAATGCATGCAATGACATTCACTTTTTCATCTGTTGACTGAGCATCTGTCTTATGGGTTTGATTACTCGAATTTCACGTTTGTTACTCGTTTGACTATCGAATTAATTGATATCAGAGTTGGTAGCACTCCTAACGTAACCCTGATGAATAATACATCCTGGAGCATATTTTTTGTTCAGGGTTGAATTGGAGACCTATTTCATTTTGACTGCTTTACCCAGGTTGTATTAATCGGAGAAATGCCTCCCAAACCAAGCATCCATTCTGAAAACCACCCAAGCATCGATCTTAGCTTGTGTATGAAAGTGGTGATTCTATGGACTTCGGATCCATTTCTTGGCAGGCAAGCTCATATCCACTGTGAATTCCGGGCGATTGCTCAGTTAATAGGCCAGGTCAGCTCGTGGTAAATGAGTAGGCCCATACAGGCGGTAATCAAAGATTTTGTTATCCTTTCGAGAATTCTTCTACTTTTGGTCATTATATTAAGATGCCAGTGATATCTGATGTACGTACTATTTACATGTAGAAAGATGTTGCTCGCATGACTCAGTATGAAAATTGAATGCACAATTTCAGATTTCCCATGTGATAGCTGATTTGAACACGATCGTCTCAATCCAGGGCATTAAAGTTCAAGTGTACTAGTATTGGGCAGATTTAGGCTGAAACAGAATCAGGCTAATGCTGTCCTTGATGAGCATTCTAATGTATCCGCACAGGCATATTCAAAAGTATGAATGGATTAGAAATCCTGAAGCCATCTACATATCGAAGTCTTACTGAGCATATATTTAGGTCCCCCTTTATTCCGAATTGACAGTAATGAAGTGCTGTCTGTATCTATCTGAGTATAGGCCCTACATTGAATGATTAAAAGTCCAAGGTCATTCGTGCCACACCACAGCCTACCTACATGTAATGTCTAAGAGGTGTATGCACTACAGGTGCTGTGCTGATATGGACATTGTGGAAACTCAGTCTAACCCGAGCCTACTGGTACATTGTAAATATATTTGTTGGACTTGTTCGAGCTTGTACCTATTATTATATTGTCCTCAGAAAGCAAAATTTGGATCGTTCAATTTGCTGATTAAGCCTTTTATCAGCGACATTCAAAATATTCGTGCCGTACCCGCAAGATGCCAACTTTCTTTTCCGAATCTGCAGATTACCTGCACATCCGCGCGGATGCGGATACTCCACCTTTGCCTACAGGCGCAAATTTTAATAACGAAGTATTTTGCTTATCCAAAAACATTTTGAAAAATATTTCGAAAGTTTTATTCCCATACGTATTAAGCTAATAACATGTTAAAGAGTGTTTAATCTATTTACAAAAATAACTTGATATTTCAAATGTAAGGATTTTAAAGTGCTCTAACAATTCATCAAAATTATGGATTTCAAAACTCGTATCACCATCATGCCAACCAAGCAGATTCACAATAGAGATTATCTGCTTTTGAAATTACCGGATTCTCATTGGCAATTTTCAGTTGATTAGTAGAACTATAGAACTTAGGTGACCCAAAAATGGACGGGTCGCTCTGTATATCTGACGCAAACGCAAACACCTGGTACGAAGACCGGTTTGTTTTTGAGTATTTATCTACTCATATCAGGTAAAGAGACGCAAGAAAATATAATGGTTTGCCTATATAGTTTATGTGCTGAGGCCTATATAGTATATTTGCTAGTGACTGTTATAACATAGATTGGAGGTGCCTATGTGTGGTAAAAACGGGACAACAGTTGCAACAAATTCACTGCCTTCAGCGTTGATTCATAAGCAACTCTCGATCGTCATCTTATATAGAATATTAAAATTAGCAAATCCAAGGTTGGCAAATCCAAATGAAGGAATGCCTCAAATTTAGAATTCCAATCAGTTAAAAAGTACCGGATTGTCACATCGGCACCAACATCTATATCATCTGATTTTAATTAATATTTGATTAAATGCCGAGTCTTATTATTTGCATTACCCAATTTGACAATAGCAACCATAAAACCCCGACTTTTCGCTAGCATTGACACTGCAGCCGATCATTCAAGCAACGATCCAGGTCTTAGAGATTGTTGCTAGATCTAGAGAAGAATCATGTAAAAGGAGAAATGAGAAAAATCGTGAGCACTGATGTACTTCCGATATATCTTTTCGTCAGCCATTGGAAGCCACCATTGCTGTCATGACGCATATCCACGACGTTCCATTGTTTTCAATGTTCATGTCCGCTGCAGTCCTTTGTTGCTAGAGAGTATCGGATTTCTATAACTGCAACGATAATAAATGGCCACTGCCGGAGCTGGGCATGTTCGTAGATGGTCTTGACGCAAATACATTGGTCACAGCAATAAACTTCGCCGTTCATGATGCAGCTGAGAACCATGAAAATGTCCTTTTAGTGGCCATTTTTAGCTTGGCAATCGAGTATTGATGTCATTCTTGATTACGAAGACAAATTGAATCACGGGTCACTTTGATAGAAGGTTGTTTATCTGAATGCTACATGATTTACGTAGATAGTCTCATGAATATGACGTTGAAAGCACGATACCTCCTCAGTCGAATACGCGAGCTTTTCTTCTGCACAAAATGAACGTAGTAAATTGACAAAATCAATTTGATATCGATTTCATGGACAGTCTGTCGCTTCCATTCAACTTCTATGGCTGCCAGCACTACAGATACTGCATTCACCGTTTGCTAGAACCATAGGCTAGAACCGTGAACTTTTAATGCTATGGTAAGTGATCAATGAACGAGAAATCTATGGACAATTGATAGGAATATCAGAATGATATTGCAATGCCAAGACGAAATCAAACTAAGTCTATTCATGTATTGAGAATCCTGGAATGAATTTCGCTGTCGCACGCTATCTATGATAACGATCACCAGCTAGCTATTGTACACTTGATATTTTTGCATACCTTGGACGCATAGCTTTGATTTGATTTTTAAAGTATGGTGAGAGATAAGATTGCATCGTTTAACAGTTTTCGATTTTGAATTTTTGAGAGAAGCTGGCAACGCTGGAGAGAGAAAGAAAAGAGCATGTCTGATTCGGAGAGAAAAATTTGTCGTTACTTCAATACTTTTGGTGGATGTTGGTTTGCAGATAAATGTAAATATTTACATATCCCAGATAAAAAACCTCCTTGCAAATTTTTTGGGTAAGTTTGCTTGATTTGGCTGTATACAAATGTTTTCAATATGTATTCAAATTCTTTGCGTGTTCAGGTTCCTTAGCATAATAAAATTTGAATGAATGATTAATTAAATCTGTTACCAGCCAATTTGAACAAATGAACTTTACAATGATATAGACTCGAAGTTCAGCATACATGTATGCATATAAGAGCAGTATAGTCTAATGTGTTGCATTGACATGCTATTACATTGATACATCATACTAGTGCATGTACTCATACTACACACTATGATGCCACTATTCAAATATTAGATGTTATATTTCATTAAAGAAATTTTCGTAATAGAATATCACAGAAATGAAGATGGAAATACTTTCAATACTTGCCATTATCATACTTGCAGTTCAGTTAATGGATGTCGATTCGGTGATAATTGTCACTTTTCCCACGATCGCTCTCCGTTTAAATCAGTTGAAAACATAGAAGAAAAAGTAAAAGAAAATGGTGATGGAAAAGAAGTACGTGAATACCGACACTTATTTATTTTCGTAAAATAATTTATTTTATTCAACATTTTTGCAGACTCAAGAATTCAAAGAAAACGTTGATCCAGGTGAACTATCTGGAACCAATAATAATAATATGGATCAAGCCACAATATGTACGACAGAGGTTACAGAAAATACGGAAAATCAGACTGAAACACCCAAGGACTTAAATGAAGTTGAAGTTCACTGTGGTAAGCCGACATACTAAATTGCAAGTTGTTGTTTTGATACACATTTCTGTGGTTGCGCAAGCTAACATAATTTGATTGAAGCTCATAATCTTAAAATTCCTTTAATTTAGCTAATTCAACTTTGGATAAAATAGACAAGATGGTAATAATGTTTTTTATTCTTTATTAATTTCGGCCTCCTCTTATAGGCCATCATCAGAAGCAATTTAAAGAGTTTTCTTAAGCACCATTTCCGCTTCTGATGATGGCCTAAGAGGAGGCCAAAATTAATAAAGAATAAAAAACATTATTAACATCTTGTCTACTTGGTTTCCCAATAAAAACGCAAAGAAAATAATTAACCAAGGCCTCTTCAACACTTTACACTTTGGATAATTTAATGCTGATGAAAGCTGATGCGCGGGCATTCATTTCACGGTCAGCATTAGGCCAACAAGTTTCATAGGATTTTTTTATTCTTAGATTTGCTTACCAGGTTATTTTTCTGTATTTTGGAAATGACTTTTTAGCTTACATTACTAGAACACTGTTATTATTCATTATTCACTTAGGATAATATGAATCAGAGTCAGCGGACAATAATATTCATGCATTTACTGACAAGCCTAAAAGTGAGGACGAAACAGTTTGCGTTTATTAGATATGTCAAAAGCATTTGGTTTATCTGTCATTCTTCTCGCATATAAATAGTTTTAAGAATTGACAATTTTCTGACATAAAACGCTTCAGTTGCAAAAGAGGATGAAATTTCAACTCTACCTCCCATAGCGATGATGAGATGGTGCAATAATGATAGAAATTGCTCATTTGAATTGTCACTAAACGACACTTGTGGTCATGGATGTAGCGGTAAATAATAAGAATTTGTTATTTTATTTGTGAGAATTCTTCCATGCCAAACCAGCTAGTACCGACACCGATCTGGTAAAGAGATACAAAATTTCTCATTAGGAAGTAGAATTCTTGCAATTTTGATCTGAGTTGACTTAAAAGATCAAGCGCCTTCCCAGTAAGATAAAACTTGAAACTTCAACTTAACATGCAAACATGAAGGAATGATTGCTAGCTCTTACAATTTTCTTACAATACACCAAGTCAGCTATTTCACGGAACTCGTGACTATCTCTGAATTATGTAAGTGATAAACAACTAAAACAGTTCATTTTAGAATGCCGATAAATATCAGGATATTCCACTTAATGTCATCAGTTAGTGCCCGCTTTATCGACACAAACTGGTTTTCAAAATGAATATCTACAGTCTGTTTCAACGAAATTTTCACAGTTGACACTTGCTTATAATGTTGAATATCTCGAGAAAATTACTTTGTCTTTTTCTATCTGTCATACAGGCAAATGTCTCGATCCAAAACGTTTTGTAACCTCTGATAATTAGGAATTTGGTCATTCATTAGCTTATAGACAGCGTCTAATAAATTCACTTAAATGTCATTTTTCGGTCACAAATTCTCAAAAATCTTGGTCTGCAAAGATGCCACATAGACGACTTCTCAAAAGACATTAAATGTACAAAGTTACTTGCAACGTGAGTGGAATGCAAACTTTAATGCCATGTGACACAATGTTGGACAATAATGAAAAATGAATTGAACTCCCATGTCATCTTCAGTTTCTGCTCGATCAGAAGAAATAAGATTGCTGCAACAAGCCTACTAAAATTGCTCATCTTATACTTCCAGATTGTGATGAGTATAATCTTCCAACTGCTATATCATTGCACTTCATTTTTTTAAGCTTCTGTGAATAGGCCTACAGCACTGTAATATCAAATCTTTTGATCATGATAATGTTAAATTCTATGTGTGGCTCAAGAGGTAACTCATGACACCAACGAGCAATGCAAATTTGAAACGCAAAGAAATACTACAAAAATTTAATCAAAATCATAATTTTATCATAAAAAGTATTTCAAAAAATGCTACTGATATGGAAATAGATTCAAGTAGACTGTTTATCTCCGATTTTACAAGCTGATGAATTATCAGGATAATGAATTCAATCTAATTTTGTAATTCATGATCTTTTGCTTGTGTTGTGGCTTTGTTTCTCACGTTCTCCTCTGATGAATCGCATGTACATGGAAACTGGGTGGAGGAGCATAATCTAAGATGCTTTATGTAATAAGTTTCACTTAGAAGTGGCCGTAGTATTTCTTGAACATCAATTATTTTTGATTTTGATGATCACATAACATATTTAACTCAAAACAGCGCAAGTGGAATACTGATGAGCTTTGTACCTCAAGTATCGTGAACAGAAAACAGCGTCAACAAATGCTCTCCTCTAACCTGACGAATCATATGACAGTCTTTATAATGATCTACATGACAACTTCAGAGACAATTAAATTTTATCAAATAATTTAATCATTATTTAATTAAATAATTTTGTAGATTTTATGAACAAATCAATTTAACCAAGAACCTGCAAATCTCTTCGAGAGAGCCATCGGTTGAAAAGTTAAAATTTTGAAGGGACTTTCGAGATCGACATTAAAACTTTATTCGGAAAAATTGCTTGAGAATTAACAAATGTTAATCAGAATTATTTCTAGTTGACTTTTGCGATATTCACTGAAATTAACTGAGAGCCAAAACAAAACACTGCATAGACTCAGGTTCTGATTTTAGTCATAATTCTAGCTTTCATTGATCATCACTGCTGCTTATATGACTGCTGATAACAATTCACTTATCTTGCCTATCATATTTCGATGGGAAAGTCTCCGTCAGCTGAGCAGAATATATGACATAGGAAAACATTACATGAATGCGCGATGATTAAAATTGACATTGCAGCCACGTTTTGGCGCAATTGTCCAAATGTAATAGTTTATCATATTTAATGGATAATTACATAACCTGATTCGCTTTAGCATACCTAGGTTAGTAAATGATGTGACAAGAGTAGGTCGAGACACATTACTCAGTTGTTGAATTCATTGTACAAGCATCGAATGTCTCTAATTGTATGCGAAAAAGTATTGAAGCTAACGAACAAGGCTTATGTACGTCTTATTTGTTTCACTTAAAGCAATATTTGTTAACGTTGAAGACAATCTTGCAAGTTATCACTACCAAATGTTACATAATGCTGTTGAAGAGATTGTTGTCGAATTTTCAAAGACATTGCAGTCTCAGATTGTTGATTGATTGAAGTCTAGGGTATGAACATTCTTCAATAGTTACATATACTTGAGATGATCTGTTATATTCTAGTATTTAAATGAAGCAATCTATATGGCATCAGGAAATTATCTCAAATTAGTCAACGTCCCCCACCGCTGTTGTTAGATATTAAAATAGATTATACATGGCGTTAAATTTTGAGAAAGTGAATCATCTCTACACTAGATGACATGCCACGCTTAATTACGCGTAATTCACGCGTAAACTACGCGTAATTACACATGACCCTCAACATCCGTGGCTATGTGTGACATTACTGCAACATCTGTCGGCAGTCCTGTTATATTGACTTGGCGTCTCATGTGTTGCATGTATCACAGGCGAAACAATGTGATAGGACCTCAATTTCATGCTCAGGGAAGACACAACATGCTTAGCGGTTCACCTTAGTGGTTCAAGCGGCAGCGCAGACAACCGTAGACGACGCGCAAACTATAACGCTCGCCTGCGCGTATTCATAAACATTCCCCATGTTTTAACAGCATCAGATCAAGTGATTTCTGACTCTTAGTGCAGCGCATATGTAAGCGTGTAGAAGAATAGAATGTCCTTAATCACGGATGTATGGGGTAATTACGTGTGAATCACGCGTGGCATGTCACCTAGTGTATTACTAAAATATGTTATTTTACGGTTGCAGTAACCTGTGTGCTGGTGTATTGTACATGTCTCCCTACGATTTTGTAGCTGTCTCATGTACATGATTAAATCTCGTGGTCTCCGTGACACTATGATCTCGTGCGTCTTGCCTTGCGATCTTTTAGTCCTGTGGTCATTCTCGTAGATTGTCCGAGGTCAGATCGTTCCAGTACAGTCTGCTGCCTGAGTCTGCTGGGGAAGAAAAGTTTCATCCGTATCTATGAACAGCTTTGCTGTAATTCATCAGAAACAGAAACCAGTATTTTTATGTAGTAGTATATAGCAGCAATGAATTACTGTGGTTTTAGGGTGAAAAGTCAAAATAGTCTTCGTGCAAAATGGTCTTTTTAAGACTGTCAAGCGAAAAGCCATGAACTAAAGCAGTAGACATAATCTTAGTAGCAGAAACGTTTTCAACATCATCTAAAACCTAGATTTCTGTTAAAATTTCATTTTATGACTTTCCCTTGGACAGTTTTAAAAAGACCATTTTGACCTGGAGCCATTTTGACTGAATAACGGAATGACATATTCAGTGTTACCTTCTGAGTGAAAAGTCTCTGATATTTGGAAAAAATAATGAAAATGATCTTTGGTCATTTCACATCCATCGCGACTCATTTCATTATAACTAATTATAAAGGCCACTAATTTTATAAAGAGCAAAGACAAAAAAGTAATTTGCTCTACATTGAAGAAGTTGAATTCTGAAATTTAGTAGCAACTCTGATAGCATCTTTTTTTGGTCTTGCAAGCGTTGCGAAATTTGCAATTATCAAGTTAGTGAAATTTCGACAGGAATAATCAATGAATTGCTGATTGCAAATCTCAAATTGACCAGGGTATGACTCCAGCTTCAAACAGGGATTTGTCGATGCTGAAAGATGAGAACTAGGCCTGGTGATGATTCCTGATGTTGGATGAAATGGCAGGTATTCAGGTCTTTATTTTTCAACTGAGAGTGAAACTCAATATTTAATTCTATTTACATTAAGCTTTACGTAGTTTTCATTTATTGAAATCAAGATTTTGAAAGCTAGTGATATTTTGGTCGAAACATAAACTTATGGAGATTTTGATATTTATGGATACATGCAGCTTATTCAAGTGCTGCCTCCCGATTTATAATGAACGTTTATTTATTCAGTTCAAATCAAAATGGAATAAATCCTTGGGTTGAATACAAACAACGAAGTCGTAACCTACACTGGTACAATCCGACAATATCGCAGTTAAGAAAGTCCTGTGAGTTGGATCTCCCCGCCCCCGATACCGTATTGGAGCCTGACAAAGGCGCCCCACCATTGCTTTTGTAATAGAATATTTTAACGTTTATTTAGAATATTCAATTTTTTAGCCACAAAACACTACTTATGCTTGTCCAAGAATTTACATAGCATTGTCGATGAAATGACGAATTTCATGTCTTGAAACATATTTCTTTTTTTCACCATCCTGTGGCATCATGAAGCTGTTCGAGATACCGGACAGCGATACCTAATGGATGTGTTATTACCTGTTACACCAACCATGTACATCGAATAGATTGTTTGAAATTCTAATTTTATACAAATACTGAATATAATGTTATATTAAGTAGTGCAATCTTAGACATACGTTGGTAGAAAACGTTTGGCAGGAGATTAAAATGAGAAAGCTTTGATTTCTACTTTATACTTCTTCGGGATAATAAAAGTTTTTCGCACGTAGTTTCATGTAGATGGTCACAATAGGTGCAGATATCGACGTTAATTCGTACAATCCGGGGATTAAATCGAATTTCAGCAAGTTGAAATTAAAAATTTAGCACATTTTCTCATAAATCCAAAAGGGAAAAAAACACACCAAGGTAAAAAACGTCTTGAAACAAGGCGGTTGTCCTAAGGGCTTTGAATTTTATTAATACCAGCAGCCTTTTGGAGCCAGGGAGGGATGAGTGTGTTTTCTTTTGGATTTTTGAGAGAAAAATGCTGCTAAGGATAATTTCAACTTGCTGAAATCTTTGCATCCGAGCCAGGCGATTTCCCTGAAGAACATTTTTGTTTCAATGTGATGAGCGCATGGCAAAGGCGAATAGTACAACTCCAATTGGTAAGACTTGTTTGGTGAAGATCATTTTTTCCAAAGAACAATTCATAACCTGCACCTACCTAGATTTTACCAGCCTTCCCCCTTCACAACAAAGCCACGTTGATCACACGAACAATTTAATAACCCATATGAAGCGCTACATGCAATCGAGTATTATCAAATCCAAGCAGCCATGAAAACAATTCCAGGAATCGAGAGGTCAAGAAGCCACACACGCCGAGGCTGAGCACTCTGCAAAGTTTGCATACATCAGCTAGGCGCGTCCATCAACGTCACTTACAGCGGACCCCTCTCGACCAATCGCGAGCGACGCGAGCACAATATTGATGAATGAGCTGCGGGATGACCACATCGAATCCAGATAACCGATTCTGACTGGCACTCCTGGAACCAAAGAAAGTTCAACCTTGCTAGCCAAGGGTCCCCAAATTGCTATCCAAGGAAGAATTTTGTCGTTGGCGAGACTACAAAACTTCACGTTCCAACTCTGCCGAAGGTTTAATCCAAATGAGATGGCGAAGAATACAGGTAGAATAAACTACACCGGCCACAACGACCTCCCAAGCAAATCTGCAACAAGAACTGTTCAATCTCCAAAATTCAACAAACACACGATGTTTGTGTGCATCCTCCACTGACATTTGACACTGAAACAAAGATTCGTATATGTTCAAGTGAGATGGCCAAGAGAGAAGACTCTGCAAAAGAATTTCAACAAAGAAGATTCCTAAACCTCACAAAGCAAGAATTCAGAGTAATCAAGAAGTTGCAAACAAGCCCATGTCTATTCAACCCAGTGAAAAAGGAGGAAGAATTCTTGCTTGTGGAAGAAGATTCTATGTACGAGCTGGGCAACTGGGGGTGGTCAACTCTACCATTTATGAAACCCGTGATAAGATAAGCCAGTCCCACTTATCGAATCGTAGTTTAAAATGGTTCCTGTCCATAATTATCTTCTGCCTTGTAATCGCCCTAGAAGAATCACATCTGATAACAATCTCACAAACTCCAAGTTCCCCACGAGTTTATCATCGATAAAGACTCACAAAGAAGCACCACCCTGAAGACAGCCGATAGTCTAGCCCAACTCCCAAGGACTACAAAGAAATTAGCGTTTCCTCATCAAAACTGGATCTGATCCCCCTGTTGGACTCTGTACCTCCCACCTCAGGAATAACACTCAACTAATGGACGAAAATATCCAAGTTGCACAACTCTACGCTACAAGATAACTCATATTCCTTTTCACCTAGCGCATTCGCCCTCTAAAACATGCAAATACCTGTGGAAAATGCCATATAGTCCAATCAAACAACCACATTGAGGAAAACAAGGATATACGACAGTAATTGAGTGCGACCATGTCAGCCATTCACCTACATATATGCTCACCAGCACTTATTTCAAAAGTTGAAAGGTATAATCTTTCGTCAGAATCAGTGGATTGCCGATGGGTAACATGGTGGCAGGAATCGTGGCAATAAGTCATGGCCATAGATTTGGAATGTCTTCCCGACAATGAGTTATGCCTATAGCCATTAGATAACGCTATATGTTGATATATTGTATTATCACCACAGGATAAACTGCGGCTATAAAAATATGGAGTTTATGAATCAACAAACATCCGAACATTAAATTTTGAAATCGGAGCATCCTAACAACAACGGCATAACCCTGAAGCTATCAAGACTTTGTAATTCCTCAATAACAGACCAGGCAAGCTAACTTTCCAACTTTCGTACAAGAAAAGAGCAAAGAAACCAAACGAAAAGGAAGTGGTGACTCCGGCCCTACCCTTCACAAACGAAAAGGAATATCAGGAAAACAGTGGAATTCGCAATAGAGAAAGATGTACAGATAGTAGAGACCTCGCCTCCTATCTTAATGACTTCAAAAATGACTTGAAATGCCAACGGCTATCCTTGTAATGTGGCTCTAGCAAATCTTTCAAAAGAGAGCCGATCTTCAAGAGAAAGAAAAAAACCGATAAAGCCGCATTGAAAAACCCTATTTTTCCTGAAGAATTGCCGTACGTTTCCGACCACTGAACAGGAACATCAACAGTGCGGCACAAAAGACCTCCCAGTCAAGATGTAATCAATAAGACAAGAACAAGAAGAGAACGGCCTCAGGAAGAAGGAGGAAAGAAGAACTGTCTGTAATAAGAACAACAAGTTGACTTCATGTCAAAGTTGTGTCATGTCTCCAATTGTGTGTACCAGAGGAAGTGTACAGGCTGTGGTAAGTTTGGTTAATGCAACATCTCACGGCCTCTCCACATCAGGGTGCTTGAACACATAAATTCGAGCAGCAGCTCACAGCTCAAACATAAACTTACTTGTAAAAGCAGTTTTTCAAACAAATACTTAGCCCGTGAGCATCAATTGGACCATCGCTGAAGAATACTTGAAGGCCTATAGAAATAAAAAAAAGGCAGCCCACATCAATTTCCCGTCAGAACGTGAGGAGCTGTAGGACATTGGTATTTTTAAAACTGCCCTTGTTTCTTATCCGGTCATTTTACCCTTTGCGTTCATGATGCGCTTTGCATCCACCCCTGACGTCGTCTCGCTGTCTGCGCCGATGTCGATCACGTAACCCTCTGCTGATAAGCGGTCGTCAGCGCGCTCGCTTACATAGTTCATTCCTCGTGCACTCTTGAACAAGGCGGTTGTCCGCGAAAATTTGAGAATTTTATTAATACAGCAGCTTGGCTAAATTTACCACTGTGTTTTTTTTCTTTTGGATTAATCTTAAATTAATCTTAAATCTTAAACAAAATGAAGACCAGTTGTTCACTCCCATTTATATACTGCCAGCAAAATGGAATAAAAGTAAATATGCTGCCCAACGTTTCGAGCTACAAGCTCATCGACTGGGGCTATAGGCCTACACGAAACCTCTGACCTCCGCAGACGAGGTATTTGTAGCGAATACTTCTGTCAAGCACCTACACTATACGTTCATGTTTTCTATTGATTTTTGGTTGAATTTTGTTTATGAAATCTGCTTCGGAAACTCTGGCTCTCAAGGCGTTACTTTGCCTGTTAATAATTTCGATACCGAAAAGATCGATGCTGGCATTGTTGCAATCAGCATGATTATGACGTATGTGGTCTGAGAGAGCACTTTTGTTGTCTTTCTTAGTGATACTGGACCGACGTTCGCTATTTTGCTGGCAATATAAAAATGGGAGTAAACAACTGGTCTTCTGAAAACAACAAAATGAAAGCTTATTCCCTAGGAACATCACAGATATAGGCATTCACTTACTTGGCAGTGAGAGTCCTTTAATGGTAGCACTGCGTATTAGATATAAATAGAATAATTAAATATTGAATTTCTTCCTCAGTTGAAAAATGGGAACAGACCACAATAACTGCCATTTCATCCAGTATCAGGAATCATCAGCAGGCCTAGTTCACATTTCTCAACATCGACACAATTCCATTTTTATAGTTGCAGCCAAGCCCGGGTCAATTTGAGATTTGCAAATAACAAGTTAGTGGAATTTCAACGGCCATGCATTGCTTAGATGTTTTTGCATTTTGAAATAGGACAAAGCAGATTTCAGTTGAAAAACAAGTTGATGGAAATTGGTTATGCTCTAAATACGACATGATCGGTTGAAAAACTTATCTCTGTTTTCAGCGTCAATTTTATCGATGCATCAAATCTCTGAGCCGTGACTTATTGTACAGAAGAGAAGTATATGAACAAGTTACATTTGTCATTCATTCCACTTCTCCCTGCCAATAAATGGCTACATACTACTTATGGATCTTGACAGCCACACCTTTTACCTGTTACACAGTACACTGGTGACTAGCCAATTAGCACTGAAGACTTTTATTCAGTAATTTCTTTGTGTCAATATCAGCAGTTGTTCAGAAGTGTAAGGTAGAGAGCATTGAAATTCACTTTTGCTCCTCATGACTTCATTAGTTGGCGTCATCATCGCACGCATCAAGGATTTGAGCTTTCAGTCTCTTACCTCCAAGAACTCTGTCAGTCAAGAATGGAATCAAACTGGAGAAGTTGAAAAATGTACTTTGATGAGAGATGATGAATTTCGCCGATTATCTCTCATCTTGTGTATTTCTTGCACTTTGTCTTGCCATAGCAACTGAAATATAATGACAGATGAAAACCAATTTGCCTCTGCCAGTTTTCATGTCTCTAAAAAGTACGAAGCTTCTATATTATGATCACAAAGATAACATCGGAAGGACGACTGTCATCATAATGCGATCAGAAGGCAATTAAAGTGTTTTCTAATCTTGTCATCAAATGCCGATAATAGTATATTAGTCAATGTATTTCCAAGCATCGTGGCATGCTTACTAGCCCGAGAGCTACTGACACTTTCTTCCTAATTCGCACACGAGTTTCTTATTATCTTCACTTTGTAGATTGTCATCCAACATCAGTAAAACGACAATTCTTAAGTTGTGATTCCAGCCGTCTTGCAAGTTATAGAGGGTCACAGATCATCTGTTTATGTAGATCCATGTATACTTGCGAGTTTGATACACTCAATAACGTAATGATCCAACATTCACTTAGAATTCAAGATGAGATTTGTCATTTTTATGATTATGATTCCACTTTTAGGGCACAATCCTCCAACAACATGCAGAACATGCAGAACATTGGTTGTCATGACGTTTTCATCATCTTTAACAACAATTCAGCCAAGCTAACGGTTATAAAGAATGTCGCATTTCTGCATGCTGTTGGAGAGTTGTGCCCTAAAGGTGGAATCATAATCATAAAAATGACAAATCTCATTTTGAGTTTTAAGCGAATGTTGTTATTGAGTGCATCAAACTCGCAAGTACATGGATCTACATAAACAAATGATCTGTGACCCTCTATAACTTGCAAGACGACTGGAATCACAACTTGAGAATTGTCGTTTTACTGATGCTTGGTGACAATCTACAAAGTGAAGATAATAAGAAACTCGTGTGCGAATTTTGGAAGAAAATGTCACTGGCTCTCAGACTATACTTACTGCATTTCAAAAGTTCATAAAGCAATTCCAAAGCGCACAGAGAAGCGCATACAATAGCCCGTGTATCAATTCCTTGCAATTCAGCAAGGCGATACATTGGCTTGCATCAGGCATAGGCATGCTCACAATCACAATGTACCAGATGTCTGCAGCGTCTTCTAAGGATTCAATGTCAAATGAAGCTGATGATGTATGCTTTCATGTGACGTGATGGAGCTCGGTTGAGTCACCTAGAAATTGTCATATAGCACTTGCGAATGGTTTTAGTCCACCTTCCAATGTGTCAACGACGTACATGTATATTAATTCTATCCATTACGGGCACTAAAGAGCATTAATATCCCGTGGGGGTGCACCTCCTTAATGGTGGTACACTTAAACTAGCTCGCGTTATAAATATTTTTCAATATCACATACATGTACTTTGATCAACTTATATATATATATATATATATATATATATACGTTTATTTTCTTCGCAATAGTAAACAATACAGAGAGTGTAGACTGAGATAGAGTTACAAATCATGGTTTTAAGGAAAGATCATATGAATGAAAGTCATAAAGAGAAAATATTGATAACAACAGAAATTGTCAGATGTGTTTCAGAACATCATACTGTTATACATAGATGTACAGTATGGTATAAATGTCGATGAACGCCGTACAGTAGAACAATAAGGAACAGCTAAATGTTTCGAGTTCGGTAGAGGTTTCGGTACTATATCATGAAGCTGATGACACGGATTCAACATCTGGTGAAAAGTCTTCATTGCGAGGTTCTGACGTCTGTCCTCTAGAGTAGGCAAGATACTGACTGCACTTGCATTCAAAGTCACAAATTATCCGGTGGTATCTTTTATGGATGAGTTCCATTCGTTTTGAGTTCTTTGAATTCAAAACTTCTGAATGCTTATCGAATTGTGGCTATAATTATCAATAATGATTGCTGTTTGTTACTCCAAGCTGCATGATATAACGAAGTTACTTGCAAAAGTGAGTGGACGACAAATCAGACATTGAATGTATAGGATTTCCATGAGAAGTGACATCTTTCAGACATCAGAAAAATATTTTAAATTGCTTATAATAAAACTGGCCTTACTGTAGAGCAAATCCAACAGACAACGACGGAACAGCGAGTTTGTTATAATGAATTAGTGCGCCCTGTTCTTGCGGAATTTGAGATGCTTTCAGATGCTGACTAGTTTTAATTAAGGTAATGAGGTACTATGGAAAGAGACAGGGCGTCCCAAATGTCCTAAAATTGAGTCTCAGATTCTGTGTAGACACCCTGAAGAGATATTCCTGAATGCCGAGATGCTTCCTACATCACATGTGATTTGGTTGCGTCTAAGAAGTTGTAAAGGAATTTTAAAATGATCATATGGATTGCTTTAGTGCTAGTATTTTATGTGAATAATGCTGTTACCATCTTTAAGTTTTTGAAATGCTGTTGATCGCAGACGAATAACAAATGTGTGAACCTCGGCTTAGGAAATCCTATTTAGCAAGTAATAATAGTCGCGATATGATTGAAGCATGAAAAGTAGGATTGAATAAATGTGAAAGTTAGTTATTTTCCCAACTATAGGATGAGATAAGTCAATCCCTTTACGGCAGCTTCGTTGATGCTGCAATGAAATGTTGCAGTTTATTGAAGCTAATTTCTGCAGCAAATGATTGGATAGGTCATCCCTTGTCATTCACTAACTTGCGTGTAATCCTTATACTTTAAATTATAAATATGTAGTAACTATAGTCGGTAAATGAGAATGAAAACAACACTTGAATTTGAAACACTAGCTTAGCAGGGCAATTAAAAGATGTCTATTTTTCTCACATCATTTTCTCAAGTTATTTCATCAACAATGGAGCAACATTGATTGTACGCAAGCCGTTTTGAAATCGATGGATTGCATTGTTCAATTTCTGCGCTATTTTTTTCATGCATTCATGTCACATTTTATGAATAACCCTGATTCCCATTTTCAGGTAGTCATTTCATGATGGTGTTCATTTTCTCTTTAGCATCTTATTATTTCCTTTCAATAACGGTTGTTTACTCAACGAATTTGAGTGAAACTTCCCTTTAATACTAATTTCAAGTCTTCTATAATCATTTCAATATCATGATACGCACTTTGACTGCAACTGTATACATTGAATAGTGCCAATGGTTCTCTTCACATCCTCCTCACCTTCACCTTTCTCGTCAGCCGAAATTAGGATCAAAGAAAACATGTAATCATTCATATATTATTCATGTGAACTGGATGAGTATCTCTGAGATCCAACAGTGCATAGCTGTGATTTATGTATCGATGTTCCACCAGACTACAGTAGCGCTGAATGGGAGGATCAGTACTTTAAGTATCTCTTCATAAATTTGCTGCTATGATACACATGTGATGATTATGACACGTATAACACATACCTTCATATCTTCCGCAGGGGCTTGCAAGCATTCGCTGAAAAGACAGAATGCGGAGAGTTATTGTAATCTTCTCAAAGATCATTACTTGGAATGTTTCCTTGAGAAAGATGGTGACCATGTCAAAGCAGTGAAGATCAAATCTGCAATGGATCCTGGACAGATGTATTGGTGCAAAACATGTATCCTAATTTTTGAGAAACCGTGGTCTCTTTTTCAACACATGGCTGACAAGGCTAAGGGTACTAAGGTTCAACGGTGGGACAAGAAAATCCACCTCGACTGGCTTGATACAGTGGCCGGTTTATTGGCCGGTAAGTGATCACTTCTAATCAAATAATATTCAATAAATTCGATGAGTTCCAAACACTTAGGCTACTTCTGTTTGCAGTGAAACAATAGCAAATCAATAATTTGAGAGATATTAGCAAAATAGTTTTGGTTTCCTTGATGCTCTTCGACAAACCCTTTTCTTTTTGCAATCTCTTCTTATTTAGTAGAAAGTCAAGCCAGTTCCATGATGACACTCTCAAGAGACGACGGCAAATGAATGGTTTTAGAGACGTTATAGAATCATTGGCACTATCGATGTTATACCAGATTTACTAAAGATAATAATAAAAGCAAAATATTAGGAAGGTTCTTAATTTCTACTATATGTGCAGTCGAATTTAAGCCTAATTATTCATTTTTTTAAACAAGTTTGAAGTGTAAATGAGTTGTAATAAGTCCTTTTCAATTGTTAGGCATTACTTTAATAAGCATTTAACAACAATGAAATTAAATAAGCGATAGATCAAATTGCTATGTAAAAGATGTGCGGCTGGTAGGATTCGAACCTACGACCAAGGTTAACTAGACCTGTGCTCTGACCAACTGAGCTACGAGCCACTTATGCGACTGTGTCAATTGGCAGGGTCAAACCCTCACCACCACACATCAGTTGTCAAGGCAATAATAATCAATGAATAAATAACTTGTCACAATTGTGATCGCCGACATTAAGGCAAGTAGCGGGGATCGATTGTCCACCAAAGCATCTTAAACCATGTCGTGAATGCAATTAGCGACAATGAAATTAAACAACATGAACGATAAGCATAAAGTCAGACTACGCTATGATCGGGTTTATTTGCTTGGCCTCGCCAATTGCGATGTGTAACTACAGCAAATAAATTAATGGCGTGACAGTAATAGCAACAGATGATAGTAATAGTAACACATCTTCTCCCTTTACGAAAGGTGACATTGACGCGGAGCAGCTTCATTTAATTTCTGCACACATGCTATTTCGGTAGAAGCAGCTCTTCTTTAAATGAGTCACTCTCCAACAGTAGACTCGGATTGACTTAATCTTCATAGAGGAAATCTGATGATAAGACTTTGACATTTGGCATGTAGACATCAAATAACTTTGATGTTGTTAATCCTCCAATTACGAAGCTTGGTATTTCCATTTTATAAATTTGACTGGCTTGAGACTTTGTTGATATTGAATGATCTGCATTCTCCTTGACGCTTTCGCAAAAAAGATTGTGCTCATTGCACATGCAATCAAATTACCAGATTCTTATGATCAAATCATACCTATTGTAGATGGCTATTTTCATTGCATCACCGATAAGATATATTACTTTCAGACATACTATTATCTGCCTTTCGAACAATTTAGTCAAGCAAACGACCCGATGTCTTCAATGAAAACAACTAATCTTGAATTTTAAATCTACCGGACCTGCAAGAAGGGTAGTGAAAATATTGGTACATGCGTGTAAACACACATCAAAACTTTTCTCCTATTAATCCTCATCCCGGTTTAATACCTCTATGCCATAGAACTCAGTAGACCTGATAGCCAAGCATAAATGGGAGCTGCAGACATGTTTCTACATGTTATTCATCCCAGCTTGCCACTATGGCTTTGTGCCTTGGTCGGGTATCGATGAGAAAAATGCATTACGGTTTAGGTCTTCTCTATAGAGAAAATATCTTCAAATTAAAATGACCTAACAACCTTAAGATATATTCTTGTATACATCCGCAAGTAAATTGTAACTATTTTTCACTGCGCATTCAGTTTCCCCACAAACATTGGTTGGAAAAATTAAGAGTTTCCTCTACCCTGTGATGCACAACATTTATCTACAAAAAAGTCAGCCTTGCTGAATTATTGTAATAGTGATAATACTGAATTTTTGCTTTGTACTGTACATGTTTTGACTTATCCCTACAAGTGGAAGAAATTTTGATTTTCATCTCCTCTTTTAAATTGAAGTCAGTATGCTTTTACAGCTTAGGATGTCAAAAATGACCTATTAGTAAGTTAAATGAGTTTCAGTCTTGGTGCCAAAATCAATGACATATAACTGTTTCCTTTAAGGATTATTAAACAAGCTCAAAATATTGCTGATCGACTGATAATTCATTTTTAGCGAAGAGGCTCAAGTAATTAACATTTTGAAGAATAAATACTCAGTGATTGATTAAAACACGACTTGATGAGAAACGGAGTGATGAATTTGATAAATTATTTACTATTGTGATTGTCAGTGGTTCATTGCACCATTGCTTATTCACTATATGGCAGTAGGAAGCAACCATCGTCTATAATTCATAAATAGATTCATCGATGTATTATTTGGAGAGGAGATATAACCAAATTTGATTGGATCCCATGAATGTGGCAAAGTTTGAGAACGGCATGAATCGTCTCATATAATTGACAAATTTACATCTAATGAAATGTTATCATTGTTATCAACTTTGCACTCTATCGCGGGTAATAATAGAGAGAGAGCTGTGAAAAGAAACTTTCTTCAAATCTTTTTCATTACACTGTAGTGATGATGACAGTTCGACGTGCAATGTACTTGAACGCTTTTGATTTAAATTCATATCTGATCAAGGATCTTTATTGAATTTATAAAAGGGTGAAGTCAAACGTTTATGTGTATTCGGTTGAATTGTCAGAATATCTGCTGTAGAGCAAAATGCAAGAATTTCGGATAATAAGATGATTAATTGACATTATTTAGTGAGAATTATGACTTTGAAAGTATTAGGATGTAACTCAAATTTGATATAAGATTGCAAATACCTGTCGTCGAGGCAAGTAGGTGGATGCGAATACTAAAGCTTGCATCGGTTACTCTGAGAAAATCGATCTCTGATCGTGGCCCATTCGAGGCAGCTGAGGTTGAATATATCAACGGAAAATATTTGTATAGAAAATAGTTAAAGGGAAAAGTGAACTATGAAGAAAGCTGATCAGTCATCACTTGTATTTTAATGTGTGAAGCAATGGTTGATGCAGATGAGATGAAAACATGATTCAAATAAAATGTAGGCTATAAGTGTTAATTGAATTTTTAGCATTAGGCAGCTGCTGCAATTTAATGACTTCTTGCTGCTTTATGGTTTAGTTGGTCTAAGTAAGACCCACTTACATGTATGTACTTCTATTCTTCTCCCCCCTCCGACATTTTTGTTGTTGACACCCGCGAGTGTCGCACCGTCAGCGATCTTCTCTTGCTCCTAAGTGAAGTCTCAATTCCGTCGTAAAAGCATGTAGACAACAATCCCACGAAGTTCATGATCACAGAACAGCTGCATCTTGTATTCTAACTGAATATCCAAGGGACCAATCCTTCATCCCGGGGGTCAAGTAAAACTTCTGTGGCGTTGTGCTATCACTCAATCACTGATCAAGTCTTTCTAAATCCAATGTGACTACGCTTGACGAAATTCGATTTCGAAGAGGGGAAGAATAGAAGCACCTCACTTACAACGGACTCTGTTAATGTACTTTTCGTCAAGACACCAATAAAATTTCCGGTCTCTACTGTATAAAATACTTCTCTGATAACGTGCTTATAACGTGCTTCTCTAAAACAACAGACCAATTTGTCTTTCCCCAGAGCCACCTATAATTTTTCTAACGTATTTTTTGAACTGCGAATGGTTGTTTTATGACGCTATGGTGTGCACTCACAAGATAACGAGCTCGAATGTCGGCCATTCATCGGTTCTCCCATGAGCTAAGTCAAACAATTGAGCGCCTCATTATCCCTATTGCACCGTCATGTCTATGGGTATGCACACGGTCTAAGGCGATGCATAACGCGCGCGTACATGTTCTTTTATGTTCAAATCCCATTATCTCAACTGCTTGTTGATGGTAGTGATAGCCAATTATTCAGCAGAATTGAAGTTGAGAAAAGGCGATTCCGAGGAAGTTGTAGTCAATGACCGTTATCGAGATTCAGATATTTACGACGTGTCCAAATGTCTATATGTTGCATACAATAATGCAACACATTTCAGCAAAAATACCTAAGTATATGTAAGTCTATATGCCTTTGTAAATACGTATAACGGTATGTACATTTTACACGTACTTCATCTCGTCAAACGCACGTTACATTTCACCTAGGATAGAACGTGTCATTTTTGCAGTCCCTATCAAGTTATAACAGGGGTTTCTGTGGCTTGAAGATTAATGTGTGGGTTCTGTGAGAGAGGCATTGCGTTCGACTCTCTGCACTGACTGGCCGCCGATCATCAGTCGCTTCATCAGTCACTCCAGAAGTGAATGGAAAACTGGCTATCGAAACGTGTTAAATCACAGGCGAGCGTGCTGGTTACGGATTTGGCTGAATTCGGATTGAATATCCAACAAGCTGCTATGGAGTGGTCTATAGTATGCACTTACCTGATTTTTTGTGGTCCGAGTAAGGACTGACGGAGCAGCGCTTAGATGAGAACCGTCGATAACTTATTCGCTACCCATTGGGCACTCATTATCCGACACTCCTACCTCATTTGAAAATCAACTGTGTACTGTGAAAAATGAATGATTCAATTGCAATGAAAATCAAAATATTTCTACGACTGCCATTCAAGGCATTTTAATGTCCGCACAGTTTGAAAGCTGTTTGATAAAATTCGTGATGGAATGTATTCTAAACGTCGCTGTCAATATTTTGCATTGGCACAACAGATAGCTGGAAATAATTGTCGTTATACTTACATTATTGTATCGTTTGTATTCCCTGAACTCGGATTGTCAACATAGTACTTTCTAGAAAGTAAATATCTTTTAACAAATAAGTGAATTGACTTAAACTTGAATAAGTTATACAATCCCATTTTCAATGTAGAAGTGAGAAATATTCTACGAATTGCATGGATTCATTCAAACTCCTCGTCAAATGCATTTCAAATGCATGAATTTCAACCCTACATAACATGTATACCCTGCTTTGCCTTAGTCATCTAGTTTGGACAGGTAGAATTTGCATTCGAAATAATTTTTATCAGTAATTTATGTTGATGAAGCATTGTTGTGATTTTATTTTTGAAAGAAATAAGAATGAAACTTTTCCACCGTTTCGCTCGTTTTCTACTAAGCATTCTCAAGGATACAGTCAAAAGGTCTGCAAATGAATCACTCACATGAACTGACTGCAAAATGCTCGCTAATCACAGTGCTGATGTTCTTCGACTCTTTGGAACAAAATTCGTGACGTGAATTCCACATAGATATGCGATCACACTTCGTACGATGCGAGCTATGTTGGATTCGCGTCGAGACATTTGCTCCAAGTTGAAGAGCATCAGCACTCTACAATAAGTGAGCATCGCCTGGTATGCAACTGCGGCCGAGCAATTTCTGTGTAGAGTTTCAAGATCTTGAAGAAATGAAAGAAAGAACATCGAAGAATGTGTGAAATTCTTTTCATTCAGAAACTTCATCCTAATCTGAATAGACAGAGATTATGTGAAGCTTTATTTTTTTATGTGTTAGAAAATACTGATATTCTATATTTTCGCTAAGTCTATGCAGCATGGTCTCTTAGATGTCGCTTATATTTGCATGAAAGTTAGCTACGCAAATACAAGATTTACATATTTCCTTTTAACCATGCTTAATTTTGTGATCAATTGATGTATGCAATTGTTTCGCTCATTTTTTATCTTGGCTCTTCAGAGTGCTCAATAGACGATGAGCAAAACGTTGAGATAGTTTGCGCTCTTACTTCTTTGAAAAATTCATATTACCTGATACAGCAGCAAAATGGCTGACTATGATTCTCTGGATAGTTCCTTTGAGTGAGAAAGAAATTCATTTTATCTGACGAGATGTTGGATAGACGACGAAGATATTTTACAAGTAAACCACATGCACATTGCCCTGGCATATATAAACCGGCATATTGTAGAATTTAGGTCAACATCAAACAATTTGTCGCTGATTATAAAGACATGCACGCACAGAATTAGACAGGTCGTCTCTTCTTCCGTTTGACTAGAAAGGAAGCATTCGAACATGTAACGTCAATGAAATGGCACAATCTCTTGACTAAATACCATAGCAATCGAACAATGAGCAGCCAGTTCAACATTAAACACGCCAAATTTTGCAAAGTTTCAGTGACTGTTATCAACCGGATCACACAGCAAAGAGACACAGTCGATGTCAAGTTCTGCAGAGAAGTTTGTGAACGTTTTTTTCGTGCGCCTGCTAACTTTTTTAATAATGGTCGGAGGGCCCAACATTATCGAGAAAACTTTTGCGCAATGATCTGAATTCTTCGAATCTGAAGGAATCGTGGCGATCGGAGCATTTTGAAGGAATTCAGAGCAATCCGCAAGCAACGCACGACTATTTTTCCTATCTCTGTAAGGTATTAAAAATTTCTTTTTGCCCACTTATTAAGTTCCTGCATGTGCCATCTGTTTGAATCAGTTTGCACTTCTAGCAAAGTGATGCGATTAAACAATCTAATTCTGTGCATACATGGGTAAAACAATTCACTCCTGATAATTCAAAAGTAAAAATCACAGATCAGTCAATGGCATTTAAAGAGACCGGAGATTTGGATTGGGAACAAAAATGTGTTTCTGTACTTATTTATATATAAGAAGGATTCTCGGAATATCCAAGGGTGTGAAGTGATGAAGGGAGTACCAAATCTACCATTTTTCTTGAATAATTCTATCACGTCAATGTAAGCAGGGATTTATCATCTCATGTGACATTTGACAGCTAATGTTTGAGAGTGGCTATTGATGAAAATGGGTGCGGACTACGAGTACAATATTCGATTGCTTATGCAGGTAGAAGTATTTTACAGATCTACTTTAGATAGAATAAAATTGAATTTTAATTCTACGGCATAGATCAGTTCTGCATTATTAATTCTATTTGTCATCAACGGCCTTGTTTCTCAGTTAATTTGATGTATAGAACTTGCTTTTGAGTACTGCATTCCCTGGATGCGTTACAATCAGCATGATTTTTGAGATTTTGTCGTAGATCCTGCTAAAACAGGAAAAATCATGTTAGAAAAAACCTGCGCTCACTTGATTCTTTTGCGACATGTCTCTTTTGAATCACTTCTGTTGATATCCTGAAGTTCGACGCTAATGTTTTAATAAATCTAATCCGCAGATCAATGAGATATCTTTTCTTCCCAATAATAAGTCAGTATATACTTTTATAGACATACGATCAATTTCTACTCTTAGATCTAAGATGTCAATGTAGTGAGGAAAGGTTGACGAACACGCACATTGCCGCCGCTTTTGTCTCGTGTATTTGGCGTTCACCTTTGCTGAGTCGGCGGAGTTGCCGTTCATGTTTTGTTGTCGGGCAACACACACTTTGTGTGATGATTTATGTCTGTTGTCGAAATCATTGTTGCCGAGTGATTGGTTTTTGTTTTGACAAGATTATATTTTTCCACCGTACTATCACACCTTTGTTCAGGCGCCATCCCCTGATCAAAATGAAAGATGATGACAATATGTACTTATCAATCTCTTCAATCTTCTATTTCTCATTTCAGGACACGATTTGGGTCTCTTCAGTCCTGGCAAATTACGCTCAGATTTGCGGAACCTTTTGGCTGATCAGCAATCTGTTGAGGAAGAATTGGAAGCGGCAGCTGCTGCTGCCACTACCGCTGCACTGGTACAATTGCTGAATCCACCAGCAGCTCCATGGAGAATTCAACAACGTGATATAATGCGCCGAATCGAGCAATTAAATAGGCAAGTCTTAAAAAAGTGCCAGAAAGGCACTCGTCCAGCTAACTTGACAGGAGGCGTTCGTCAATTGTCTTTGACGTCATCATTGGCGTCTCCATTGGCTCAGGCAGCTATCGGAGCACCGGCTTCATTATCAGCTGTCGCCGCATCCACTCTGGCCGCATCCAATCCACCGCCTGCCTCCACAGGCGTTGAAAAAGAGACTGGTGCCGGCGGAGATACGTGCCTCAATAATGCAACCAATGAAAGTGGAGGAAGCAGTGCTAGTAGCAGCTGCGGTGGAAATGTTGGATCACTAGCCAATTCGTCTTTCGTAGCCACGGCTGCAGCTGTGGTTGGAGGCCAAACGGGAGCTGGCCTTGACCTTACTTGTGGATTTACAGAAGATGAAGTCAATGAACTGCTTTCCCAAGGCATTAAGCCATGGGATGAAGAAGCACCAACTGCTTTAGCAGTTCTTCGAGGTGAATTGGACTACCTATTGGAATAGAGTGATCTGCCGTCTTCCGCCCATTCCATGAGCGCTGGCGTTCTGTCTATGGTCGGGAGTCGCGCGTCTTTTAAAAATGTCGTTGTTGCGAAATCTCTAGAGAAGCGACCATTTGATAGACTTTTTATGTTGCGAGTGATTCTGATGAGGTTTATTTTGCACGCATTTTTGATCAGAAATAAAAACGCAGCATTTTCTGAGAAACTTTCGATCTTGTTTTTATTTATGATAGTCTCAAAGATTGACTTGATCTAAGAAACAAAATGCACATCCACCTTTATTGATAAATTCTTAGTGCCTGCATATCAGTGCTATTCTGCCTTTGATAAGTTGTGTCTTGCTGACTGCTATAAAGATATAGTAGAAATGATAAAAAAATATGGCCAGGCACTTTATGCAATCGGATTGTTAATGGTTTTTTATGCAGATAGAAATACAAGTAATGCAATTTATCAATATTACGAAGAGGCCAAGGTTGGGTACCCCTCAAGACCAAGATTAATCTTGGGTGCCCCCAAGATTGGACCAAAGAGTGGCTATTTCTCTAATGAAGTGGAACAACAATTTCCAGAGCATGTTTGGAATTATGAGATTTAAAATTGCATGAAGATATTTTGAATCATACCATATTGTAGGCTACATATTGCTGACCAATTAATTTGTATCTAATGTTCATATTAATTACTATTTATTACATGAATTTGTTATTGCGGAGTTGAGGCCATATTAATATTCAGCTAAAAGTTTTAATTATCGGCATAGGTTATCTCTGAGTTTAATATCATCAACCCTGTTTACATATACAGCCTAATAATTTCCTAATTAGAACAACATGCATGACTAAGCTACATTCCTTACAACATGTCTGATCGAGAAACGAAACACACATAACATAGGCCTCGTATAGGATGAAAATAGCACAAATGTAGATATAGCGATATTTTTATTATTCGGAAGAAGCATTCATCAAAGAATGCCACTAATAATAAAGTGACAAACAAATTTAGTGAATAAACAATATAGGCCGAAGCTTTTAACTTTCAAGGCAAGAGGCTATATATGAAGCAAGTTACGAATTGCTGTAGGCTACCAATTTAACAGCATAAGCGCTATGCAGGTGTTGGTTTAATGCATGGCATTTTTCTATGTATTATTTGTTTAATTTCACGCAAAATGATTTATACAAAATTCTGTCTAACACAATATGCATTACATCTAGCTTAATGGATTAAATTCACAAGGAAATCATAGGTAGTCAAAGCACAGTTTAAAAAGCTATTTAAACAAACTATCCGATAGACATTTACGGTAGGTCTATATCAAAGTTGATGATAGCACAGTTTTATCATAGAAAAACCAATCGTGTGGTTGAAGAAGGCTACATATTTACATGTACATGCATGTAGGCTTCCATGTAGATGACCTGCTATGACATGATGTGGTCATATACTTAGGCAGAATTTTTCCAAGAAAACCGCAAATGATCATTCATGGTCAATTTCTTTACTCTTGGGGGGGGACCAAGACTACCTAAACCCGAAGAGTGAACCCAAAACCCAACCTTGAAGAGGCTTGCATACAGAGTTTTACTGGTCACCAAGATCTGGGCCTTCAGCAGTGGCGTCTTCGCCGTACCTGCGAGGCATTCGGCGCACCTTCAAAAATTATTTTTCAACAATTATAAAAATGAAATGTGTCATCATTCATTTAAATTCGATAGCTTCTTGTGATAGCTGTGCACAGCTTTCCGACTCAAAATCAGACGCTCAACCTCAGTGAACAGTTTCACGTGAATGAATCACAGCTGTTTTCTTCGAACAATTAGGCACACAAGCTAGTCGTGTGTTCAGACGGAGCAATGATGTTCAGAGAGAGCGAAAGAGAGTTGTGTGCGTGTGAGGCACTAAGCGCACGCCCACGCGCCAATATTGGCTTTCCCGATAGACATAATCCTTTGCCTTCTCCAATTTTTGCAATGAAATTCTATTACACAATTCTTGATCGAGGCGCGGTACCTAAATAAAGTAAGGGAAGCGCAACCCAATTGTTCTTGGCTTCGTTTAATGTGAGAGAGGCCACTACGTCAACAATAGCAGATGGTTGACATTCAGACAAGACTGCGATCAGATGATGAGCGTTCTCCAATGAACGCAGAGCAATGCATCTACTCGAACACCCAGATAATTTGTTTTATGTGATTGATGTGACGCTATGTTTAGTAGGCCTACTACAGATGAGATCATAACCACGCCTTTCGTCCCAAAGGAATATACTGAAAAGATGACACTCGTCAAGCAAGGTAGGCCAACACCTTATATAAAATTGAAAGTACTCACAGAGATAGAACTAAAAAATACACAAGACAGTTCAATGCAACAAAATTTCAAACATGTGAGTGGCTGACCGGCCGTGAGAAACACAAGAAACTGTTGGCCTTGCCTCATTTTTTCTGTGGTCTGGACATAGAGGGGATATAGTGGTCTCAGCTCCTTGACTAAAGCGGTTAAGCGACATGAGCAATCACTTCTCATGTGCACATCCACTTGACCTCAAAAATGTTCGGAAAATTGTTATTAGAATTCATCTTTTATGAAAATAAGTGTTGTAACATAAAAGTGATACATTTATGCCTGCTTGAAATTTTGTAGAGGAAAAGCTCACAGAATACTTTCGAAGTCATATGTAATGAAGTGAAAATCAAAAACTAATAAAATCAGCCTGACATGTTTCGACTGGTCTTGTCAAAGGTAACCCAGCAAGTGACAACTTTACAATAAACAGTTACAATTCTGATGACAGATCAACCGCGGTCTGGTCAATCACACGATTATCAAGGCAGCCGAAGATTGATCACGTGATCCTTTTGCTTACACAGATCTGGACAGTCACGTTTAATATAAAGTGTTTCAAGAATGCGCAAATTGCGATCGTTGTAGGCACGACACACTATCTGAAACTTGCTCAAAGGGTCATCAGGAACGTTGCCACAGCTGAGCACATGCTCGGTAATGGCAGAGCGAGAGATTCCCGAGCGACCGTCTGAAAACCACTTGGGTATATGCTCCCTTGATCGAACAGTCAGAGGGCGCGACGTCCTTCCATAATATGGGTTGATCCACAACCACAGCGAAAAGAATATGTGACAGACGACGTAACGGTCACTGGCAGACGATCTTTAGAAGCAACGGGAATGAGTTAGTCTTGAACATCAAGACAGGCTTGGCTGCAGTAGCAAACTTGGCCAGCATTTCATTGATAGATTTACGGATGAAAAAACTAGATTTGTTACCGTAGAAAGGCAAGTTGATATAAACAGCTTTCCTTTCCACGGTGGCAACAGAAACGTTATTGATGCTGGTAGCTTTATAGCTATCAATCATCAGAACAAATACGAAGCGCGCGAATAAACAGCGAACGAACAAGACCTCTGTTATATGCAATAGGCACAAAACTGTGAAAGTTCATGTAAACACCAGAAAAAGTGGATTTACGGTACATTGTTGAACAATGCTTTCTATTAGACATGCGTTGGACAAACATACGGTAATATACCATGCTCTTCATGTTAAATTTTACATTATAGTTTAAAATATATACTATAAATTAAAAAGGTCAAATTAAATTTCACTTTAATCATTATTATTCACAGAAATGTCATGTTCCGATTTCACGATCCTGAGTTGATAGTAATATGCGCATATCACACATACATACTGTACATTCTGTCGTCAAAGTCCAGAAAAAGTGTCTCGAGTGAATTAGAATTAACTATCCACCATCCTCTCATGTAACTTTCGAAGACTGGTGAAAACTAGAGATAACGAAATGCTGAGATTCTTGACTTCCTTACAGTACTTGAAACTTAATCAGAATATGTATAACAGGATGTTAGAAAACTAGAAGTTCTTAGTTTATTGCTTCGAATTTATAATGATAAGAGTTTGGTCGTACGTTTCATGATATTCTGAATTATCATATGGAATTAACAACAATGAGATTTAAATACACGATAAATCAGATTGCCATGCAAAAGATGTGCGGCTGGTAGGATTCGAACCTACGACCAAGGTTAACTAGACCTGTGCTCTAACCACCTGAGCTACGAGCCACTTACGCGACTCTGTCAGTTGGCAGGATCAAACCCTCACCATCACACATCAGATGTCATAGCGATTATAATCAATGAATAAATAACTCGTCACAATTGTGACCGCCGACATTAAGGCAAGTAGCGGGGATCGATTGTCCACCAAAGCATCTTAAACCATGTCGTGAATGCAATTAGCGACAATGAAATTAAACAACATGAACAATAAACACAAAGTCAGACTACGTTATGATCGGGTTTATTTGCTTGGCTTCGCCAATTATGATGTGTAACTACAGCAAATAAATTATTGGCGTGACAGTAATAGCAACACATGATAGTAATTGTAACACATCTTCACCCTTTACGAAAGGTGACATTGACGTTGGTGAGCAGCTTCACTTAATTTCTGCACACATGCTATTTCGGTAGAAGCAGCTCTTCTTCAACAAAGAAGAGAAAGTAGAAGAAGTAGAGAAAGGAGAAAGTAGAGACGCAATGTTAGTGGATTCTTTTATAAGCAGATTTACTGATTATGATGTAGCTGTATGTAGACACCTAAAAAAATGTAAATAAAATGTCTCCACAGTTTTCGAACATTTGCGCTTGGCTAACCGCAATCATGAAGAGGAACATGGAGCGCCCTCACTTTCTGACTGCTTCATTTCAAATACCGACCTGCCAGTCTCATTTCCAGAAGGCCAGATCAAACTCTGAGCCTCAGGCCGACCTCGCAATGAATTCTCACAATTTCGGCAGGGATTTGACAAGGAGAAGCACTTGACAATTCGATCCGCCACTGTCGATCATTATCTCTCTACAGGTAAGCATTCTTGAGATCGGTTCCCGTTAGGGGTTTGATGCGTCGTTGGGTTCATTCTAGGAGGATTTGAGGCGAATTCAGGCCCAACTCGTCTCTTTCCCTCACTCAAGTCGGAGGACACATCGTGTGCAAAATACCGATCCTTATCTTCATTACAAACTTGAGTTCCCGTCTCCTACCCTCAGTAGAAGAGACAAGGAGAGCTTGATGCCAGCAACAGATTGGAACTAATGATCTTCACAGAACTGTGACCTCATCGATTCCGTGATGACAGAGCAATCAAGAAAACGTCAAATACAAGTCCATCACTGAAATCTACTTTGCAGCCTCTTTAAAAGAGAATCAAATTTAAACGATTATTTAACTGAAAAAAGATGCATTGAATTCATACTTAAGAAATGTCCTGACCATTGCGCAAGAGATTTCAATGTACTGGAGCAAGTTGCCTAATTCCGTGGGTGTATGAGTCATATTAAGAAAATTAGCTTAATGTGGTGTTCTCATATGACACCGGCCGGGCAGAGGAGAAAGACTTGTGTTTCCTGCAAGTGTGAAAATGTGTTGCAGAAAGTCATCCTCTCTCCTATTCTCATCTCAACTGTGGGATTCGGAATCAGTTTCTACCTCATCAATAAGATTTCCGAGATATCTTGTATTCGCAATCAACTTCTTGTTGATAGTAAGGAAATCTGTTTATGTAGAAGTATGCAATGATCTTCCAAAAGCGTTGCAGTTAGCGCATGACAATTGCAGTAGACATTGCAGAATTTTGAGTTCGGTACATCGGTTCCATCTTTCAAGAAATATTGTAAAATCTCCTAAAAGAAGGAGCCGATACACCGACTTGATGTACTCAAAATTCTTTGAAATAACTTGAACGTCATAGAGAAGTAGCCCTACAGTGTTTATCTTCCTTCCCCTTGTCAATTTACATTTCTATAGACATACTTGATCTCCGATATGCAATTGATACTTAATTTGAGATTTGCAATTAGGCCTAGAAAGTTAGTGAAATTTCGACGGGCATTCATTAAATGTCACTTTAAACACACGCTGATGACATTTGCTGACAAATCGCCCAAGTTAGTGCGCCTGTAATAATTAATAAATGCTGTTTCCGGTAAGCAGAATGTAAATAGGATGATTGAATATTCAGTTTCGTCCTCATTTGAAAAATGGGAACAGACCTGAAAAGCTGCTATTTCATCTAATATCAGGAATCATTAGCAGGCCTAGTTCACACCTCTCAACATCGACACAACTCCCTATTTAAAGTTGCAGCTATGCCCGGGAAAATAGCAGCTATTCAGGTCTGTTCCCATTTTTCAACTGAGGCTGCTACTCAATATTTAATTGTTCTATTTACATTGTATTTGTAAAAAACACTCTATATTAATTATTGCACGCGCGCTAGTTTAGACGACATGCCACTAGTGTGTCTAAAGTGATATTTAATGCATGTCGAAATTTCATGAACTTGCTAATTGCAAATCTCAAATTTGCCCGAGTATGGCTGCAACTTTAAATAGGGAGTTAAATAGAGGAAAATGTCGATGTTGAGAGATATGAACTAGGCTTGCTGATGATTCCTAATATTGATGAAATGGCTGCTATTCAGGTCTGCTTCCATTTTTCAACTGAGGACGCAAATTAATATATATTATAATTAATATATATTTATTGATATTTATAACTGTTAAAGACTTCTTTATGCATGTCTATCAGCAGAAGTTTGATGACGTTGTATTTCTCTTATCTTAGTTTTTGCATCCCTTTCAACCTACTTTTAATGTTTGTGAAAAGACCTTGAAGCTTTGTAGCAATATGTCTTGATAATATAGTTCGTCTTCAAATCAAAATCAAATTTAATTATTCTATTTCCATATATATTTAATATTCCACACTAAAAGATTTTGATTTCAAATTTGATTAGGCTCTAGCGAGAGGGCACGTACTTATAATTTGCAGCCAGCACTCGTGCAGCATGTAAATATGACATTAATTGTTGACAACAATTGTCTCTTAAGTGTCTGCTTACAGTTTACAGTCCATGCGCCGATTGATAGACCTTTACCTACCTGAATTCCTGCTGATGATTTCTCAGTTGGCACAGAAAACGGAAAATCACTTCACTTACCGTTTTTTTCAGAATGCATGCAATTATTCGCTACTACTCCTTTTTTTGCAGTTTACTAATTTATTTTGCATAGTAATTTCTTTTATTATTACTTAATAATAACATTACTTTTTATTTGGTTTATTCATACTTAATAATCTTTATTTCTTTGTGCTGTTGAATTTCTTTCCCATTTTCTGTGCAATTTTCAACATTACTCAACATTCTACTCAACTTTCAACATTATTTCTGTAATGATTTTCAGCAGCTAATCTTTCAGAATTTATTACCTTTTTTAAATTGTTGGCACGATCTACACTTTCATATTTACTTGGTTAGTAAATTTCCTATATTAAGTTAGGTAACAACGTGAATGATTGTTTCCTTTCCCATCTGCAGTGAAATAGGTAATATCTTCCGTCCTCTACAGATAGCGCATGTCATAATTGTTTGAGACTAGATGAGATGCGGTACAGACCGGTCCTCTTGAGGGGTAGATTAAATCTATGAATAGTAAGTCATCAATTACAAGTCTAGTTCCTGATTTTATTTCCTTTATGCAGTACATAGTTCCAGGTGATGCGATGTAAGTTCAGTACCTATTGTATGCCGTAGTTTCGTATGCAGATGTATTTTAATTTTCTCTTCTTTAAAGTTTATTACAGATTTATTATCTTGCTCAGTATGCCTAATCTTAGTTTATTTTGTGTTGTTAACAGATTCCTGGAGGATAATGATTTTTATTTAAAGAAAAAAATGCGACTTGAAACAGTTGTAGACTCCTTGGTAGACTCTTGCCGCAAAGTGATTTATTCCATTCATCAAAATGCTTTTATAAATACAGCGAAATGATAGCAATCGTGATATTTACAAAGTACGCTGATGAGCTGTCGGAGAAGTCCTATTTTCAACCAATAGAAGGTGCCATAGTTCACATAGTTGACCGTTGCTACGCATGTCCATGGCCGCCCTGGTCCTTTAGAATTTCAATAGGATGAACCAACTCATCTCTGACGGAAGGTCCTCACTCAGACAACAGGTCCAACCCTGCCCTGAGATTGCACATTCCGTCATTGAGAGAATCTGCGGATGAGAATAACTCGACGATTATCGCGTGAATCTGTCTGTACAGACTCAGACAATAATCGCTGTCATTCTTACCTTTGTGATATTTTTTTCGAAATCTATTCAACAACGAGTTTCCTTCCCTCATTTCGTCTTCAGTCTTCGCGCATTTATTTCAACATCCATCACCTCTTACGCTTCGATAATCGCTTCTACTTGTTCCAACGTCACTTCTAAGCTTGTCTATGATGTGGTTTTCGTGAGTCAATGTAGATCTTTGAGTCTGAAGTACTTTCAGTGAACAAATTTGCTTCCTTCAACCCGATCGATTAATTGCATTGCAGTGCGGAGGGAGTCACAGGTGAGGCGATGGCCGCTCACATACATGCACAGAACTGGACACACTGTGCTGTGATGCACATTGCGGGCCAGTGGGGACGCATCGCAGGTTGGAGAGAGTCACAAGGGAGGCGGTTGGAGTGTCGCTCGCGTATGCATGTAGAGAACTGGACGTGCCGGTCTGTGAGGCCCATTGCGTGCCAGTGGGGACGCATTGCAGGATGGAGAGAGTCACAAGGGAGGCGGTGGGAGTGTCGCTCGCGTATGCATGTAGAGAACTGGACGTGCCGGTCTGTGAGGCTGATTGCGGGCCAGTGGGGGGACGAATTGCAGGTTGGAGAGAGTCACAGGTGAGGCGATGGCCGCTCACATACATTCACAGAACTGGACGCACTAGGCTGTGAGGCACATTGCGGGCCAGTGTGGGTGTATTGCGAATTAGAGGGAGTTACAAGGGAGGCGGTTGGAGTGTCGCTCGCGTATGCATGTAGAGAACTGGACGTGCCGGTTTGTGAGGCACATTGACAATCCTTCTCATACATACCTCGTTGAATAGTGCGTGACTCATCATGGATGTCACTTTTTCGTAGCTGGGACGACGTGATTAGCGACTCTTGTCGAACAGTAGGCCTACGCTCTCGGAATCGGTCATCTTGTGGCGTAGATTTTCATCATTTTCCACAACGTCGTCGTCGGTTTGGTGCACAAGAATTTCCAGAAGTCAGGTTCCGTTGAACAAGCGGTGCCGACGACTTTGAAATATAACAACGTGTAGCGATTTCACGCTGAGAAAACTCTTCGCGCGACAAAACTTCCATCTGCGAGCCACCTATGCTTATTTTTTATATAAGATATGATATATATTATATATTTTTATATAAGCGCACTGTTAACAGTGCGCTTGAGTAATCGACGATTCATATTGGTAAGAAATCGCCATAAACGTAAATAACTGATTATAGAACTTTACCCCGCGTTATCATAAAGGAAAGTTTCTTATTTGAATGTCGAAGGTGGTCCTAGTAATATGTCGCGGTGAATGTTTGTTTTTGAGTGTCTGGTTTCTGTGCCATTGATCAATAGATGTCTATGTTATGGCATATTGTTTGCATACATGTCTATTTAATGTTTTTAAAAACGTGAAAGATAAGATGACATCAACAAGTAGCTAGTTATAAAAAACTAAAAAATATGGGTGGTCCTAATAAAATGTAGCAGACTGTACATGTACATGTAGCTAAGAAATGTAGTATCAGCCGAAGAAGAGTGTCTGAGGTTATCATATTAATGACGGTGATGCGCTGTTGGAAGAATCGGACATTTTCAAATATTTTCGAATTTCGAATTCAAATAATTTTGTTAAACATTGTACTTGGGAGTGTTTTACCATCCCATCAGTCATCAATTGCTTAGAAGAGTTTTCAAATTCAAATTTGGAGAAAATTCTTCGAAAGTAGAGTGGATCGTTCTAACTTCTGCTGGAAATCAAATTTTGATGTTTGTGTGTGAAATTTGCGTTTGAAACGTTTGCGGTAGTGTCTCCAGTTGCTTCAATATTGTTCCTATGCCTTTCTCTGCTGTGTGTTTGAAGCAAGACCTTCCAATGTGAAGTACTTTGAGTGAATGCTTCCTTCAAGCAATCGATTAAAACGCCGACATGGCGACTAACATACGACGTCCAGTGTTCAAACTCAAAGCCTCCGCCTACCTGTCAAGAATTCAGTGAATTGATGCAACCATGTCGAGTTTGGCGGTGCAAACAGCACTTCCTATGTCGCGTTGCCTCTGAAGTACGAGATGTGTGAATATTTAAAAGGCTAGAAGTCGAGATTTATGAGTTCGCGAAGCGGGGCGGTGAACAACGAAGTTGTCTTTTGCCCACCAACGAGTCATATTCTCGCGCCAAAGTGGTGATAAATGGAGAGCTATGGATCCGTGTGACTGCGAAACAAGGCGATGCCGCCTCTATGGATCCGTAAGTGATGAGATCTGAACGTCACATTGTTCTCTGCTATCGATTTCATCTGACTGACGCGCTATGACACGAACGAAGGTGATTGATGAGCGGAGTTGAGTCTGGAAGGTTCACAGGAGGCTGGACCTCGTGTAGTGAGAGAATCCTGTCTTCGCTTTCTGTCACGCAAAGTGACAAGATGCGCAAATCATGAGAGAAGAAAGACGCTCTGTCTCGTCTCAAATGAGTTCTATTGACCAGATGTCATGACCTTTATGAGAATCGCGAGAGTATAATTTGATTACGGAGATCATTACTATCCTGCAATCATTAATTAGCCACTTTCAACGATGAACGGCGTAACATGATGATTAAATGTCTCGAAACACATGGAAATTCATTGGGACCTGTTTCATGGGGCCTGTTTCATAAAATAAATCAGTGCTTTATATCAGTGGTTTTATCAGTGTGGAAAATTTTCTGCGTTTCATAAAATAAATATAAAGCAGTGATTTGAATCAGTGATTGAAAGCAGTCGAAATTAACAGCGTTTCACAAAACCAAATATTAAGCAGTGATTTATATCAGTCCCACACTGCTTAAAATCAGTATTTTAAGCAGTCTGGAAAAGAATTGCGTTTCACAAAGAAGTATCAGTTGCGCGCGAAAATTGAAAATATGGAAATTCACTGATAGAAATGTGAAAATTTCTATCAACATCTTGAGGTTGATAAATCTGTGAATGATCATCGAGAAAGTTATAGAAACCTGAAATATCGGAGAAATGATTGCAAATACAACTTAAAAATGGGAAAACGGCTTTTGATTTTCAATTTTACTGTCAGTAACAAACTATTTGTCAGAATGGTAAATTTGGATACTGTTTATTGAAAAATTCTTCCTTTGAAAAGTGGCAATGCTGTGACGATAAAACGTCCGGTAACAGCAAAATTATAAAGGGTTGCTTTGAGGGCTTCGATTTCTTTCGTGTAATGAGGTACGGCATCTCATGAAATCATTTCACTATTAAAAGACGTTGAGGTATTGACTTTTACATAAATCGATGACAGCTAGAAAAAAAGATTCTCAAATATTCCACTATTTGCCTCAGATTGACTTCTCTAATTATTATTTCAATTACTGTCAAACATAGAGTAGGTATATTAGGTAGAGTGGAAACTCCGCATTTATTAAATCCCCAATGAATATACACTTTCGATTTTATTAAATGAACTCGAGGTGAATACAGTTGGAATTGTCTTCAAATGTGAGATATGCGCATTTGTGCAGTTTGAAGAAATTACAACGGAATTGACTGATTATGACAGCATAAAGCAGATGGAAATGAGATTATTTTACAGATTGTCCGTGTCATGACAGCCTCGGAGCGGTAATGTTTGTTAAATTAGCAACTCGATGACCCCATTGCTTTCATGCTGAACCACAAGAGAATCTTTTTAAGCGCGATCTTATCTCAAGCAGCTGGTAGAGCAAAATAACAGAATCAAAGACAATGATTTTCATTAATTTTGAAAGATGTAAATGGGTGCACATCACTATTCAGATTCAAGAAGTGAAACATGAATTTACTCAATCATAAATTCATGCCGATGAAAATTGAATCAAAAATATGAAATTTCAGCCACGACAGCACAATAAAATCTCAACTTTTTATGAAGACTTCCATTATAATGCCGTTCATTACATTTTCTTGATCATCAGCACAATTTCCGCTTGGTTGCGATGCTTGTTAGCGAATATTCATTCCTTTTGATATCCAACTTGTTTCATACTTCTTACAACGGGGAGTCATGTCGATAGTAATTAAATTGGCAAATATAGAAGTTTTTCAAAGCTGCTCAAATAATGTTTTGGACCGCAGGAACGTAATCTCCGAAAAAACTGAATCTTTTCATATAAAAATTTTCGCTGTATACAGATACTTTTTTAAGTCGACACTCTACCTACATATTTACTCTATGCTGTCAAAAATTATTTTATTTACGAAGAATTATCCATGATTGTTTTAATCACTCAATCACACTGATATATATCAGTGTTTTTATCAGTCCGAAATCTTTATGAAACGCTATATGTATCACTGATTAATTTAGACTGCTTAATCTTCAGTCGGAAAATTAATTTTTATGAAACGCAATTTAAAGCAGTGCTTTATATTTCACTGCTGAAAATGTTACTGATACATATCAGACTTCTTAATTTTATGAAACAGGCCCCTGATTTTTCTCTGATTAACTGAGAAGTCTAGAACCACATGGAATGTCTTCAAGCTAGCTTGTGTTCATTATGACGCGAAGCCCATTTAGATTAGGAGGATCGGCGAACACAACAGATCAACAGATCGAACACAACAATCAATGTTACGGAAACTCAATACCTCCAATCACAGTCTCGCATGCATCACTGATCACAAAATGGTAGTAGAATAATGACACGTAGAAGTTGACCTGAAGTCGCTCCATGCAGAAAACGTAACTGATCTTTTTATTGTCGGATGACTCAGCAGCACAATGATCATATGCGGAGAAAGAAGTGCTTTGAAAACGATCGAAGATGAAAGTCTCAAAAACAATGGATCATTGAGAGCAGAAAGTCCCATGAATATAAAGGTGGTTGACGTGCATGCAGGATCAATGCCCGTAGAGAAAACGATGGATCTGTGTAATAGGACTACTCTATCTTCATAGACATATAGATACATTTATATACATGGATTCGTACTAAGATTCACAAAATGGACAAAGGAATTATTGGGAAACGCACACATTAGATGCATGAAAAGGTACACGAGGTGTTAATACCCATGCAAGTCATCACATAGTGAATGTGGGTTTATCCATCTACGAGTGAAAGTCTTTGTTCACAGTCACAATGTCACCGCGATGTTCACACTACCATACGTCAAGATGTCTCCGCAGAAGCAGCCGTCAGTTGAAGAAGATCCTGAAACAGGAAGGCTCTATATCGGCCAAAGCCTGTTCGTAGCCCATGAAGAAACCCTTGTTCTTCCAAGCTAGATTGAAACATGTAGTCACTGGTGATAAAACGCTGTAGTTGGCAGTTACAGAGTTGCCAAAGTGCTCTTTAAGCAGGCGAATTGCACCTGCACATAAGTTTACTTTGCACACTATTATGTTTTCAACCCCAGCAGAGCAAACTCAATGAAAAATTAGGACATTGGATTGCTAAAAAAGGATAGAAAGAAATATATCAGATTTTCTAAGCATAATAAAATGTCCCCATCAGAAGCCTGTTCACATGCCTCTTGAAATTATGAAGCTTTGTCTCGGTGAGAGAAGTGGTCTGCCGAGGCTTCTTCAAAGCTTCAAACATGTCAACGGATCAGCTATTCGAGAGACTCATAATACCCTTGCATAGCTTTCATAACACAGAAAAAGATTTAAATTTGAAATGATCAGATGATTCATACAAAATGCAAATTAGTTAAGTTGAAAAAATGAAATGCAACGAAGAAAAAGCTCCAAAATACCATTTCCGGCTGCCTGACATGACAAGCTTATTTGCCTCATGGGGTGACCTTTTCGGGGGCAGACCACTTACCCGGTTTTTCTTTTCACAATTAATCGACGTGTTTGTACAACCTTTCAACACTGATTCTCATCAACTTTATTTAAGGCTGAGGCGAGTGATAAGTTTTTCGTAATTTTCTGTCTTTGAATTTGTGATTTTCATATTAAGGATCCCACCGGAATTTTCAGTGCACCTGTGATTATGAACTATAGCAGGAATATACAGCTGTTGTTGCACCCACCCAGTTCTTGGACTGCGCATTGACCGGAAATGAGACGAAGATTATTGAAGCTGCCCTTGATAAATATAATTTGCAGTGCAGTCCTGGTTCACACTATTCGGAGGACAACTCGACGCCCAAGCTCAAAGCATGTTTACTCTTTGCTTGAAATCGACAGTGAACGCTCCGATGAGTGACAAAGCAACACTATCAATCTACAGAATACCAGTTCTCCTGAAAATGAACCAGATTGTGGACAAGTTCATTAATGTGTCAAAATGCATGTAATTGATTGCTTTCATTGAATGATTTCAATAATTGGATTGTTGTAATTGAATAATTAAATTAGATTGATTGCTGTCATTGAATAATTTCAATAATTGGATTGTTGTAATTGAATAATTAAATTAGATTGATTGCTGTCATTGAATAATTTCAATAGATTGACTACTGTCATTGAATAATTTCAAAAGATTGACTGCTGTCATTGAATAATTTCAATAGATTGACGGCTGTCATTGAATAATTTCAATAATTCGATTGCTGTCATTGAATAATTTCAAAAGATTGACTGCTGTCATTGAATAATTTCAATAATTCGATTGCTGTGATTGAATAATTTCTATAGATTGACTGCTGTCATTGAATAATTTCAATAGATTGACTGCTGTCATTGAATAATTTCAAAAGATTGACTGCTGTCATTGAATAATTTCAATAGATTGACGGCTGTCATTGAATAATTTCAATAATTCGATTGCTGTCATTGAATAATTTCAAAAGATTGACTGCTGTCATTGAATAATTTCAATAGATTGACTGCTGTCATTGAATAATTTCAATAGATTGACTGCTGTCATTGAATAATTTCAAAAGATTGACTGCTGTCATTGAATAATTTCAATAATTCGATTGCTGTCATTGAATAATTTCAATAGATTGACGGCTGTCATTGAATGATTTCAAAAGATTGACTGCTGTCATTGAATAATTTCAATAATTCGATTGCTGTCATTGAATAATTTCAATAGATTGACGGCTGTCATTGAATAATTTCAATAATTCGATTGCTGTCATTGAATAATTTCAATAATTCGATTGCTGTCATTGAATAATTTCAATAGATTGACTGCTGTCATTGAATAATTTCAATAGATTGACGGCTGTCATTGAATGATTTCAAAAGATTGACTGCTGTCATTGAATAATTTCAATAGATTGACTGCTGTCATTGAATAATTTCAAAAGATTGACTGCTGTCATTGAATAATTTCAATAATTCGATTGCTGTCATTGAATAATTTCAATAGATTGACGGCTGTCATTGAATGATTTCAAAAGATTGACTGCTGTCATTGAATAATTTCAATAATTCGATTGCTGTCATTGAATAATTTCAATAGATTGACGGCTGTCATTGAATAATTTCAATAGATTGACTGCTGTCATTGAATGATTTCAATAATTCGATTGCTGTCATTGAATAATTTCAATAGATTGACTGCTGTCATTGAATAATTTCAATAGATTGACTGCTGTCATTGAATGATTTCAATAGATTGATTGCTGTCATTGAATGATTTCAATAGATTGACTGCTGTCATTGAATAATTTCAATAATTCGATTGCTGTCATTGAATAATTTCAATAGATTGACGGCTGTCATTGAATGATTTTAATGATTACTTCCTTTATTCATTTAACTCCTGCCATCCACCCAGGCGAGGGTAGCAGAGGCCCTGGACTTCACCATCGCATCCAAATCTGAACATTGTGTCAACTGCTTCGATGGAATCGAATAAGGCTGTTCAGGTTTCTGAGGGCTAATGTCAGTCTTACATTTCATGGCATTATTTGTATAACTAGAAAAGCAGAAATAAATGTTTGTTGATACGCTTAGTAGCAATTGCTACAAGATCCTGCTTGATCACTCAAAGTTCGGATGCGCATGTGCAGCTGCCAAGCAACAGCAAGTCACACCAGAGTTTAAGTCACGTCATTGTGTTCTTGAATTCTATAGTGAGATGATCCACAATAGAGAATTCTGACTAGACCATGGAGCATGAGAATAAGTGCAAAATCGCAGAATTAACTGAATCCAAAAGCAATTAATGTGACTACTGAATGCTTGCGTAGGGTTCAGGTTTCAATCAGGCGAATAGCATGCATTTCATGCTCGGTTGAAGATCAGAATCGGACACAGAGTCTTTTTGAGGATATTTTTTGATAACCTCTGTTGATAATGCACCGGTAGAAATGGCTACACCAAGTTAAAATTCATATACAATCCCTATATATACATAGAAAGACTTCTCGCTTCGTTTAAGTTGACAATGTTCTGGTGAGACTAGAGTGGACTACAGATGTCTGTTGATGGTAAGACAAACTTGCATGATCTTATGAAGAACTTGCAAGAACTTGCAATTGCTGTAGAGTCTGGACGGAGGGTTGGATGTTGAAAGCTATGTTATGAAAATGCCTGCAGCGTTAAATCTTTCCAAAGCATGGTATTGAGATGCCGATGCCTATATATTGTTACCTGCTGGAAACCGACACCGTTGTCATGAAGACGCATTTCCGCGATGTATCAAGCTTTCAATGTGCGTGTCATTCGGTGCTAAATCGCATCGCATTTCTGAGTATGATGCAAAATGACAGTGCAGTTTTCAAAGATTAGAAACCTCCTTATCTCCTCATGTTGGACTTCTGCAAATAATTAATTTGCCCTCAATGAAGATATCGGACAATTATTTCTATGCGTGTAAGAAGATAGGAGATGCCATAGACATTTTATACTGATCGTAGACATCTTTAGTTTCCAATTTCTCACGAGTTTGCAGTCGTTCATCTTCCGCAGTCATGCATCTATTTCTGTGATGTTTATTCTTGAAAATACAAGCTTATGACGAATAATTTTTATTGAATATCATTGCCATATTCATCGATTGTACACGCTGCACCGTAAATAATAATCCAAGATTCTCTTATAGATTATCGACCGCTCATCTTCACTGCTAAGACGTGACCGCAGTGGTCAAATGCCGGAACGAAAGTGTTGTCGTCGAAATTCCGGTCTGTGTCTTATCATTAGCGTTGTTTGGCGTCCCTATCTGCCGCAAAAGGGCCGCAAGCTCATTATCACCGCGCTTGTAAATCTTCGTCACGTAGAAACGCCGCATAGAACAGGCGAGAGAATGGGAGTGGAGGGGGAAGAACTCAGCTTTCTATTCGAACTCTCCAAAAGGCAAAAAGCTATTAAAGTTTTCGAATTCAAACACAGATCAGTGCGTTTGAAATCGTAACCGGAGCAGCTTCCCCGGCCGCGAGCGAATTAGCCCTTCTGCCTTAATCCCCGGCTGAGTCAAATTCGTTGTCTCACGCTCTCTTTTGTCTTCGCTGTGATTAGGAAGTGTCATTTGGGACACGGCAAAAGAAAATATTTTGACAGAGGCGAGAAGAGGTGTATGCACCGCTCTCCTAGCCCAGACAATACCTTGACTCGCAGCCCTGCGCATAATCCGACTCGAGGATTTGAGCTCGTTCTCATCTCTTCGCTCATTGGAGGGAGGAGAGAGCGCGCGTGTGCGCCTTAAATCGGAGAAGTAGAGGCGTCCGCAGTTGATGAATTCTAGTGAGACATGTTTCACCAGAGCCACGGAATCTGTGCCGCTGGGGGTCAAATGATGGAGCGGCCTGGGCTGGTCAACAATCGACTTCATCATCACAACGCCACTGCGATTCCACAACCGACGGCGCCAATGCTTCCACCTCAACAGAGCACAGCTCAAGCGGAAGCGGAAGGCGCGTACCAGGAGAGAAAACAGCGGCAGGCGTGCGTGAGATGCTGGTTAACTGCGGTGCACGTGTCTCTTACCTTCTGTCTCATGTGCATCTGTGTGATTATCTTCCTACGACTCAAGGTACATCAGGATCGGATCGAGAAACTAGAGTTCGCCTCGTCAAACCCAGTTGACACTTCACAACGTTCACAATCCGTGAGTAAAAGATGGGATGGATTAGAGAGAATATTCCAGCAGATGCTTAGGAGAGATTATAGAGGAGAAAAGTGCTATTTGTCAGTCATTTAGAAAAGTGAAAATCTGAGCTGCGTCATAAGTGTGCTTGAGAGAAGAGAGAGAGAGAAGTGCGTGAGAAGAAAAGGGGATCGGTGAGGAAAAGAGGGCCGGAGGTGGAGAGAGAGAGAGAGAAGATGGCCAGGGAAAGGGTCGTGAGGAATAAGGGTAGAGAAGATAAGTATAAGAGAGAGAGAGGGCATTGAGATATAGAATGAGGCGTGAAGGACCGAGTCAAAGAAGAGGTCGAGAAGTGTGCGAGATGAAAAGGGGACCAGAGAGGGTATCGTGAGGAGAGGAGGATGCGGATGAGGAGGACGAGAAGGAGAAGCAGGAAGAGGAGAGAGAACAAGGAGAGAATGGCAAATGTTGTGAATAATGTACCCAAAGTTAATGATTAAATGAAAAGTTGTAGGTGGAGGACACGTGTATCAATGAGTGATTTTCGTCAGCTCCGAATACAAAACTCATAAACTGTGAAAGGAGAAGGAGGAGGCGAAGGAGGAGAAGGTGAAGGAGGAGGAGGAGGAGGAGGAGGAGGCGAAGGAGGAGAAGGAGAAGGAGGAGGAGGCGAAGGAGGAGAAGGAGGAGGACCAGGAACAGTAGAAGGAGGAGGAGGAGGAGGAAAGAAGTAGAATAAAGGCAGTCGGATATAGAGGTAGGCATTAGGGATAAGTGCGGAGAAGAGAGGCACAGAAGAATAATCGCCCTCCCTCGTGCCACTCGCGCTGTAGTCTGCAAGAAGAAGAAAATTCTGAATTTTCGAGGAGACCCGGGCAGATAGGAGTAGGAGAGACAGAGTATAAAGTGCAGACGTTTATAAAAGGCAATTTTTAGCTCACCTTTTTTCACGCTATTTCCTGAGTTTTGACATGGGGCTAGTACTTGCATTAACCCTCGCACCTCTGGGGGTGTTTTCGCCTCCTTGGCAAAATTTTCTAATATAGTAGCTTACATTCTACGTCTTATGAAAGTTTTGACTGAAGAAAATAAATTTGGCACGAAATTTTCACGTGAGATCTATTTTAAAATGTGAATGTTTGGTAAATTTGGCTGATTTTGGCATGTATTCAATTCTAATGAACGTTGTGGTATCAATTCTTGATGAAATAAGTTAAAATTACATTAAGGTCTCTTCCTATCATTGTTCAGACTATCTATGATACTATTTGCTAATAAGCGGTCATCAAATGAATATCATAGATTTATCAATTGAACCTCTATTAGTTATTTACACAACAAGTGCAAAGTATCCAGCTTTATTGCATTTTTTGAGATCAACATGTCTATGCACGAGCCCGAAGGGCGAGGGCATAGTTTGTTGATCGAGAAAAATGCAATTAAGCTGGATATCTTTGCACGAGTTCTGTAAGTAACTTTATATTTCACAGAACTATCAGAATCTATGATCATGATCCTTAACATGATTTGAAAATCAAACCAAAGCAATTTTGAAATCAGATAGCCTGCTTCTCTGTCCATTGTACATGCAGATTTATCTCATCAACAACTAGTCATTATATTATTCCACTATGATCAGTAATTTCAGCATAAAACAAGACTGCAATTTTTCAACAAATGTACATCTAGACTGCGATTGCAAGGATTTTTTGAGCATCGATTCATGGTAGGTAGCTTTCTTGAGTATAGCATTGTGGACACTCATATGTCAACAGTTTAGCCGCAATCTCGCCTTGAAAATCGGCCAAATCTACGTTTCGGAGCGTCTGTAGGCGACAGTGTTTGCGCAGTCATCATGGGACACATGTCAATTGAAAATTCAGCAAATTTAAAATCTTTTCATCGTACAGTTATTTCAATTTCAACTCCAACTCTGAGTAACAATCTATTGAAAAAAAACAGTGACTTTTCCTTTGGACGGGCCTACAGACAAGAGTTTTGAGAAATTTCTAATTCTTAAATTTGGAATACAAAGCTTTAGTGAATGCCTCGACCTCATGAGAAGATCTAACGCTTCATCTCAATGCCAATTCGAACAGAGGCGAAGAAAGATTTTTGAGGGTCAAAATCGAGCCAAATTGTGCACACTTATCCACGCTTAGGAAGGAAGATGGGGGTCTAACATTTCCTGACAGTCAATTTAAGGACAAAATGAAAAAAACTGTCGATCCGTTCATATCAATTTCAACGTGGGATTTTTACTACAGCTGTTCAAAGATAAAACATGGATTTTGGCCCTTTTTCAACTGTCGCCAACAGAGTTTGCAGTCTACGACACTCAAACTAGGATATATTAGAATTGAGGGCATCATACAAAAGTGTATTGCTGAATTTCAGTGATTCGCCCATTGACATGGGTGTGAGAATTTTTCAAAAAAGACGTAAAAGTATGCTGTATTTTTTCTATGGCTAATAACCGGTGTAAAATGGAAACATTGAAAACACTAACGTACATGACATTGTGAGTTTTATATTTCTAAAGGGCATGGAGCAAGTTTGGAAAAAATATTCTCAATAGAACCGCCTAAAATGAAGCATTTATGTCACTATAAAGGGGCAATATTTGCGCCCATTTAATTAGTCATATCGAAAAATGGAACATCGGAAGATGAGCAGAATACGCAGATGTACTGTAATATACATGAAAATAATTTTTTGGGATGATCTAAACAAAAACATTCATTTAATGCAACCTGATATAAATTCATCTTCATTTCTCTCTCATTTCTCGATTCCTTCCTCTTCCACTTGCGTGAATTGAGTACGCACGAGTATGCAATATCCATTCATACAAGATATCAAAATTTTACAAGATTTTAAGTCGAGAAAACTTTCTATGTGCTAATGTATTTCAATGAAGGAGTGCAATAAAGACTGTTTATTGCACTCTTTGAAATTTATGCACACTTTGGAAAGCATAAACTATATTATGGAAGCAATAATCATAGAGATTATAGCACTGTGAAATATAAAAAAAATTACCGATAACTCTGATCATAGACTCTGATACATCCATGGACGCCTGAAGCACACATAAGCTAGATGTAGATATATTGTCTTAATTGACTCAGAATGAAATGAAATATGGTGCTTCATATATCTAGGCGTCTATGATACATCACACTGGGCATAGCTCTGTATAGTACCATAGATAACCTGAACAATGTAATTATGCCTATTTCTCGGTCATCAATGATTCAACTGTCGTTCGCTTACGCGACCTCCAGTTGGATCATTGCTGACCTCTAAATAGGCATATAAATATAACATTATAAAGATGTTCACAAATGCAAAGTTTTTGAAATTGAAATTATCTGCTCATTATGTATGCATGTTTGAAATTCAAATCTGAAACACGTTCTGTATCTAGTCAGCAATAATTGAAAATTTTCAGAATCATGTTGCTCTTAGTCTCAGTGTGTCGATAAAAGTTCGGTTGCCTCTTCACCTGCAGAAAACAAATTACTAAAAATGTATGATTTTAGTGCTATTTGAGCTGAACTGAAAGTTTGAATTATTGGACCTTTGACGTCATCTAATACAATGATGTGATCTCGGAGCAATTAACAATCATCGTTCTATTAATAACCTTGACCAGATCTTTCGATTAGTGTGAGGCTTGGCAGAATTGGTGCAATAGTTTGGAAGATTCAAGTTGCAAACCTGGGAAATGTCATTTCGGTCCTACGGCGGTCAGATTATGGACGTTTTTAACGTGCAGATAGAACGCTACACAATCCAGCACTATAAGTGGATCAAATGCATTTTGAGAACATTAATTGGATGAAAATATAGGAATAGTACCACTTTTATAGGACATAAATACATAGATTCCGAGGAGAAGTTAGCGTCCGATGGAAGTGGATGTCATTGGTGTTCTGACCCCATGAAGATGAAATTTATGGCGATGATTCTGAAATGACAATCTATGTTTTTAAATATGGATATCTATGAAGTTCTACTCAAATATTCTCACTGTTGCATAATTTCTATGAGGATTTAGCATAGGGTGCTTCTTCCGGACAAAAATGAAGATATACAGTAGAATTCGCATATATCGGCTTCGGCTATATCGGCGGTTTTTTTTGTCCCGGCATAATTTCCTATCTTTTCCATATAATCGAGTTCACTTATATCGGCTTCGGCTATATCGGCGATTCGCCTATATCGGCGGTTCGTTTCTATCGGCGGTTTTTTTGTCCCGGCATAATTTCCTATCTTTTCCATATAATCGAGTTCGCATATATCGGCTTCGCCTATATCGGTGGTTCGTCTATATCGGCGGTTTCTTTTTGTCCCGGCATAATTTCCTATCTTTTCCATATAATCGAGTTCGCATATATCGGCTTCGGCTATATCGGCGATTCGCCTATATCGGCGCATTTTCGCTGTCCCTGACAGAAAATAATTCGTTTATAACGGCGGATTTCTGGAAATCCTCAAGCGATGTGTTTTGCCTAGAAGAGTCACTAGAATGACAGTATATGTGGACGCGGATGGCTGTAGATTCTGTTAGGACTATCTGATTCTAACTATTCTAGTGGCATGTGAAAATTTAGATCTTCTACAATTCATCTCGATCATGTTTGGGGTTTGATCAAAATTGTAGAATCTAGCAGCCGAGGAAAGATAAGTAGGCTTGCCACTGTATCTCTCTGATAATTCTCACATAATTAGTCATTAATTCGACGTGATGATTGCATTGTTCAGAAAGGCACAATTTTTAGATATCTACTGAACACATAGACACAATCACATGTACATGTACTGTACATGTTAGACAACAAGTCAATATATGTATTTAAGTATAGCAACACAATAATTCATGAGTCAATACACGTATATGCATTGTATGATGCATGGCATGATCTCAGAGCTCGTGTAGATTTCACAAAACTTCAAAATTCAGGTAGTTCGCATATATCGGCGGTTTTCGTCTGTCCCTTGAGGCGCCGATATATGCAAATTCTACTGTATTACCTTTCAAATGACAGCCTAAATTAAATCATCAGCCTAAAATCATCACCGGACGATTTAGACTGATCATTTGAAAGGAAATATGTGCATTGTGTTTAGGTTCGTATACAAGTATACTTGTATCTTCCTTAGTTAAAATACTGAACCACTGTATGCCGGTTTGGCATATTGCAGTTCAGAATAAAGAACGCAGATATATGAAAAACATTTCAATCATTCCAGTTAAGTCCAAATTTGAAGCTGAGAATTATGCTGACGGCCCTCAGCCTCATAGCATATTGCGGTTCAGCTGTCTAAACTGCAATATTACATTGTTACTGAACCTAAAATCTATGACATCAAAAATCCAAGATTTTGATCTGTAAAAGACTCAAATCTATGATAATTTTCTACATAGCCCATGCAGCTCAGAACATTGAAGTATGTCAAGCTTGAGATATCTGCGAGTCCAAATTGTGAACCATAGGAATCACCTCAATGGCATTTTCACTGGGAATGCGGAGGTGGATGGTGAAATGCTCCTACCTCAATGGTATTACATAGCAAATTAGACGGCCTTAATCATGGCAATTAAGGCCGTCTAATTTGGAATTGGAAATACAGGTTGTCCCAGAAGTATGGAAAAATATAATTTGTCTCTCAAACTTGTTGTTATTAGTCAGTATCTTCAAAATGCAATTTGAGTAGTTGGTTGGGTCATATTCTAAAGACGATGATCATACAGTCTAATTTGACTGACCACAATCACTCAAACTGACCATCCCAAATTTGATGCATCAATATTTCCTGAAATACGCATCAGTAGCTGTTAATAGTTAGTGGCAACGCCATAGTTGGTTGACGCTGTCAGATTGGTTGGCATTTGTGCCCTCTTCTACAGAAGCATTGGCCCATCGCCACACCAATGCAGCTACGCCTCATCTCACCAAGAATGAACGTCACTTTCTTATAATTGTACTCGTGCTAAGCCAAGAAACAACTTTCAGTCTCTACAGTTTGCCGTTGTCGCTGTTTTCTTGAATGAAGTTGTTGAAGTTTGCAAGGATAGCTTCATTCAGTAAAAAATTGTTTGATGAACACTAAATCTTCGGATTCCCGTGACGTGTACCTCGCAATAATAGCAGAGGATAAATTTTGATCCTTCTTCGTTGGGAAACTTGTTCTTACTAAACTCTTCAAAGAATCGTCAGTGTGAGTCAGACAATTGCTGCCCTGGCTTAGGCTTGTCGTGAAAGGTGAATTCAGTTTCAATTTTATTAAATTTTATTTTTCTGAGCAATTTCGTCTCTTACTATGGTGTACAAGGGTTGTCAACGATGTCATGGATCGTCTTGTGGTATAATTCCACTATCATTCATCACTTGCGTACTAGGCCCTATGTTGCATTGTAGAAGGCATTCTTTGATCGAGAGATTTCCGCGTTTGCAGATGCAATGTGATTCAAATTTCAAATCATTTGCACCATCATGTTACGAGCACTCCGAGTATCATGTGAGATTTTTCGTGATTTCTTGTTGCTTTCATAGAAAGGCGTTGAATCAGATGAATTATGATCTGGCAATGAACTGATAATAATAATACGATACATAAATTCTGATGATACCTCAAATTTGTGATAGTCAGTTAAAGTGATAGTGGTCAGTCAAATTTAATTGCATGATTAACGTTTTTAGAATAGAGCAAAACTAGATGACCGAAACAACTTTTCTGATCGCATTTTGAAGATACTAAACAATAGCAGCAAGTTTGAGAGACAGATCATATCGTTCCTTACCTCTGGGGCAACCTGTATATAAACGTAGAAAAACGAACAGTGAAATATCGGCTGATTGACCTACGTACTGAGTAACAATGTCGCATTGTAAGCCATACCTGTTTGACTCTACTATATAATTTCCCTATCTATGTGATGGTGACATAGACCGTCAACGGGATCTGTTAATAAAACTCATGGCATCACAAATTCTATGTTTCACATAAACATGTACATAGAAATTACACAAGATATGAAGTCACTAAACTGCTGAACACCAAAATTTCATCTCCAATTCTAGACCGTCCTTCTTTAATTTGATGTGCCTTGGCTTCAATTCCAAGGAATCAGTTCCTTTCATGAGCGTGGCCATGTCTGCTACAACTGCTTTTTTGCCTGTTGAAGTGGCATGGTCATGATTTCGGGTGTCAAAGAGCTTGCGTTACTACAACAATTGCTCGATTGCGACATCGGTAGTGCGTTCGTGAGCACATGTGATGCGCGCTTTAAAGAAGATTTTCTCCTTCTGCGGTCTGTTTCATTCATGTATCTAAGGCATTTCTAGATGACGGAAACTCCTTCTTGTAAAAATGTCCCAACCTCTTTCTGCTCTCTTCGCAAGCCAATGCTGAAGCCCGTAGAATAAACTTCTTAATGTATCACTTTTATACCGACCTCCATCAACTTTTCTCACCTCAAAAGGAAAATGAGTGAAGCATCGTTGAGACTATCCTTCGTCAAAGTTTGAATGGTTGCATTACCTTCTTCCGACAAAAATAAGATTTTTTGTGTGCCGTCTTGTAATATTTTTTCCTTAGAGCAATCCAATCATTAAATGTTTTTACAGCCCAATTGCCATGCCTTCTTGTGTTGTCTGGTATTTGATCGTTTATTTGGGCTTTTATTTCAGAGCTTGTCATTGATCGTTGCATGTCTGGAGCAGTTTGTTCCATCATGAGGTGTAGAGCATTTTTTGTATCTGATTGATTATTGGTATTCATTTCGAAATCATCATTCAGTAACAATTCAATAAAGCTTTCATCCACAGTAAAGTCGTCTTTCATCTTTATTCGCTAAATCTTGATGCAATGAAAGTCATGCAGTCACTATCTACAAATTTCAAATTTGAAGGTACATTGATTGAATAGATGTGATGATATTGTATGCCTCTCCATGGAAATCTATAACTAGCTTCTGGAATGAAATCTGATCAGATATCCTTGACCCTTCTATACGAACTGAGGCTGACTTGAATCGATCGCCATTCATACAGAGGTTACATGTTCCTGTTACTCTTACTCTGCAAGCGTTGTGAATTAGTGTACTTCAAATCATCAGCGATGTGCTTGTGGAAATGCGAAATGCTGAGCACATGCTCTGTATTTGTGTGCCGTTACAAGAATGACAATGACAGTAAATTTGAAGACTCTCCAACCACATGTCATCTTCTCCCTGAAAAATAGACCGCCGGATCCATGGATAACGAACAATATGATTTACACCGACGATCAAATCAAGAGTTCTCTTTGGTGGCACAGTTAAAACATTCTTAAAACTGCTGAATTTGATACCTATAGTGAAAATTCGATGAGTCACAATCGATCTTCCTTAGGCAGAAGAAGAAGATTCCAGTGCCGGGCAATGATGGATTTCAAACTCATTTCAATCATTTCCATGACCTCCAAAGCCATCGAGTGTGACATCCAATGCAGTTTTCAACTCAATGCAATTTCAATGTACAGTAGTTCAGCGTACAATGATGCCAACTACGCCAATAGTGTCCGGTGATTGCTATAGAAATCGAAATGATTTTATTCTTCATTGGGTTAGAATATCGAATAGTAATCCCCTGTTAGTCGGATTATGCTTTGGAGGACCACTGATTTCCATTTTGTACAATGTATTTGAAATTTGAGCTCTTATTTGTACATTGGATCTTCATACAATGTGTTTCGGATGTAGCAGGCTCATTCTTCAGTTTCTATTTAATGTAAAAACTTTTTCATTAAAGCATTAAGTAAATTTAATAGTCATGAAGACAATTTCTGAACTCACAATGTTTCCTGAGAGTTTTGTCTTTGATTTGCAAACTCTGTCATATTTGCATCAACAGAAGGTGTAACAGGAGGACTATAATGGGATAATTTGTGCAATTTGAGACAATAAAAGACAGGAAAGAAAGATAATAAATGCATTTTTTTCTCTTGTTTTTACTCAAGCATTGATTTTATCTGATGTTCTGGAAAGCTGCATGAATTATATTCGGCGAGTGAATATCTGCAAACGAAGTACAAAAAAGATGCTCAAAATAGAAATGAAGAGAATTATTATTTCTAGCTGTAAGTGGTCACTTTTACAGAGTGAGTTTTAATTGGCGCAAGATTTGAAATAGTTTTTATTTCAACTCAGTCAGGATGAAGAATGAAGTATTCTACATTTCTGAACACCGGAAACGGTGGAATTTATGAATATCAAAGTGTTATGAGTACATCTACAATCTCCAATTTTTAAGGAATTTTTGTTTTCCGCAATCATTAGAAACGTTGGACCTTCGTTTTCTACAAGGTGCGGTTGTAGGAGAAGGTTCGAAATGGAACTTTGGACTTCACTAGCGGAAAAATTGTTACATTCTGCTGCTATTCTGAGCGTTAGTTCATTCATTGTGAAAAGACGATTGTGGTGGAAGAGTCGACCCTTAAGCTTTCCTCCAAAACCATTGATTATGAGGTGACAAATCAGGAGATTTGTCCTGAATGGCCTCTTACAATGACTCAATTATTTGTAAAATCTGCCTTTTGGAATTGAGTGACTCCATCTAGCTGGAAGATAGTGGAATTTTCGATTCCCTTCTCATCCGGGCATTTTGGAATATTTTGAAGTCGATGGTTTTAGTTAGAGAAAAAAGTTAGCTGGCTGTTCAGTACAGCAAGTCACAGCATCAAACGGAACGGTTCGATCGTCGCGAGTGATGTTGGCGGTCATTCTAGAGCGCGTTATCGAAGTCTTCACCAAATATTGAAGGATTTGGCGCACTGGAAAGTGAAATTTATAACCTACATAATGTGTTATCAAAAGCTTCTTTTGTCTGAATTATTTTGCCATTTTTACAAACTTCTTGTGTGTAAAGAAGCAACTCCATTTTCAATATGAAAGCATTGCTTTGTTATTCTATTATCATCTTCCACAGATATAATGTTCATGCAACGCAGAAGAACTCAAAAGTCAAGAAACTAGATGAAGAAAACAACGGCTGAATGGAAAAGCACATCATCATGTCGAAGTCTTTCTGCTGCAGAGGATCACACAACAGTCATTGGGTGATGACTGGATCAACCTTCAGCAGAAACGCCTTGAAACCGAACGCCATAATTTTCGTATTTCCTGTTTTGTTTCTTCCAAAGTATCCACATTTCTTCCAAGTTAAACCTCACACATTCTCATTCACAAAAAATGTCGTCACATTTACTTTTGACCATTAGACTTCATTCAATGTGTTCAAGATCGATCTTCATCACGGAATCTCTTCATCTCGCTAGCAATTTTGTAAGTAGTACAGTGCGGATACAAGTGATGTAGACATTTTGCCCATCGCTTAATAAACTCTTTTTCTCTCTACAGAGTGTGACATAATTCAGTGACAAAATTGAACAAAGATTTCCAGCTATAGGCCCGATTCTTGTAGATGATTCATAGAAAATAATTTTCAATTATAATGTTTTCTAATGGAAGACACATGATGCTCTGGGTACTGATTTTTAAATAAAAAAATCTTTCCTAAACATATTTCATTCAACATATCGATCCCTTTATGTACCCACAAATACTCAGAATTGCAATGAAAGGTGTTTGGTCATCTTCAGCAATGGTGAAAGACTTTGCCGTGATGAAAACAATTTAAGTCAAAGATTGGAAGTAGGAATGTTTTGGGTTTAGCTTTGGAAGAAGCAAAACAGGAAATACGAAAATTCTGGCGTTCGGTTTTTAAGGCGTTTCAGCTGAAGGTTGATCCAGTCATCACCCAATTGATGTTGTGTGATCATCTGCAACAGAAATACTTCGCCATGATGATCATGGCCTAAGTGAAGAATTGGAAGTAGCTTTTCTATTCAGTCGTTGTTCTTTTCATCTAGTTTCTTGGCTTTTGCGTTCTTCTGCCTTGTAACAACATTATGCTTTCATCCATTGGCTTCAAAATGAGACCCTATTTGTTAATTTCCGTTGGATAATGAATCATCCACTATACCACAGACATCGAATAGAACATATCAAAAATTATAAAGTTCAATCAAATGTTTACTTATTCAAAAGTTCATTCAAAAATCAAATAATTAAAAAATGGCACTTTAGTCAATATGGCAGAGTAATGATATTTGTGTGGTTTCCTCATCATCTACAAGTCTTCCAACCACTTTGAAGCTCCTGCAACCCGAGTTGGAAGCGATCCTGAAATATTCTGAAATGGCCGATACCCATTGTGTCTGCATTTAGAAATATCCTCGTCATTGGATCATTTACTTTCTGTGATTCAACTCATTCATTATCAACATGGTTCTAAAGCAAAACGATGAAACAAATATACCGGCATTCGACAGAATAGTCGCAAATATGCTTTCTCGACCAATTTTGGTCAAAAGACTCATTTGAATACTTCGGTTAACTTTTGACTTGATGACCTCACCTTCGGTTTCCTCGCTTTTAATTAACCCAAAATTTAACTTACTACAATGGCCAATTATTTGTGATTGGCACATCAATTTGTTTGTGATAGACAAACGCGTTAGACAAGCACAATATCTAAAACAAATGAAAATTTACTGCGTATCAAATGTTTAAAAAATCACCTTACTGCTCAGGAGTTATCATTTATTTACAGATGGTACATAAATGTAGGCCCTATAGCCTGTAATCAACAATTACATGTTTAGAATGATTTAGGGATTACACTCAACTAGCGTATGACATTTTCATTATGGACAGTAGAGAGCGCAAATGATAAAATGTCTCACCCGGGACCAGATACAAGATTCATCTTACATACAAGATAATATTGCGGTGTCGATGCCGTCCAGGCCGGTGCCAGCCCTAATATTGCGGTGTCGATGCGGTCCTCGGCCGGTGCCAGCCCTAATATTGCGGTGTCGATGCGGTCCTCGGCCGGTGCCAGCCCTAATATTGCGGTGTCGATGCGGTCCAGGGCCGGTGCCAGCTCTCCTTGCAAATGTAGGATGCCGTTTCACTGATACATGGCTAATGAAAATTCTCCTCATCACATGTGCGTGCATCTGAGTCGTTCTCAAGGACAGAAATCAATCATATTATCCTCTTTTGTGCTAATTACCTAGGAAACAGAAGTTGTGGTGTGCGACGTAGCCCTTGCACATCTTTTATCTAAGTCTATTCGTCCTCACTTCGTTGCACATCCAACCAGTTTGACATTGCGCAAACTTTGTGATTTTGAATTGCTTAAACATGAAGATGAGCATGAATGAGGGAATGCAAACGCCCAACACCATTAGAAAGTTCACACATGCATAGTGCTGCATCGTGAATATTTGTCATTCGCAAGGGAAGGGAATCGGCGACCTCCTTGTCATATGGATGCGTCTCTGAGGCCGGCATGAATTAGGTAAATGTTTGTTTTTCGCTGCTCATGAAGCTGCATTTATTTTATGACGTACTCCAGCATTGTCAACGGTCTCCGTGGTACAGTGGTTAAGTGCTTGGCCTAGCGATCTTTCGGTCCAGAGGTCGAGCCCCGAAAGTGTCATTGGAAGTCATCAGGAAGGGCATCCGGACTAAAAGTACTACAACGCTTCAGATTAAAGCCTGACTATGTCAGAACTGTCCAAGCCCACACTATGCGGAGTGGTGACTTCAGGTGCTACCCAAGGCTGTGCTGATCCGCGCACGTGCACTTACAGGATTACAATTGTCCAGTGCTACAAAAATGATTCAAATAAACAGTTTGACAGCCGTTGGAATGCAAAAATTTCATATTTTTCTATAAATTGTTAAATACAATTACTATTTATTGAATATCTGAAGAGAATGACAGATATTAAGTCAATGCAAGACACCTTTGATTCCCCGACCGCACTCCCCTGACCTAGGAGTCGAACCGAAGTTCGATACATATTCAACGAACTGCGACAGACATTTCTTGGCAATTACTATTTAGTAAAATGAATCAAATGAATCTGTTTTTCACGAATCAATCAACATTGCAATTAAAATAAGAATGCCAACATTGAAATCGAGGCAACTGACAGCAATGATTTGCCATTTACGAATTCTGATTCAACGTTTATTTCTTAGTTAAAAATGACAACATGACATCTGCACGACTCCCTGCGAGAGAAAGAAGACTATCAATGACCCGCTGAAATAAAGTCTTCATGTTTGAGCTCTATTCAATCATTTGATTAATATTTCAGGTATTTCAGGTGTAGTTCTCGCCTAGGATTTGATATATTTGTGCGAGATTTCGAGTCACCTGCACGTTGTCTACATTCAAAGGCAGACGATCGTTGAGAAGTTTGAAAGCGTGCGCAAATAAATCTCATCATTGATGCGAAAGCGCAACTTGAAATATTCATTCAATGCAGACATTTCTTGCAGAGCAGATTTTGATGATTATAGCTGGATTGGTGAAGGGGTAAGCATCAGTGTACAGGATCGAGGGTTCGAGCTCGTCCTGCTTCGATCGCATTGCTCGCTCTCTCTCTCTCTCTTCTCTCTCTCTACCTCCCTCGGTCTCTCTCTCTCTCTTCTCTCTCCCTCCTCTCTCTCTCTCTCTTCTCTCTCCCTCCTCTCTCTCTCTCTCTCTTTCTCTTCTCTCTCCCCTCCTCTCTCTCTACCTCCATCCGTCTCTCTCTCCCCTCCTCTCTCTCTCTCCCCTCCTCTCTCTCTCTCTACCTCCCTCGGTCTCTCTCTCTCTTCTCTCTCTCTCTCTACCTCCCTCCGTCTCTCTGTCCCCTCCTCTCTCTCTCTCTACCTCCCTCCGTCTCTCTCTCCCCTCCTCTCTCTCTACCTACCTCCGTCTCTCTCTCACAAATAAAATTTTCGAGGACCGAGAAAGTCTCTCCAAACTGCGGAGTCTCCTCGAATTGTTTATTTTTGAATGGGGGCACTCCGCGAAGCACAGGGGAACAAGCTTCCTCTTCTCTTCTCCCTCCCCCTCTCTTCAACCTCTCTCTCTCAAAATTCAAAGGGATTTATTTTCTTAGAGAAAAATAACCTAAAAGTACAAATCAATGATGACATATTAGATGATGATCATTTGCAAAAAACTACAGTCCGTTTCATAAAAAGTGGATCATCCTAAAATTTGACTAAATAAAACATAAGTATGATGCAGAAAGCATTTTTCATGTTTTTTCATGTCCCTAATATATTAAAATGTCCTTATATAATCTGATAAGCTATGATACAGTAACGGTTCTTAAGAAGCTAATATTTTGTGGCCCTACCCTTATTGTCAATGACATTACCAATTCGTCTAGGTATTGATTCGATGATATCGTTGATTTTTGACTGATCTAACTTTCTCCGCTCTCTTTTTAACAGTGACGTAAGTTGTGATACGCCATCTGTAGGTAGCAGTGAACGACGAACGTTACGTTTTAGAATACTCCATACATTTTCTGTGGGATTCAGATCAGGAGAACGAGCTGGCCAAGATAATGTCCTAAGCCCTAATTGAGACTTGCATAAGTTGACTCTACTACTCCTGTGACACGTAGCATTATCATCCATAAATAAATGTGTGTGAAGTTCAGAGCGGCCATTGGTCCAAATGCCAGCCCAAATCAGTAGAGTCGCACCACCTTGTACCGGGGACGATGTAAATGTCTCGGAATTTCCTGATCAGATTTTATCCATAATCTCAATCGACCATCACTATCCTTCAGACGGACTGATGCCTCATCAGACCAGACAACCCGATCCCATTGATTTCGCCAGTGACAATGACTCATTGACCATCTGAGACGTCTTTTTGTATGCTGATCTGATAATTCGATCTGAGAGGGTCTCTTACAGCTCTTGAAATTCGACTCAATAAGTCTTCTACGAATAGTGGACTTAGAAATAGACGAGACTAGTGCAACCATCTCAGTTAACGAGAGACTTGGATCAACTTTAACAAATCTCAAAATTAGGCGGTCTCTACGTTTGGATGTTTTGCGTGGACGGCCAGAGCCCTCTTTACGACAGAGTCGAAAATCATCATTATGCCATCGATGCACATTTGTGTAAGGGACATTTAGTCGCTTGCTTGTAGCTCGCAAAGAAAACCCTAGTTCTAGCAAGGCTGACACTTTGCCTTTTGTGAATGCGATCTCGTTATTGTTCATTTGTGCTTTGTATTGTTGTCAACCGGTAAGAGATAGATTTCTAGCTGAAAGCAATCAGGAGTGCTGCCAACACCACCGCAACGAAGTCAGGAAGCAATGGAACATGAAGTCCAGTTAATCACATGTAGCAGTTACATTATTGTTGATGAATAATGGTGCTATACTGGCTCTGATTGACCGATTTTCTTTATTTTTGTTTAGCTTGATAGCTTTTGGCTTACAGAACAACATATTACATAACAAAGGAAACAAATGTAATTTTATAAGAGTGAGGTATGATTTTGTGTAACATTGCTAAATGAAGATCAAATTATCTACTACTTTTTTATCTATAACAGGAAAACAACTCAATATTCATGCTTGAAATTTCCAACCATGATATTAGTAAGCACAACTGACATATCTTCCAAATTTCAGAGAAATTCGTTCAAGCTTGGCGGAGTTAGACAAAGTTGAAGTTAAGGCGATGATTAAGGGTGATCAATTTTTTATGAAACAATCTGTACAAATGAGAGAGTGTCAATGAGTTCAAATGTCATGTGAGGCATAGAAATGATGATGAGCTGATGTTCATACATGTACATGGCATGCGATCGGTCAGTTTAACGTGGCAACGGTAGAAAAGTCAATATGAAGGGGAGGAGATGCATAATATTTGTAAGTAAATAATGATTCATATCGTGAATATCATCAATATTGGCAGTAATATGTAGACCATATAGAGGACATTATTATCAACCAAGTGTACAGTACAACAGACAAATGCAATACACTTAATTAAGTTTGGAGATCAGTCAACGGAAAATAATATGGCATATACAAATTCATAGAAGCCTATCAAGAGAGTTTATGCATCGATAAACAAAGTATGATAAATTCGTTCTCACCTGTAAATGCAATTGCAAAGATTAAGGATTCAGTAGAAAGTTGGTTTTGACCGATCTCCGTCGTGTAATTAGTAAAGCAAACGTACATTGGACGGTTTGTTCCATAGAAATAGAATGTTTATCTGAAGTTCGCTAGAATGGAAATTGACTCAAGGTCGCGGCACATCCGGGGGAACTAAGTTGGGGCATGAACCACCAATTAAAAGCTTCGATTTACACATGTGACTGATTCTGACCCAATCATGCAGACGTTGGCATGTGCATCTAAGTGAAAATGCGTGCGATTTATGTGCCGTTATTGTGCATTGCATGAAGCTTAATTTCCATTCTAGAGGTTTTATTGTTGTCAATTTCTATGGTTTGTTCTTTTGGCAGTTTCTGTCTTTTATCGTTTTGAGTATTAATCATTTCAATCACTTTGCTGAGAATTCACATTGTTTACGACTGATAGAAATCAAACAATAAACGTACATCTACTCTGATAGCGAGGATACTGTTATTCTGACACGCATTGATTTGATGCGAATACTTTCTGTTGTCATCTATTGACTTTTGATGTCGAAAATTCGTTTACATCGACTGCTAATAGATATCTATTGTATCCGCATATGATTTTACAGAAATGCAAAGGAACCAGCCATTCATTTATGGAACATGGATATCTATGCTCCTCTTTCATCACTATCTTAGGCCATTCACTTTCTATGTTAATAGTTTCATACCTTTCTTAAATCAGTAGACTGATCAATGATGTCTATGCTATCAGCAGTGCATAATCAATCTGTCTTCGTTGACTGATTTAATAACTTTTGCTATTGACTTTATTCTACAACCGAGATTAGTATCAAAGGCACAGAATTATGTAGATTGTTTAATCGCATCACTTTGCTAGAAGTGAAAACTGATTCAAACAATGGCACATGCAGTAACTTATTAAGTGGGCAAAAAGAAATTTTTAATACCTTACAGAGATAGGAAAAATAGTCGTGCGTCGCTTGCGGATTGCTGTGAATTCCTTCAAAATGCTCCGATTGCCACGACTCCTTCAGATTCGAAGAATTCAGATCATTGCGTAAAAGTTTTCTCGATAATGTTGGGCCCTCCGATCATTATTAACAAAAATAGCAGGCGCACGAAAAAACGTTCAGAAACTTCTCTGTAAAACTTGACATCGACTGTGTCTATTTGCTGTGTGACCCGGTTGATAACAGTCACCGAAACTTTGCACAATTTGGCGTGTTTAATGTTGAACTGGCTGCTTATTGTTCGATTGCTATGGTAATTAGTCAGCAGATTGTGTCATTTCATTTACGTTACATCTTCCAATGTTTCCTTTCTAGTCAAACAGAAGAAGAGACGACCTGTCTAATTCTGTGATCAAAGGAGTCGTAAAATTCTGTTCTACTGATGTCTATGAATTCCATCATAACATCTTCCCTCCATAGAAATAAACTGTTTATCTGAAGTTCGCTAGAATGGAAATTGACTCAGAGTCGCGGCACATCCGGGAGAACTAAGTTGGGGCATGAATAATCAATGAAAAGCTTCGATTTACACATGTGACTGATTCTAACCCAATGATACAGCCGTTGGCAGGTGCATCTAAGTGAAAATGCGTGCGATTTATGTGCCGTTATTGTGTATTGCATGAAGCTTAATTTCCATTCTAGAGGATTTATTGTTGTCAATTTCTATGCTTCCCGCAGATAATTGTACTTTGGACATTCAGCTAAGAAATGATAGGTGTCTTCAATCTTTTCAGGGCAGAATGGACGGTAACATTTCGTCATATTCAAGTCTGTTGCCATAACGGCCTATTTCAGGCATTAATTTATGATGCCCAGTTCTAGATTTCAACATGATTGAAACTTCGTCACCAAGGTCTGACGAATTGTTGAGATACAGCTTCAGATTATCATCAAATCGGTATATTTCAATATAACGTAATCCTTTATGACTGACCTTTGCGGAGTTTATCCATTCTTCTCTGAAAAAAACTGTGCTATCTTTGGTTTGCAATTCTGATTTAGCCATTTTTATCGCGGTCATTCTGATTCAACTAAAGTTGTTGTAAGATTAATTTGAAAAGAAATTTCCTAGTATGATAAGTCCATGTATTTGAGTAGCAACAATCATCTATATTATTCATGATATTACTACAGATTTTCCACGTTAAACTTTGTTTCTTGCCATTTATTATTCTAATCCAAATACGGATTGCAGCCTTGTAGAAATGGAACTCGAAAGACTTCACTCCAATTCACCATATATACAATAATTAACTGTAGAAGGCTTCAAATAACAGAATTTCATATAGAATTGTAACTGAACTTTGTTGAGAATTTATGTTCAATAATAAATTCAAAAGTAATAATATTCAAAATAATAATATAATATTTAAATTCGTTTTAATTTGTAATAATATTTCAAAAGTATCCTGATGAAATGCATCATTTAATTTCATGTTAAAGAGAGTAAATATATTTTTCGTTTTTGAGTAATTGACATGTAGACCACTTACGTTACAAAATTCATGGACTATTTGAATCTATTTCAATAGACCTTGCTGTGATTTTCTGAATAACAGTATATCATCTGCATATCCTATTGCACACAATTGATTTTCCTCAATAACAATGGGATCAAAAGAAACCATGTTTTCATCTAGTAGCTCAAACAATCTATTCATGTACTTGTATAGTCAAAATAATGTGGGAGATAAGCTATCTCCTTGTGGAATTCCATTATTTACTGCAAATACATCGCTTTCTTGCCCATTGTATAATATTTTGCAGCTTTTGCCGTTTACCAAGTTTTTATGAGTTCTAATATTCTATTGCTTGGAAGCATTTCGCTTAGCCTTTCCACAAGCTTTTGTTTTGGTATAGAATCGAATGCTTTTGACAAGTCAATAAAGCACAAATACAAAGGACTTTTCATATTACTCTGCTGTCTATTTATTTCCCGAATATGGGTATGTTGTCAAAGGTTGAGTGCCGTTTCCGAAAGCTGATTTGTAAGCAATGTATTACATTATTTGCATCTAACCATATATTCAATCGCTCACTAATTAGTTTCGTCAACAGTTTTTCCAAAGTCGAAGCTAGATTGATGCATATATATGATGATGCTTCATTTATAATTCCGTTTTTAAATACAGGAGATATCCATCTGTAGTCCCATGGAACTATGTCAACATTCAGAATATTGTTGATTGACTCCTCTATATTATTTTTGAGGAGCTCTTACACTAATCCATCAGGACTGTTACATTTTGAGTTATGACCATCTTTCTGACAATTTTCTATCTCAATTTTCGGAATGTCTTCATCTAGCATTGGCGATTGATGTGGCTCATTTATTTGTCGAAATGGAAAGGTATGAATTTCATTACTGTGTTGAATTTGCTCTACAAATTTTGAATCACTTTCGATGATGCCTCGTTTAAATCGCGAACTGTTAGAATGGACTTTTTAGGTCTCTTTACTATTTTCCTTGTTTCATTAACAAGTTGCCAGTATTTTTTGTGATCATTCTTATTTTTGGCATCTTTCACTTCTTTGCAATTTAGCTAATTTTATATCTTTTTATTATATAGACATTTTATTTTATCTAATTCTTCATCGAATCCCTATCATTTTTTGCTGTTCATTTGTATGGGTTTTTTGACCACTTCTTTCTTTGAGGACTATTCTTAATCTGCTGCTTATTAAGTTTTCAGCTACCTTTGGAAATATTTTTCAAGGTGAAATTTAGTTCAAATTTAAAGGGAATATGGTCAGTATAAAGAGTAGATTCGCTACGTGATGAGGTAGAGATCTTGATATCAGGAGGTACTGATTTTCGGACTTCGGTGTCATGTAAGGTAGCATACGTAGGTTTACCGGGTTCCAGTCGACCATTCATAATGATCAATGAGGTCTCTTCACAGAAATCGAGTATTTCTTTACCAGGTGCATTGATTACACTGTCACTTGAGCTTCTCGGCTTAAGATTTTAGTCCCCATTGTCATTTACTTGTCCGATTCGACCGTCAAGGTCTCCAATCAGCATGATATACTGCCTGACATAAAAAATGCTCCACTCAAATATATGAACTTTATTCCACTCACACTCATGAATTATAAGATAGCATTTTAAATAAAACATTATATTTGAATAAATGGGAGACATTAGTACCGAGTATGTCCTCCCCGCTCTGAAATGCAGCTTTGAAGTCTCATCGGCAACGAGTCGCAAAGATGATCAAACCGTTCCTGATCCAGCAATGACCATTGATCGATGAGTCTCTCTGAAAGAGCTGTTAGTGTTGATGGTGGATGATCATATGCATCTCCCACTTTCCGACCAAGTTCATCCCAAGCATGTTCGATCGGAGACAGGTCGGGGGAGCGTGAAGGCCAATGAAGGATGCGAATTCCAGATCTCACTATCGCTGTTGTTACACAATGAGCTCTGTGTGGTCGAGCGTTGTCATCCTGGAATATGAGGTTGAGTTCATTTACCGTTGGGATGTCGGTTGGAGATATGATATTCGATAATAATCGCTCTCCGTTCAAGTTCCCATTCACAATGACTGCGACAGTTCGACCTCCGTACCAGATACCGGCCCAGATCATCACGCTACCACCACCATAGCGGTCATGCTCAGATATCCAGCAGGGTGAATACCTCTCACCAACCATTCGATGCACTCTAATGCGACCATCGTGAAAATCCAAAGTGAAACAGGATTCATCCGTTCGCATCACTTGACGCCATTCCTGTGTGCTCCACGACAGATGCTGCTCACACCATTCCACACGCTTTCGCTTGTGTTCGAGACCTGCGGAGAAAAAAATTGGCAGTGAAACAATGTCATTGGGGCTGTTCAATAACTAAAATTCTGCCGACAGAAAATTAAACCGATTTAATATTCTGCCGGCAGAATATTCAGCCTACTTAATGAATGACGTTATATCACCGAAACTGGCAGAATATTCAGTCGGTTTAATTTTCTGTCGGCAGAATTTTAGTTAATGAACTGCCCCATTGTGTAAAATTCTCGCATTACTTACCTAGAGAAATTCTTACAGCAGGTCGGTATGACCTCAGGCCCGCTTCTGCTAGACGGCGATATGCTGTTCGCATACTGCATGCAATTCCTGCTGCAGCTTTCCAGCTGATGGCCATTTGAGGAACACTTTTAAAGCGATTGCGCTTTGCTGAGATAACCAACTTCCTATCGGTAGCATTGTTTGTCAATCTCGGTCTCCCTGATCCTTTCCTTCTTTTAACATTTCCATCATTGTTCCATCGACTCCACCACCTGCTCACAGTGGAGTGTGACACATCCAACTTCCGTCCAACAAACCTACAACTCTTTCCACATCATAGCATTCCAACAGCCATTCCTTTTTCAAACTCTGCTTGCGACATTTTTGCATCAAAATTTAGTCAGAAAGAATTGCTTGATAGTGATAAAAGGTCGAATTTGAAATGCATCAACTATGCCAAAGATATCGACAATGGATAGCTGTTTTATATTAGCATGACAAATTTGATGCATAGACATCCTGGTCAGTGCAGTATGAAATAAAAGTCGTCCAAGTGGATCGTTTTTAATGTCATAGAGTACATTTTTCATCCTACATTTTGTAATGTAAATACTTATTTTTTTCAAAATAGTTGCTTTCTTTGTATTTAGACTATTCGCGACTATCTTTGTAACATAAAATGAGGAAAATTTCTTTCATATCTTTCCTGTTGTCATTGATGAATTTCATAATTAAAAGACTACAATTTCCGTTCACGACATTTTCAATCAACAAATCCTTCTGCATGATTTCACCGAATAGGGATACTCCTTTAATATTTCTTCCAGGCGCTTTCTTTTTCCTTTTATATGCATGATATCTATGATAGTATGGGATAATTGCCAACTCATTATGGTCATCTAAATGAGTTTTCGACAAACATATAAAGTCGGAATCATTTATATTCGTCCGTAGGTCAGGGTTGGCAATTTTCTCATTGTTTAAACTTTTAATATGTAAGTTTTGCATTTATCTCAACTCTACCAGTACGTGTGTCATAATTGAAATCATCATTTGTATCTTCATCTCTTCTTTTGATTTTCTTCTCCTCCCCCCTCGATTACTTCATCAAAGATATCCATGAGAGGCCTGCATAGGAGCTGATTGTCACTGTGGTGATTGCATGTTGGGAAAGTACCTTCTGTCACCGTTTCGATTCGTTATTGGGGAAACTCTGTAACGTTCTTGGTTCATGTGTCCTGTAGGCCGCAGGGCATTGTTAATCCCGAAATCTCGAGATTTCGCTTACGAGATCAGATTAATTCACCAGTAATAAAGTTGCAAATTTTATTGCTTTTGACTCTTGTGAGTGGAAGCTGAATAGACTTTCAAATGTCTGTCATTGTTAATTGGATTCTGCATATTACATTTGCCGATACACACATTGCGTTCTCTAGGCCCATACTTGCTTGTGTCTGGCATGTGTTGCAATCTTGCAAGCTTCCAAATATTCTCCAGCATCGAATAAAAAAGTACTACCATCGTAGGTTTGAAATTCTTAAAGTTCATGTCTTGGTCCTGATCTTGCCAATACCGGTTGTCGTTTCTTCGAAATGGCCTTCTGTTGTAATTTTGCCACCTTGGTATTCTTTGACGGTTTTGTCTTTGATAATAGCGTGTATTTCTGCTCCAATAGTTTCTCGCGATGTGACCATGTTTACCGCAATTGTAGCATCTGAAGTCTCTGCTCTTTGCTCCTTTGTTTCATTTGACTTTTTCTTTAGTTCTTCAATTTCTTCTTGTCGTTCCTAATTCCGGATACACTCATTTATCGTATTCAATAATTAGGATCTTCCATCATCTCTGAGCTGCAGCGTTTCTTTGATTTCTTACGACTTTTGTGGATGTTCTTTAACTTCATTCTTTAATTGGCTGACTTCTTTCTGTCTCGGGTCGCTTGCTTCTTCTCTTCGTGCCTGTTGTGTATCCTTCCACATGTAGTTCGCTTGGATGTAAGTTCCTTACACAAGCCTCACATGTATATTTCTTTTTACAAAGTATTTTACAAGATCATAAGCTAGAAGCTTGGAGCAAGAAAGATGAATGTCTCGCTTACACTTCACAGTAGAGTTTCATCGGATTCTCTTCTGCCACATGCACACTCCTCTCTTGAAATAAATCCAAGCTTCGCATCATCTTTGTTCGGAGATATCGGTTGCGTGCTCTCTCTCCCTCTCTCCTCTCTCTCAAAACTCAAAGGATATATTTTCAGTGCAGAAAAACCCCAAAAGGGATTTCACAAATTATGAGTAATTACATTGACATACAGATGTAAGGATGAGATGAGGTAAAATGCTCGTAACCAAAGTTCGTGAATGATGTGAAGTAGGCCGATAGTATGACAAAATATATAAGTGCGATACAAAGCGATGTAGGCCTATATGAGAAATTATGAAGGCAATACATGCACAGAGAAATAGCAAAGAGGAGATGTGAACGTATTCAGCAAATAATATTTCATTAATGATGATTAGGAACGCTTTAATCAATCATTGAATTTAACATTTTTGCGTTGACATTAATTCAAACTACATCACAACACACGGCTCTTTGCATTGTGTTAGCATGAGGATCGGTCAAAGAAAAGTGTCTACGCAAGTACATAAGGCATGAAATCTCTACGTAAAACACTTAGATAAATATGAGTATGTTATATCTCACCTGAAGAGCAAAGTCAATCAGATTATAATCAAAGTAGAATGGTATTGTACTGAGTACTGACTATTGATTTCATAATGCAACTGATGCTAAGACTCGGTGTGATCTGACTGTTGGCAGTGAGTGAAATTCTAACGCATAAATCATTGTTCGGCTGGACATCACTTAAGTTACATGCATTATCTCGTCATTGTTCTTTTGTCTAAATTGCGACACTGGCAATAGATTTCTATGCATGCACAATTTGCTTCATAATATCGATATAGATAGATATATACTGTAGATACAGTTTTAACAGGAAAAGCATTGGCTGTATAAATTTCTATGCATCTGCACCACGTTATCTTCGTTAATGTCGATGCATCAACAATGAGTGGGTCAGAACCATAGATATCGTTATAATGACATTGAGTCTTTGATTCATTGTCATTAGAATTCAGTGTTTTGCCTATGCATCCAAAATTCTTTTATTCTAAGGTTTAATTAATATGTTGATTGCATTTGTTTGATATCAATACACACTTTTAAGTATTTCGTGACTGCATTTAACTGATTCAATTGTATCTTATTCATGATGTCATAGAAATCAAATTGACGACATTCAGAAAGGAATGGCACCATTGATTGTCTAATGCCGTGATCACAGAATTAGATTGTTTAACCGCATCACTATGCTAGAAGTGCAAACTGATTCAAAACAATGGCACATGCAGGAACTTATTAAGTGGGCAAAAAGAAATTTTTAATACCTTGCAGAGATGGGAAAAATGGTCGTGCGTCGCTTGCGGGTTGCTCTGAATCCCTTGAAAATGCTCCGATCGCCACGATTCCTTCAGATTCAAAGAATTCAGATCATTGCGTAAAAGTGTTCTCGATAATGTTGGGCCCTCCGATCATTATTATAAAAGTTAGCAGGCGCACAAAGAAACGTTAACAAACTTTTCTGTAGAACTTGACATCGACTGTGCCTATTTGCTGTGTGATCCGTTTGATAACAGTCACTGAAACTTCTCACAATTTGGCGTGTTTAATGTTGAACTGGCTGCTCATTGTTCGATTGCCATGGTATTTAGTCAGCAGATTTAGTCCGGCAGCCAGAACGAGTTTCTGCAGGGAACGAGGCCGAAAGTGAGACTTTCACAGAATGATGTGCACCTTATGCCTACTACAAATCGGCACGTCTGCCGAGTTCTAGTGAGTTCCTCTTCTTGTCAGACAGGATCAAAGAAAAACACATGCAAATCCAATGGGACGCAGATTGCAGTTTTTGGCTAAAATGAGTTTTTGTATGTTTTCTCTGATTAAACGAAAAGTACTTAACCCAGAGTTATAATTTTTGGCATGGAATGTCTTCAGGTCATTTCCTTTCATTTTCATACACCCCTGTCTATATGGCTAAACCCATTTAGATTTGGCGAGCCTCTTAATGTCGGCAAACACAAACATTTTGAGCTACTTTACCAACATTCAACCGCATTCTCGCATACATTACCGATCAGAAGCTTGATAATATCACATGCACATCATAGGAAATGACCTGAAGACATTCCATGCCAAAAATTATAACTCTGGGCTCAGTACTTTCCGCTTAATTTTTGAGAAAACATACAAAAACTCATTTTAGCCAAAAACTGCAATCTGCGTCCCATTGGATTTGCATGTGTTTTTCTTTGATCCTGTCTGACAAGAAGAGGAACTCACTAGAACTCGGCAGACGTGCCGATTTATAGTAGGCATAGGGTGCACATCATTCTGTGAAAGTCTCACTTTCGGCCTCGTTCCCTGCAGAAACTCGTTCTGGCTGCCGGACTAATTGTGCCATTTCAATAACGTTACATTTTCCAATGCTTCCCTTCTAGTCAAACGGAAGAAGAGACGGCCTGTCAAATTCTGTGGCCGTAATATTTCGGACCAACAACCATGAAATGATAAAAATCTCCGACTTCTTGTAACTCAAAATCAAGACAAATGCTTTCATCATATTCTCTTTATTTCTATATCTACCAATTTCGGAAGCAAGATTATTATTACCTGTTCTATATTTTAGAAATGTCTGTATTTTGTATCGTTCACGGTTGTAATTCAAATATTTTTTCATTTTACAATTAAATTGAGAGTTCTCGGATTCAATCATTCATTTTCCTGTTGATTATTTGTTTAGTTTTCCTATTTTCTAATTGATTCTGACTTTCCCAAAGGAAATCTAAATGTGGCGCATTCAGTAGATTCTTAATTTTGTAACAGCAGTTATTTTTAAAATCCGTTTTTTTCTATTTCTTTCGTTATTTCCAAATATAGTTTTACTGCCTAACTTTCACGTTCTTCTTCCCGTATTTTTGACCAAATATTTAGTACGGATTTGTAAAAAAATAATTTTATTGGTTTTAAACCGAATGCCCCAATAAGACAGTAATTTGGTGTTATTTTTTAGATGAAAAAATGATTTATAAAACTGATTCTGTACTTTGTCCAATTCAGATAGTTTTGAATAAAATATAAATTTTCCGCCGAAACAAATTTTAGATAGAATTAAAGTTTTGAAGGTATTCTTGATAATTTCATCATTGACTTCTCCAAATTCTTTCAATAATTTTAGAGTATATCTTTTTTCTTTATTTTCCAAGTACTTTATATGATGTTTGTCATTGTTAGAAAACCTCATTCCGAGATATGTTTATTCATCTACTACTTCAATTGAATGTAATTCGTCATTAACTTTTACAAGGATTTCACGGCATTTTTCTTTGTAATTTTTTGTCATTATTTTTGTCTTGGCGAAATTTACCACTAGTCCGTTAGTTTGACAATATCTTTGCATTATTTTTATGTTTGATCAGTCCTTGATTAGATGCGCTCATTAAAAGAATATCATCTGCATATGTCATCATAGCTATTGTAATTACGCCAATCTCTAGTGGAGAAAGGTTGTTCACATGTATTTCAAAAATATCAATCATGTCGTTTATATAAAGACAAAATAAAGTCGGTGACAGATTGTCACCTTGGGACATCTCTCTCCCTCCTCTCTCTCTCTCTTCTCTCTCTCTACCTCCCTCGGTCTCTCTCTCTCTTCTCTCTCCCCTCCTCTCTCTCTCTACCTCCATCCGTCTCTCTCTCCCCTCCTCTCTCTCTCTCTACCTCCCTCGGTCTCTCTCTCTTCTCTCTCTCTCTCTACCTCCCTCCGTCTCTCTGTCCCCTCCTCTCTCTCTCTCTACCTCCCTCCGTCTCTCTCTCCCCTCCTCTCTCTCTACCTACCTCCGTCTCTCTCTCACAAATAAAATTTTCGAGGACCGAGAAAGTCTCTCCAAACTCCGGAGTCTCCTCGAATTGTTTATTTTTGAATGGGGGCACTCCGCGAAGCACAGGGGAATAAGCTTCCTCTTCTCTTCTCCCTCCCCCTCTCTTCAACCTCTCTCTCTCTCTCAAAATTCAAAGGGATTTATTTTCTTAGAGAAAAATAACCTAAAAGTACAAATCAATGATGACATATTAGATGATGATCATTTGCAAAAAACTACAGTCCGTTTCATAAAAAGTGGATCATCCTAAAATTTGACTAAATAAAACATAAGTATGATGCAGAAAGCATTTTTCATGTTTTTTCATGTCCCTAATATATTAAAATGTCCTTATATAATCTGATAAGCTATGATACAGTAACGGTTCTTAAGAAGCTAATATTTTGTGGCCCTACCCTTATTGTCAATGACATTACCAATTCGTCTAGGTATTGATTCGATGATATCGTTGATTTTTGACTGATCTAACTTTCTCCGCTCTCTTTTTAACAGTGACGTAAGTTGTGATACGCCATCTGTAGGTAGCAGTGAACGACGAACGTTACGTTTTAGAATACTCCATACATTTTCTGTGGGATTCAGATCAGGAGAACGAGCTGGCCAAGATAATGTCCTAAGCCCTAATTGAGACTTGCATAAGTTGACTCTACTACTCCTGTGACACGTAGCATTATCATCCATAAATAAATGTGTGTGAAGTTCAGAGCGGCCATTGGTCCAAATGCCAGCCCAAATCAGTAGAGTCGCACCACCTTGTACCGGGGACGATGTAAATGTCTCGGAATTTCCTGATCAGATTTTATCCATAATCTCAATCGACCATCACTATCCTTCAGACGGACTGATGCCTCATCAGACCAGACAACCCGATCCCATTGATTTCGCCAGTGACAATGACTCATTGACCATCTGAGACGTCTTTTTGTATGCTAATCTGATAATTCGATCTGAGAGGGCCTCTTACAGCTCTTGAAATTCGACTCAATAAGTCTTCTACGAATAGTGGACTTAGAAATAGACGAGACTAGTGCAACCATCTCAGTTAACGAGAGACTTGGATCAACTTTAACAAATCTCAAAATTAGGCGGTCTCTACGTTTGGATGTTTTGCGTGGACGGCCAGAGCCCTCTTTACGACAGAGTCGAAAATCATCATTATGCCATCGATGCACATTTGTGTAAGGGACATTTAGTCGCTTGCTTGTAGCTCGCAAAGAAAACCCTAGTTCTAGCAAGGCTGACACTTTGCCTTTTGTGAATGCGATCTCGTTATTGTTCATTTGTGCTTTGTATTGTTGTCAACCGGTAAGAGATAGATTTCTAGCTGAAAGCAATCAGGAGTGCTGCCAACACCACCGCAACGAAGTCAGGAAGCTATGGAACATGAAGTCCAGTTAATCACATGTAGCAGTTACATTATTGTTGATGAATAATGGTGCTATACTGGCTCTGATTGACCGATTTTCTTTATTTTTGTTTAGCTTGATAGCTTTTGGCTTACAGAACAACATATTACATAACAAAGGAAACAAATGTAATTTTATAAGAGTGAGGTATGATTTTGTGTAACATTGCTAAATGAAGATCAAATTATCTACTACTTTTTTATCTATAACAGGAAAACAACTCAATATTCATGCTTGAAATTTCCAACAATGATATTAGTAAGCACAACTGACATATCTTCCAAATTTCAGAGAAATTCGTTCAAGCTTGGCGGAGTTAGACAAAGTTGAAGTTAAGGCGATGATTAAGGGTGATCAATTTTTTATGAAACAATCTGTACAAATGAGAGAGTGTCAATGAGTTCAAATGTCATGTGAGGTATAGAAATGATGATGAGCTGATGTTCATACATGTACATGGCATGCGATCGGTCAGTTTAACGTGGCAACGGTAGAAAAGTCAATATGAAGGGGAGGAGATGCATAATATTTGGAAGTGAATAATGATTCATATCGTGAATATCATCAATATTGGCAGTAATATGTAGACCATATAGAGGACATTATTATCAACCAAGTGTACAGTACAACAGACAAATGCAATACACTTAACATAGAAATTGACAACAATAAAACCTCTAGAATGGAAATTAAGCTTCATGCAATGCACAATAACGGCACATAAATCGCACACATTTTCACTTAGATGCACCTGCCAACGTCTGTATGATTGGGTTAGAATCAGTCACATGAGTAAATCGAAGCTTTTCATTGGTGGTTCATGCCCCAACTTAGTTCCCCCGGATGTGCCGCGACCTTGAGTCAATTTCCATTCTAGCGAACTTCAGATAAACAGTTTATTTCTATGACACTTAATTAAGTTTGGAGATCAGTCAACGGAAAATAATATGGCATATACAAATTCATAGAAGCCTATCAAGAGAGTTTATGCATCGATAAACAAAGTATGATAAATTCGTTCTGACCTGTAAATGCAATTGCAAAGATTAAGGATTCAGTAGAAAGTTGGTTTTGACCGATCTCCGTCGTGTAATTAGTAAAGCAAACGTACATTGGACGGTTTGTTCCATAGAAATAGATTGTTTATCTGAAGTTCGCTAGAATGGAAATTGACTCAAGGTCGCGGCACATCCGGGGGAACTAAGTTGGGGCATGAACCACCAATTAAAAGCTTCGATTTACGCATGTGACTGATTCTGACCCAATCATACAGACGTTGGCAGGTGCATCTAAGTGAAAATGCGTGCGATTTATGTGCCGTTATTGTGCATTGCATGAAGCTTAATTTCCATTCTAGAGGTTTTATTGTTGTCAATTTCTATGGTTTGTTCTTTTGGCAGTTTCTGTCTTTTATCGTTTTGAGTATTAATCATTTCAATCACTTTGCTGAGAATTCACATTGTTTACGACTGATAGAAATCAAACAATAAACGTACATCTACTCTGATAGCGAGGATACTGTTATTCTGACACGCATTGATTTGATGCGAATACTTTCTGTTGTCATCTATTGACTTTTGATGTCGAAAATTCGTTTACATCGACTGCTAATAGATATCTATTGTATCCGCATATGATTTTACAGAAATGCAAAGGAACCAGCCATTCATTTATGGAACATGGATATCTATGCTCCTCTTTCATCACTATCTTAGGCCATTCACTTTCTATGTTAATAGTTTCATACCTTTCTTAAATCAGTAGACTGATCAATGATGTCTATGCTATCAGCAGTGCATAATCAATCTGTCTTCGTTGACTGATTTAATAACTTTTGCTATTGACTTTATTCTACAACCGAGATTAGTATCAAAGGCACAGAATTAGATTGTTTAATCGCATCACTTTGCTAGAAGTGCAAACTGATTCAAAACAATGGCACATGCAGTAACTTATTAAGTGGGCAAAAAGAAATTTTTGATACCTTACAGAGATAGGAAAAATAGTCGTGCGTCGCTTGCGGATTGCTGTGAATTCCTTCAAAATGCTCCGATTGCCACGACTCCTTCAGATTCGAAGAATTCAGATCATTGCGTAAAAGTTTTCTCGATAATGTTGGGCCCTCCGATCATTATTAAAAAAGTTAGCAGGCGCACAAAGAAACGTTCACAAACTTCTCTGTAGAACTTGACATCGACTGTGTCTCTTTGCTGTGTGATCCGTTTGATAACAGTCACCGAAACTTTGCACAATTTGGCGTGTTTAATGTTGAACTGGCTGCTTATTGTTCGATTGCTATGGTAATTAGTCAGCAGATTGTGTCATTTCATTTACGTTACATCTTCCAATGTTTCCTTTCTAGTCAAACAGAAGAAGAGACGACCTGTCTAATTCTGTGATCAAAGGAGTCGTAAAATTCTGTTCTACTGATGTCTATGAATTCCATCATAACATCTTCCCTCCATAGAAATAAACTGTTTATCTGAAGTTCGCTAGAATTGAAATTGACTCAGAGTCGCGGCACATCCGGGAGAACTAAGTTGGGGCATGAATAATCAATGAAAAGCTTCGATTTACACATGTGACTGATTCTAACCCAATGATACAGCCGTTGGCAGGTGCATCTAAGTGAAAATGCGTGCGATTTATGTGCCGTTATTGTGTATTGCATGAAGCTTAATTTCCATTCTAGAGGATTTATTGTTGTCAATTTCTATGCTTCCCGCAGATAATTGTAGTGTACTTTGGACATTCAGCTAAGAAATGATAGGTGTCTTCAATCTTTTCAGGGCAGAATGGACGGTAACATTTCGTCATATTCAAGTCTGTTGCCATAACGGCCTATTTCAGGCATTAATTTATGATGCCCAGTTCTAGATTTCAACATGATTGAAACTTCGTCACCAAGGTCTGACGAATTGTTGAGATACAGCTTCAGATTATCATCAAATCGGTATATTTCAATATAACGTAATCCTTTATGACTGACCTTTGCGGAGTTTATCCATTCTTCTCTGAAAAAAACTGTGCTATCTTTGGTTTACAATTCTGATTTAGCTATTTTTATCGCGGTCATTCTGATTCAACTAAAGTTGTTGTAAGATTAATTTGAAAAGAAATTTCCTAGTAATAATAAGTCCATGTATTTGAGTAGCAACAATCATCTATATTATTCATGATATTACTATAGATTTTCCACGTTAAACTTTGTTTCTTGCCATTTATTATTCTAATCCAAATACGGATTGCAGCCTTGTAGAAATGGAACTCGAAAAACTTCACTCCAATTCACCATATATACAATAATTAACTGTAGAAGGCTTCAAATAACAGAATTTCATATAGAATTGTAACTGAACTTTATTCAGGTCACCTAATTTATTATTGAACATAAATTCTCAACAGTATTTCATTTGCGATGGCGCAAGTATTTCAAAAGTATCCTGATGAAATGCATCATTTAATTTCATGTTAAAGAGAGTAAATATATGTTTCGTTTTTGAGTAATTGACATGTAGACCACTTACGTTACAAAATTCATGGACTATTTGAATCTATTTCAATAGACCTTGCTGTGATTTTCTGAATAACAGTATATCATCTGCATATCCTATTGCACACAATTGATTTTCCTCAATAACAATGGGATCAAAAGAAACCATGTTTTCATCTAGTAGCTCAAACAATCTATTCATGTACTTGTATAGTCAAAATAATGTGGGAGATAAGCTATCTCCTTGTGGAATTCCATTATTTACTGCAAATACATCGCTTTCTTGCCCATTGTATAATATTTTGCAGCTTTTGCCGTTTACCAAGTTTTTATGAGTTCTAATATTCTATTGCTTGGAAGCATTTCGCTTAGCCTTTCCACAAGCTTTTGTTTTGGTATAGAATCGAATGCTTTTGACAAGTCAATAAAGCACAAATACAAAGGACTTTTCATATTACTCTGCTGTCTATTTATTTCCCGAATATGAGTATGTTGTCAAAGGTTGAGTGCCGTTTCCGAAAGCCGATTTGTAAGCAATGTATTACATTATTTGCATCTAACCATATATTCAATCGCTCACTAATTAGTTTCGTCAACAGTTTTTCCAAAGTCGAAGCTAGATTGATGCATATATATGATGATGCTTCATTTATAATTCCGTTTTTAAATACAGGAGATATCCATCTGTTGTCCCATGGAACTATGTCAACATTCAGAATATTGTTGATTGACTCCTCCATATTATTTTTGAGGAGCTCTTTTACTAATCCATCAGGACTGTTACATTTTGAGTTATGACCATCTTTCTGACAATTTTCTATCTCAATTTTCGGAATGTCTTCATCTAGCATTGGCGATTGATGTGGCTCATTTATTTGTCGAAATGGAAAGGTATGAATTTCATTACTGTGTTGAATTTGCTCTACAAATTTTGAATCACTTTCGATGATGCCTCGTTTAAATCGCGAACTGTTAGAATGGACTTTTTAGGTCTCTTTACTATTTTCCTTGTTTCATTAACAAGTTGCCAGTATTTTTTGTGATCATTCTTATTTTTGGCATCTTTCACTTCTTTGCAATTTAGCTAATTTTATATCTTTTTATTATATAGACATTTTATTTTATCTAATTCTTCATCGAATACCTATCATTTTTTGCTGTTCATTTGTATGGGTTTTTTGACCACTTCTTTCTTTGAGGACTATTCTTAATCTGCTGCTTATTAAGTTTTCAGCTACCTTTGGAAATATTTTTCAAGGTGAAATTTAGTTCAAATTTAAAGGGCATATGGTCAGTATAAAGAGTAGATTCGCTACGTGATGAGGTAGAGATCTTGATATCAGGAGGTACTGATTTTCGGACTTCGGTGTCATGTAAGGTAGCATACGTAGGTTTACCGGGTTCCAGTCGACCATTCACAATGATCAATGAGGTCTCTTCACAGAAATCGAGTATTTCTTTACCAGGTGCATTGATTACACTGTCACTTGAGCTTCTCGGCTTAAGATTTTAGTCCTCATTGTCATTTGTCCGATTCGACCGTCAAAAAAAAAAAACACATAAAAAATGCTCCACTCAAATATATGAACTTTATTCCACTCATACTCATGAATTATAAGATAGCATTTAAAATAAAACATTATATTTGAATAAATGGGAGACATTAGTACCGAGTATGTCCTCCCCGCTCTGAAATGCAGCTTTGAAGTCTCATCGGCATCGAGTCACAAAGATGATCAAGCCGTTCCTGATCCAGCAATGACCATTGATCGATGAGTCTCTCTGAAAGAGCTGTTAGTGTTGATGGTGGATGATCATATGCATCTCCCACTTTCCGACCAAGTTCATCCCAAGCATGTTCGATCGGAGACAGGACGGAGGAGCGTGAAGGCCAATGGAGGATACGAATTCCAGATCTCACTATCGCTGTTGTTACACAATGAGCTCTGTGTGGTCGAGCGTTGTCATCCTGGAATATGAGGTTGAGTTCATTTACCGTTGGGATGACGGTTGGAGATATGATATTCGATAAATATCGCTCTCCGTTCAAGTTCCCATTCACAATGACTGCGACAGTTCGACCTCCGTACCAGATACCGGCCCAGATCATCACGCTACCACCACCATAGCGGTCATGCTCAGATATGCAGCAGGGTGAATACCTCTCACCAACCATTCGATGCACTCTAATGCGACCATCGTGAAAATCCAAAGTGAAACAGGATTCATCCGTTCGCATCACTTGACGCCATTCCTGTGTGCTCCACGACAGATGCTGCTCACACCATTCCACACGCTTTCGCTTGTGTTCGAGACCTTCGGAGAAAAAAATTGGTAGTGAAACAATGTCATTGTGTGAAATTCTCGCATTACTTACCTAGAGAAATTCTTAGAGCAGGTCGGTATGACCTCAGGCCAGCTTCTGCTAGACGGCGATATGCTGTTCGTATATACTGTATACACTATATACACTGTATACTGTATATACTATATACGTATATAACAGCCATTCCTTTTACAAACTCTGCTTGCGACATTTTTGCTTCAAAATTTAGTCAGAAAGAATTGCTTGTTGTGATAAAAGGTCAAATTTGAAATGCATCAACTATGCCAAAGATATCGACAATGGACAGCTGTTTTATATTGGCATGACAAATTTGATGCATAGACATCCTGGTAAGTGCAGTATGAAATAAAAGTCGTCCACTTCCATTGAGATTTTCTATATCAAGTGGATCGTTTTTAATGTCATAGAGTACATTTTTCATCTTACATTTTGTAACTATATTTTTTTCAAAATAGTTGCTTTCTTTGTATTTAGACTATTCGCGACTATCTTTGTAACATAAAATGAGGAAAGTTTCTTTCATATCTTTCCTGTTGTCATTGATGAATTTCATAATTAAAGGACTACCATTTCCGTTCACGACATTTTCAATCAACAAATCCTTCTGCATGATTTCACCGAATAGGGATACTCCTTTAATATTTCTTCCAGGCGCTTTCTTTTTCCTTTAATATGCATGATATCTATGATAATATGGGATAATTGCCAACTCATTATCGTCATCTAAATGAGTTTTCGACAAACATATAAAGTCGGAATCATTTATATTCGTCCGTAGGTCAGGGTTGGCAATTTTCTCATTGTTTAAACTGTTAATATGTAAGTTTTGCATTCATCTCAACTCTACCAGTACGTGTGTCATAATTGAAATCATCATCATTTGTATCTTCATCTCTTCTTTTGATTTTCTTCTCCTCCCCCCTCAGTTACTTCATCAAAGATATCCATGAGAGGCCTGTATAGGAGCTGATTATCACTGTGGTGATTGCATGTTGGGAAAGTACCTTCTGCCACCGTTTCGATTCGTTATTGGGGAAACTCTGTAACGTTCTTGGTTCATGTACTCTTGATGATGCAGAGGTGGTCCTGATCTTGCCAATACCGGCTGTCGTTTCTTCGAAATGGCCTTCTGTTGTAATTCTGCCACCTTGGTCTTCTTTGACGGTTTTGTCTTTGATAATAGCGTCCATTTCTGCCAGTTTCTCGCGATGTGACCATGTTTACCGCAATTGTAGCATCTGAAGTCTCTTTGCTCCTTTGTTTCATTTGACTTTTTCTTTAGTTCTTCAATTTCTTCTTGTCGTTCCTAATTCCGGCTACACTCATTTATCGTATTCAATAATTAGGATCTTCCATCATCTCTGAGCTGCAGCGTTTCTTTGATTTCTTACGACTTTTGTGGATGTTCTTTAACTTCATTCTTTAATTGGCTGACTTCTTTCTGTCTCGGGTCGCTTGCTTCTTCTCTTCGTGCCTGTTGTGTATCCTTCTACATGTAGGTCGCTTGGATGTAAGTTCCTTATACAAGCCTCACATGTATATTTCTTTTTACAAAGTATTTTACAAGATCATAAGCTAGAAACTTGGAGCAAGAAAGATGAATGTCTCGCTTACACTTCGCAGTAGAGTTTCATCGGATTCTCTTCTGCCACATGCACACTCCTCTCTTGAAATAAATCCAAGCTTCGCATCATCTTTGTTCGGAGATATCGGTTGCGTGCTCTCTCTCCCTCTCTCCTCTCTCTCTTCTCTCAAAATTCAAAGGATATATTTTCAGTGCAGCAAAACCCCAAAAGGGATTTCACAAATTATGAGTAATTACATTGACATACAGATGTAAGGATGAGATGAGGTAAAATGCTCGTAACCAAAGTTCGTGAATGATGTGAAGTAGGCCGATAGTATGACAAAATATATAAGTGCGATACAAAGCGATGTAGGCCTATATGAGAAATTATGAAGGCAATACATGCACAGAGAAATAGCAGAGAGGAGATGTGAACGTATTCAGCAAATAATATTTCATTAATGATGATTAGGAACGCTTTAATCAATCATTGAATTTAACATTTTTGCGTTGACATTAATTCAAACTACATCACAACACACAGCTCTTTGCATTATGTTAGCATGAGGATCGGTCAAAGAAAAGTGTCTACGCAAGTACATAAGGCATGAAATATCTACGTAAAACACTTAGATAAATATGAATATGTTATATCTCACCTGAAGAGCAAAGTCAATCAGATAATAATGAAAGTAGAATGGTATTGTACTGAGTACTGACCGATCCCCGTGAATTTCATAATGCAACTGATGCTAAGACTCGGTGTGATCTGACTGTTGGCAGTGAGTGAAATTCTAACGCATAAATCATTGTTCGGCTGGACATCACTTAAGTTACATGCATTATCTCGCCATTGTTGTTTTGTCTAAATTGCGACACTGGCAATAGATTTCTATGCATGCACAATTTGCTTCATAATATCGATGTAGATAGATATATACTGTAGATACAGTTTTAACAGGAAAAGCGTTGGCTGTATAAATTTCTATGCATCTGCACCACGTTATCTTCGTTAATGTCGATGCATCAACAATGAGTGGGTCAGAACCATAGCTATCGTTATAATGACATTGAGTCTTTAATTCATTGTCATTAGAATTCTTTTATTCTAAGATTTAATTAATATGTTGATTGCATTTGTTTGATATCAATACACTCTTTTAAGTATTTCGTGACTGCATTTAACGGATTCAATTGTATCTTATTCATGATGTCATAGAAATCAAATTGACTACATTCAGATTGTCTAATGCCGTGATCACAGAATTAGATTGTTTAATCGTATCACTTTGCAAGAAGTGCAAACTGATTCAAACAATGGCACATGCAGTAACTTATTAAGTGGGCAAAAAGAAATTTTTAATACCTTGTAGAGATAGGAAAAATAGTCGTGCGTCGCTTGCGGATTGCTGTGAATTCCTTCAAAATGCTCCGATCGCCACGACTCCTTCAGATTCGAAGAGTTCAGATCATTGCGTAAAAGATTTCTCAATAATGTTGGGCCCTCCGATCATTATTAAAAAAGTTAGCAGGCACACGAAAAAACGTTCAGAAACTTCTCTGTAAAACTTGACATCGACTGTGTCTATTTGCTGTGTAATCCGGTTGATAACAGTCACTGAAACTTTGCACAATTTGGCGTGTTTGATGTTGAACTGGCTGCTTATTGTTCGATTGCTATGGTATTTAGTCAGGAGATTGTGCCATTTCATTAACGTTACATCTTCCAATGTTTCTTTTCTAGTCAAACAGAAGAAGATAAGACCTGTCTAATTCTGTGGCCGTGATATTTCGGACAAACAACCATGAAATGATAGAAATCTCCGACTTCTTGTAACTCATAATCAAGACAAATGCTTTCATCATATTCTCTTCCATTTCTATATCTACCAATTTCGGAAGCAATATTATAATTAACTGTTCTATATTTTAGGAAGGTCTGTATTTTGTATCGTTCACGGTTGTAATTCAAATATTTTTCATTTCACAATTAAATTGAGAGCTGTAAATAACTTGTCCCTTTATTACTACATTTTGCTTGATTTATCCATTCTTCTCGGACTCAATCATTCATTTTCCTGTTGATTATTTGTTTAGCTTTCCTATTTTCTAATTGATTCTGACTTTCCCAAAGGAAATCTAAATGTAGCACATTCAGTAGATTCTTAATTTTGTAACAGCAGTTATTTTTAAAATCCGTTTTTTAATTAATTAATTATTTTTAAAAATTAATTTCATTGGTTTTAAACCGAATGCCCCAATAAGATAGTAATTTGGCGCTATTATTTTAAATGAAAAAATGATTTACAAAACTGATTCTGTACTTTGTCCAATTCAGATAGTTTTGAATGAAATATAAATTTTCCGCCGAAACAAATTTTAGATAGAGTCAAAGTTTTGAAAGTATTCCTGATAATTTCATCATTGACTTCTCCAAATTCTTTCAATAATTTTAGAGTATATCTTTTTTCTTTATTTTCCAAGTACTTTATATGATGTTTGTCATTGTTAGAAAACCTCATTCCGAGATATTTTTATTCATCCACTACTTCAATTGAATGTAATTTGTCATTAACTTTTACAAGGACTTCACGGTACTTTTCTTTGTGATTTTTTGTCATTATTTTTGTCTTGGCGAAATTTACCACTAGTCCGTTAGTTTGACAATATCTTTGCATTATTTTTATGTTTGATCAGTCCTTGTTTAGATGCGCTCATTAAAAGAATATCATCTGCATATGTCATCATAGCTATTTTAATTGCGCCAATCTCTAGTGGAGAAAGGTTGTTCACATGTATTTCAAAAATATCAATCATATCGTTTTTATAAAGACAAAATAAAGTCAGTGACAGATTGTCACCTTGGGACATCTCTCTCCCACTCTATCTATCTATCCCCATCTCTTCTCTCCCACTCTCTCTCTCTTCTTTTTCTTTCTCTCTCTCTCTCTCTCCATCTCTTCTCTCTCCCTCTCTCAGAACTCAGAAGTTTATTAGCCATGAAGGCAAAACATTACACAGATGATCATGTGATGGTAAAATGGTTCATGATCGTGCATTAAATGATGATAAAATGGGTAAATGGGATGAGTGAAGAAAGTGCTTCATCAGGACCTTGGCGGAGAGGAGAAATTTACGAGACTACTGAAATGTCAATAAACATTATATCGTACAGAAATATTTCATGGAAAGTTTTATGTAAACATTTGAATAAGTGGATTCAGGTGACACGGATGCATCAATCGATTCAATGAGTTAACTTATCAAATCTCAACAGATGCAACCACCACGAGACATGTTTCGGCCTGTTGGGCCTCATCAGTCGTGGGTAGGTTTGAACCAGCGACGTTGGAGCTAGAGGATGTGCAAGCATACCCTCTAACCACAAGGCCACCGGACCATCTGTTGAGATTTGATAAATTTATCAATTGCCAGGTTACTTGTCTAAAAATGTAATGAGTAGCGCCTGCGTGAAGCGCCTCAATCTCGGATGCGGTATTAAGTGATTGCAGAATGCAGTCCGCCCTCCACGTGCCTGCGTTGAAGCAGTGCCTTCCTGGCTAATTCACGCTCTCAACAGATGGTCCGGTGGCCTTGTGGTTAGAGGGCATGCTTGCAAAAATGGAACGTTCGCCACTTAAACTACAAAATTAGGAAAAATCTGATGCTGTCAAAGACTTCTAAATTCTGCTTCCATTCAAAGTCTATCATTGGAAATGGTGATTTTCATCGAAATACACATCAACATTATATTTCTTGTGGCTTTTTCTATAGGTGTGAGATTTCACGTTTCAAAAAGCTTGTCCTGTGCCAATCCGTAGTAGGTCAAACTAAAGGTTCAGTCCGACAGAAAGTTCAGCATCTGTTTATTTCTATCTCTACTTATCTGTCACTACTTGATTATGTATGACGGTTAAAGATGTCACAACGCTCTCTATTCTATTTGATGTCCGCCGCGAGCTTTTACAACACTGCGATATTTTACTGTTGAGTACTGTCTAATGCAGTTCTCGGACCATCATATCTTTTACATGTAGCCCCTACAGAAGTATGTAGAATGATGGAGCACTTCTGTACTCCGGTTACGTGAGGTTTCCAAATGAGTCACATTACTGAGGACTTTCAGAATTCGATGTGTTCAGGATATCTTCACAGAGATCGTTTTAAAAAGATTAAAAGCTGTTTGCATTTCGCAGATAATAATCATCTCACTAATGGAAAACTTGCGAAGATTCAGCCTCTTATGTCAAGCCTGAAAGAGAAATTGATTCAGTTTGGAGTATTTTCTAAAGAATTAGCCATTGACGAAAGTATGGTACCATATTTTGGCCACCATTCATCCAAAATGTTTATCTCCGGGAAACCAATTCGCTTTGGATATAAACTGTGGTCTTTATGCAGTCCAGGTGGCTATCCCTTTTTCCTAGACATGTATTGTGGTCGAGCTACGAGCGCGACCGCAACTCCTCTTGGTGAAAGAGTCGTCCGACAATGTATCGATGTGTGTCAATACCCGCAGCAACATCACTATTTTTTGAGAATTCCTTTACTTCTGTTGTGTTGTTGGAGAAATTAGCAGACGATAATATTCGAGATACCGGCACGATCCCAAGAAATAGGACTGCAAAGTGTCCATCATACAAGAGGAAAAGTTATTTCGGAAAAAGGAGCGCGGGGTCTATGAATCATATCGACAGGAAAAGTACTAGTTATTGCCTGGAACGACAATCGTGTTGTGAATGATGCTTCCAATGTGTTTGAATGCAACCCTCTGCAGCAATGCTCTCGTTATTTATCAACAGACAAAGAACGGATAAATATTCGCCAACCTTACGCCATAAAAGTGTACAAATATATGGGCGGCGTGGACCTCTACGACAGACTCCTCGGATCTTACCGGCCTACGATCAATGGTAAGAAATGGTAGTAGAATCTGTGGATAAACGTCATCAACACTTGTGTTGCAGCTTCTTGGCGTGTATATCGTCATTTGAATCCAGATGCGTCAATAAGTCATATTGAATTTCTTCGAGAAGTGACTATGACACTTCTAAAGCAACACCTCGCGCGACAACTCGCGCGACAACGCCTTGGTGGTCCCACAGTAAGGTTGGTGGACAGTGTCCGCTTTGATCCTTCATTCCATTTCATTGTACCAGCAGATAAACAAGGTCGCTGTGTAGTATGTTCTAAAAATACCACTAAATTTTGTAAGAAGTGTCAAAAACTATTGCATGAAAAGTGCTTCATGCCCGCCAATGACTCATCTATCGGCCTATTGTGTTACTCGTATAGTAATGTGATTTTGCTCATGTGGATCTATTGTTCACTATATTATTGAATTATGATGTGTTAATGAAATGCAGAAGTTTCGTTTTAGCATTTTCGTTTTGATTTCAGTCAGCAGATTAATTCTCAAAATATCGTAAGATTTCATAATTTTGTACTTTATTTGGCGAACGTTCCAATAATGGAGCACCACATAGATAGTGCTCCGACACCACTGCAATGCATTTTCGCACAATTTTTTCTACAGCTATATGATGTTAGACATTTAGATAAAGTAAAAATGATTGTATTATGTTAGAGGAACTTTAACTGCGTTGTTCAAGTAAAAAAAGCAAAAAAGTAATTTTTATCTTAAAAATGTTATTTTGCATAGATATTTTGTCAGCTTTGAAAGACAACCAAAGGGAAGTTGAAGACATTTTCAATATCTGTGAAGTCTGATAGGAATGTCTGTATTGACGTATTGCAATGATTATCGCTTATTGTACTTAATATTTCGGTATAAAAACATGTTCCAAAAATGGAACGTTCGGCTAATAAAGGTTAATATTTAGTGAAATCACATCTGATTAGCATTATTTCATGACTTTCGGCATAGAGATATCGTTCCACCTTTCAATGCAAACTATGGAATGTATCGATGTTTGGTCTTGTAGATCATAGATATCTGAGTCAGCGCTGCAATCAATGATAGACACATCAATGCAAAGCGTTCGTATTTCTATGCACACAATAGAGCGCGCAAGTTTTTCATCAATATCTATGTAACAGGCAGCAAACGACTATCGAAAGTATGTAAAGTCAATTGTTAGTATCTTTGATTATGCAATGACAAACTCAATTCAGATATCTATTCTGTCGGAGTGAGCAGCAATGGTAAACTGTGCACACATAACTGCGAATACGTTTCGATTTCCATGCATATAATGTGACAATTTCGTCATAGTATCTGCATAAATTTCTAAGATTCCCTTATTTCAGATGCTTGTTGTATATAATTTGCAAGAGATTTCATCTGTTGGAGATTTAAAATGTCCATAGTTGCATAGAAATGTGTACTGTCATCGGTTTCTAAAAAAGGTATTAGAAGACTTCTGGTGTCCGCATATTTCGGACAGTAAGAAATGAAATGTTTTATATCTTCTACTTCTTCAGAGCTACAATTTAGGCAAAGACACTCGTAAGATTGTCTATTATTGTATCTGTCAACTTCAGTGACAAGATTGTGGTTATATGTTCTCATCTTTAAAATAGGTATGATTATTTTATCGTCATTTGTTTGATTGAGATACTGTTTTAGGTTGCATTCAAAGCGTAATAGTCAAAGTTGTAAATTTTTTAAGCCTCGATTGCTATTTCTTGCACTTTCAATCCATTGTTGTCTAAAATATTCAGTTAAACGATTATTTATCAAATTCTTATATTTATTTCGCTTACCATGGCTCGAGTTCATTGATTCAATTTGATTGAATTCATTCTTATTGAAGTGAAGTTTTTCTATTAATTTGAACATTCTGGTAGTCCACGTGCCACGGTAGCTAGGAAGGTTTGAATACTTATATATTAAATTAAATACTTCTACTAATTGATGATCATCAGTTCGATTCAATTTCAACCAGTAGTTCAAAGCTGCTTTATAAAAGTGAAATTCTATCGGTTTAATTCCAAATTCTCCAATTATACAATACGTGGGTGTTGTACGTTTCAAATAGTAAAATTTTTTGAAATACTGTACTTGTATTTAATTTAATTCTTTAAGGTTTTTATCAAAACAGAATTCAGCTGCATATTTCATTTTTGATATTGTCAACATTTCAAACGAATTGCGCAAAATTTCTCCATCAACATAGCCAAAATCTTTTACAGCTTTTACTGTTATGCATGCTGATATTTTTCCTCGTTTTCCTAATTCTTCAACATGCTTTCTGTCATATTTTTGAAAAGAATACACCCAGGTATTTGTATTCGTTTACTACTTCAATGGAATGTACGTTCTCCTTTATGGCGATATTAAATTCTTTATATTTGTTTACGTCGTTATTTGTCATAATTTTAGTTTTTTCATAGTTAATACTTAGACAATTTTCATAGCAATAATTTTGAACAATTTCAATTTGGCATGCCAATCCTTCTTTAGTACGGCTCAGCAGCAGTATATCGTCAGCATAAATTAGCGATGCAATCTTCATTTCGGCGATTTCAATAACATCAATATGCTCATTTTTGTCTAATTTGTCATCAATATACAAACAAAATAGGGTAGGCGAGAGACTATCGCCTTGAGGTATTCCATTTTCCAACCTAAATTCATCGCTTTCATTTTTCCACTGAATAAAATTTTATAAGTTTTATCATTGAGCATTTTATGCAGTAGCGATAGAAATCTTCCCCCTGGTAGCATATGTCTCAGTTTATATATCAGTCTATCTTTTGGGATGCTGTCAAATGCCTTCGTTAAATCAATGAGAAACAAAGATATAGTGGTTCCTTATTATTTTTGTGTATCTGAATAATTTCTGTTAATAACCATATACAGTCTCTTTAACATTTCATAGACTATCTTATCTGGTCCACTAGCTTTTGAATTGTTCATATTCTTTAATGCATATATTATTTCGTCTTTCGTAATACTCATGTAGAGATTTTCATCATCATATATGACCTCCAAACTTTCCGTCACTTTTTTCAGAGATATTTCTTTATTTCTTTCTGTCAAAGTTTTATCATTTAATTCCAATTCTTTTTTAAAGTCGGTTACTGTAAGAATTGTTTTCGGATGCTTTTTAGTTTTGCTGCTTTTATTATTAATCAGTTGCCAGTATTTTTCACTGTCATTTCTATATTTAGCTTCCTTGAGATCGTTTAGCTTAAGAGATTGCAGTTTTCGCTTTTCTTTCCAAATTTCGATGCTTAATTTTTCCATTTTTCTACAGATGCTTTATAATCTTGCCTGATTCTTCTAGTTTCGAGAGTATATTTTGTCTGCATGTTAGAACTACTTATTATTTTTGAAGCTTCATTAGTTTTATTAAATAATCGTTTGTAGATCATTTTTATTGGCATTATTAACATTGATGTCGTTTATTAGTTTATTAGAATTACTCCGAAATTCCACAAAGTTGAAGCAATTTTCGCACTCTTTATTCCATTTGAAGGGTTTTACCTTCTTCAGTAAACGTTTTTGGCGATCAATAACTTTTTTGTCAATTTTATTCTGCAATTTTATCTTTATTTCGATACACATGGGTACGTGGTCAGTATACAGAGTGAGCGGAAAGTCTCTCCCTGATTTCGAAAGCCTGCAGTTTCAAAGCAAATATATTTTTAAGTCTAATTCTTCGTCTCATAATTAAGAATGTACCAAAGTTTTATATCAAAACAAGCATTTTGATCTACTGCAATCTATTCAATCGCTCAAGGGTTAGAGATGCTTTCGTACAAAATTGAGCAAATGAAATAGGAAAATATAAATAAATGAGCTAAAAACTTGCAAACACTGTCTAAGTTCATGCTGAAGTGAATGTCCTTTTGGATTCAATTTCTTGGAAGCAACCAGGTGTTGTAAGCTTTTGATGATTCTAATGTGTCAATGCGATAGAGAATATAGCTGACCGGCTTCAAAGCGACCAGATTGAAATGCATGTGCCTAGACTACCGACACCAATGTCGTCCAGATATCTATGCTTTTAAATGCTTCTCTGCTATGTGTAAAACCATTGTGATCAAATATCTATTGTCAAAATAAATCGAATAGTTGGATTCATATTGTCTGCTTTTGATTAATACGATTCACTCAGATGTGTGTTAGTGATGAAAAATATGATATGAAATCAAGAGAACAGAAGTTTATTTTCATTTCACTTCGCGATGCTATCAACCGAAGAACGCATTTCCATTGTCCTGCTAATGGCAGAATTGAAATCTGTGACATCTGTCCAGAGGAAGTGGCATTCTCTGCATAATAGCAAACCAGCAGAAAAGACCATTCCAGGGTGCTTCAAAAAATTCAAAGAGACTGGATCTGTTCACGACCGTGACAGAAGCGGTCGACCATCTCTAAATGATAAGTGATGATATGATCGAGCAGCTGTTCAGTGATCATCCATCAACGTCACTTCGCTCAGCATCTAATCAATTGAGCATGCCTTACTCAACTATCCGAGATCACTTGAAGAGGGATATAGGAACGAAGCCCTTTCACAGTACAACGGTTCAAACCCTGTACCCATCTGAGAAAGCTGCCAGACTTGAAATGTGCACCGAGTTTCTTGCCAGAATAGCGGAGGATGACGCCTATCTTAACAACGTATTTTTTCCGACGAGGCGACATTTCATCTGAATGGCCGCATCAATCGCCATAACTGCGTTATCTGGGGAAAAAAACAATCCTCATGAAATTCACGAACTTCCAATAAAATCTCCATCAGTTTGTGTTTGGTCAGGGATGTATCGCGATCGAGTGATAGGACCATTCCTATGTGAATCGACGGTCAAGGCCAAGGACTACCACGAAATGCTGCAAGAATTTGCCATTCCTGCGATGAAGAGGATGAGACGTTTTCAAAAACCATCTTCATGCATGGTGCACCATGTCATTGGGCGAACACGACGAAGTTTTTCCTTTATTCTAACTTCGGTAACCGCTGGATCGGTAACGATGGCCCATTCCATTGGGCTCCACGAAGTGCAGATTTGACCCCGATGGACTTTTATTTTTGGAGTCACGTTAAATCTTTGATTCAAAAACAAGCGCCTACCAGCATCACGGGTCTCAAGTGTGCGATTCGAGAAGCGTCTAATCGACTTTTGCCATCGCATCTTGACTCTGCTTTTCAGTCGTTCGAGAAAAGACTTGATCTTTGTGTCAGTTGATGGAGGTCATTTTGAGCAATTGCTGTGACTAAATAGATTGTAGTGGATCAAAATGCTTGTTTTGGCATAAAACTTTGGTGCATTCTTAATTGAGACGAAAAATTAAACTTAAAAATATATTTGCCTTGAAACTACAGGCTTTTGAAATCAGGGAGAGACTTTTCGCTCACCTGGTATAATCTTGGTTCTATTTCCTCGAAGGCATTCAGACAGGCAAATCACAATCTATGACTAGCTATCTTTGTATTGCGCGTTCTATAAAAAGTGCATTTTCCTTCCTCAAATCGACCGTTTGCTATCACAAACGATGTATCATTACAAAATTCAATAAGCTCTCTTCCAAATTTGTTTACAGTTGTATCTTCTGATGTTTTATGACGAATGTCTAGAAATTCGTTGTCACTCAGAGAGCCGATTCTTCTATTTAGGTCGCCGATCATGATTACGTTTTTCATTTTATACTGATCTATATATTCTCTTATTTTATTTAGGAAATTTTCTTCAACATGCTTCGATTCACGATTGTCACGAAAGCACAAAATGATAAGCAGTTCTTTAATATCCATCCAATATTTGTTAGATAATTTCATTATAATCAAATTTCCGTTTTCCGACACTATTTTTGTTGCATTTATATAATCAGCATTCTCTTTGAGAAACATGGAAACTCCTTTAACGTTTCTGCCTAGGATATTATTCCTCTTGAAACATGAATGATGAGCATCATAAGAGTCTACGTTAATTAGTTCATTTTCAAAATCAAGATGGGTTTCCGCTAAACAGATGATATCCGCATTATTAATATCAGCTACAAGATCAGCATAATCTATATTATGTTTCGTTAAGCCATTAATGTTGACATAGAACAATTTTAGCGTTTTTAAGTTCCGTCATCATTTTTATCATGTTCATCATTATCACATACATTTGTCTCCTCTCCTACCTCAGTATCAAAGATACGGCGGGATCGAGTGCGGCTGGTGAGGCTGCGACAGTTTTAGCGGGTGCACTTTGATCTCTCACAGGCACGTGCAGCTGTGGTTGAGCTGGAGGGACGTAGAAGTTCGGTTGTTGGTATAGCGGTCGCTGATGATACCATCTTTAGGACTTGGTCGATAACTGTGCCAGATCGGACGTTGGTATCTTTGACAATCGTGGTAACGTGGATTAAAGTTCGTTGTCACTCTCATGTAGCAGTTTCGAGCGTAATGTCCTCTTATGCCACAATTATGGCAAACCACGACACGTCTGTAGCCAAAGTTGTTGTGCGGCTGGCGGTTGTATCGAAAGTTCTGATGTCCGTTGACATTTCTGTTCTGGTGGTTGGGCATTCTAGTATTCCGTTGTTGGCTGTTGATCTGGTATTGGTGATTAGCTGACTGGTTCTCTTCAATGTCCTTGATCCTGCTGTTCAAATCGGATAGCATGATTCTAATAGCACCGAATTCCTTTTTCATGTCATCCGTCTCTGTGTTTCTTCTCTTGTTTCTTCTTCACGGCTGTTGTCGTCTTCTTCTTCTTGATGTTCTCTCGCCCTCTTCAACTTGTCAATTTGCCTCTCGGATTTTCTTAGTTCAATTTCATAGTTTTGAGCACCAAGCATCAGGTCTTGTTTAGCTTTTCGTAGGATTTCCATCTCCTCTTCCATCTCTTCAATCTTCATATCGGCCCTTCGCAATTCGGTAGTGAGTTGCTCCATCTCCCTACACCTGCTCAAGTCTCTTCTCTGGTACTCTTCGATCAGTAGTTGCGAACCGTCGAGCTTCTTGATAGCATCTGCGATAGTTTGCAGATCTGATGGGTGGAGCATGCTCACGCATTTCTTGCAGTTGTATTTTCTTTTATACAAATTCTTCTTTGCGTACTTAACAAGTCTCTCTACTTCTCCTTCTCTCTCTCTCTCTCTCTCTCTCTCTCCCTCTCTCTCTCCATCTCTTCTCTCTCTCTCCCCTCCTCTCTCTCTCTACCTCCCTCCGTCTCTCTCTCTCTCTCTCTCCCTCTCCTCTCTCTCCCTCTCTCTCCATCTCTTCTCTCTCTCTCTCTCCCCTCCTCTCTCTCTCTCTACCTCCCTCCGTCTCTCTCTCTCTCTCTCCCCTCCTCTCTCTCTTCTCTCTCCCCTCCTCTCTCTCTCTCTCCCCTCTCTTCTCTCTCTCTCCCTCTCCTTTCTCTCCCTCTCTCCATCTCTTCTCTCCCTCTCTCTCTCTCTATCCATCTCTCCTCTCTCTCTCTCTCTCCATCTCTTCTCTCTCTCTCTCCCTCTCCTCTCTCTCCATCTCTTCTCTCTCTCTCTCCCTCTCTCTCTCTCTCTCTCCATCTCTTCTCTCTCTCTCTCTCTCCCCTCTCTCCCTCTCCTCTCTCTCTCCATCTCTTCTCTCTCTCTCTCTCTCTCTCTCCCTCTCTCCATCTCTCTCCATCTCTTCTCTCTCTCTCTCCCTCTCCTTTCTCTCCCTCTCTCCATCTCTTCTCTCCCTCTCTTCTCTCTCTCTCTCTCTCTCTCTCTCTCTCTATCCATCTCTTCTCTCTCTCTCTCTCCATCTCTTCTCTCCCTCTCTCCATCTCTTCTCTCTCTCTCCCTCTCCTCTCTCTCTCTCTCCATCTCTTCTCTCCCTCTCTCCATCTCTTCTCTCTCTCTCTCCCTCTCTTCTCTCCCTCTCCCTCTCTCTCTCCCTCTCTCTCTCTCCCTCCCTCTCCCTCCCTCTCTCTCTTCTTTTTCTCTATCTTTCTCTCTCTCTCTCTCTCTCTCTCTCTATCACTCCTTAGACTACCTAGCAGCAGTGACTTAGATCAGCAGCCGACCAGTTGATTGACCACTAAAAAGCCAACTGTGCGACGAGACATCTATCTTCCAATTATCCGTAATCAAATGTCACCAAAGGCCTTCAACATAGAACTAGTGCCTCTACAAAAGGACTCTGCGTCTCTGAGGGAGTGATGCACTCACCACCAACTTCTCATGTGCCATAAAGTGGCTAAAACCGAGTTAGTTTGTCCAGAAGGATCGTGGATGTCGCTTCTATCATTCTGCGATGTTTTCCTTTTCGTTTATCATTTACTTTACTTTATTTATTATTTCCTTGCATATTTTCATTATTATCTTCTTTCTCAGGAATACAGTTCATTCAATTTTGCTGTAACAGTCTCATTCTTGTGTTGATCCATGAGGTTGTGACGCAGGTGCTATTGTCCTCTGTATCTTGCATGCATTGCCAGCCACTTCGCACCTGTCCACCTTCAGTTCTGTGCACGCTCCAAAAGAGAACACGCCGAGAATTCTGCGTCTCTACTTAGACTTCATTACAACTCATGATTTTACAACTAGGCACCAACAAGGCGAACAAACAGCTGATGACGATTGTAACACTCGGCTTTCTATGTTACATAGACAGAGGCTTTTCCATCACTCTTCTCTGAAGACGATATCATCTATGAGACGTCCACAATGATTACTTGTCGAAGCGGATCCGTCCACGATCGAATTCCCTGATGCCTGGCGTCAGGGAGTTGGATGACAGTTTTGCAGATCTCATGACTCAGCCTGCGAAACATTCCGATGACGGAGTCCCCTGAGATGGAAGAGAGGCGCCACCGCGTCTACAGGCTTTGTTGTGGGGATCAGAGAAGCGAGAAGCGAACGCAGAGTGACGGATGACGCTGCGGCGGTGTTCTCAAGAAAGTTAGCGAGTCCGGTGGGAACTAATTGTCGTGGAAGAATGAGATTGTAATCGTACTTAAAAGAAGATGAAATTCATGCTCGTGATACACAAAGAGCAAGCCATCCTTCATTTGGGCTTTTGTATACCTCAGTCATCTATTCTGCCTTGTTGAGTTACATCAAATCTCTTTAGCATCGCATGTCTGAAACTGAGCTCCTCAAGGTCTCATTCGGTGAAGCAAAGTCTATATCACGGGGTGTGAGGTCTCTTTCAAGGGATGTGAGGTCTTTTTCAAGGGGTGTGAGGTATCACTCGGCGCAGCAAAGTCTATAGCAAGGAGTGGGAGGTCTCCTTCAAGGGGTGTGAGGTCTCCTTCAAGGGGTGTGAGGTCTCCTTCAAGGGGTGTGAGGTATCACTCGGCGCAGCAAAGTCTATAGCAAGGAGTGGGAGGTCTCCTTCAAGGGGTGTGAGGTCTCCTTCAAGGGGTGTGAGGTATCACTCGGCGCAGCAAAGTCTATAGCAAGGAGTGGGAGGTCTCCTTCAAGGGGTGTGAGGTATCACTCGGCGCAGCAAAGTCTATATCAAGGAGTGGGAGGTGTCTTTCAAGGGGTGTGAGGTCTCCTTCAAGGGGTGTGAGGTATCACTCGGCGCAGCAAAGTCTATATCAAGGAGTGGGAGGTCTCTTTCAAGGAGTGTGAGGTCTCCTTCAAGGGGTGTGAGGTCTCCTTCAAGGGGTGTGAGGTATCACTCGGCGCAGCAAAGTCTATATCAAGGAGTGGGAGGTCTCTTTCAAGGAGTGTGAGGTCTCTTTCAAGGAGTGTGAGGTCTCCTTCAAGGGGTGTGAGGTCTCCTTCAAGGGGTGTGAGGTATCACTCGGCGCAGCAAAGTCTATATCAAGGAGTGGGAGGTGTCTTTCAAGGGGTGTGAGGTCTCCTTCAAGGGGTGTGAGGTATCACTCGGCGCAGCAAAGTCTATATCAAGGAGTGAGAGGTCTCTTTCAAGGAGTGTGAGGTCTCCTTCAACGGGTGTGAGGTCTCTTTCAAGGGGTGTGAGGTATCACTCGGCGCAGCAAAGTCTATAGCAAGGAGTGGGAGGTATCCTTCAAGGGGTGTGAGGTCTCCTTCAAGGGGTGTGAGGTCTCTTTCAAGGGGTGTGAGGTATCACTCGGCGCAGCAAAGTCTATATCAAGGAGTGGGAGGTGTCTTTCAAGGGGTGTGAGGTCTCCTTCAAGGGGTGTGAGGTATCACTCGGCGCAGCAAAGTCTATATCAAGGAGTGGGAGGTCTCTTTCAAGGGGTGTGAGGTATCACTCGGCGCAGCAAAGTCTATAGCAAGGAGTGGGAGGTATCCTTCAAGGGGTGTGAGGTCTTTTTCAAGGGGTGTGAGGTCTCTTTCAAGGGGTGTGAGGTATCACTCGGCGCAGCAAAGTCTATAGCAAGGAGTGGGAGGTATCCTTCAAGGGGTGTGAGGTCTTTTTCAAGGGGTGTGAGGTCTCTTTCAAGGGGTGTGAGATATCACTCGGCGCGGCAGAGACTATATCAAGGGGTGGGAGGTTTCTTTCAAGGTGTGTGAGTTATCACTCGGCGCAGCAAAGTCTATATCAAGGAGTGGGAGGTCTCTTTCAAGGGGTGTGAGGTCTCCTTCAAGGGGTGTGAGGTCTCTTTCAAGGGGTGTGAGGTATCACTCGGCGCAGCAAAGTCTATATCAAGGGGTGGGAGGTCTCCTTCAAGGGGTGTGAGGTCTCTTTCAAGGGGTGTGAGGTATCACTCGGCGCGTCAGAGACTATATCAAGGGGTGGGAGGTCTCTTTCAAGGTGTGTGAGTTATCACTCGGCGCAGCAAAGACTATATCAAGGGGTGTGAGGTCTTTTGAAAGGGGTGTGAGGTCTCCTTCATGAGGTGGGAGGTCTCTTCCATGAAGATGCAATCTCATTTACCTACAGATTGGTGCTCTGAACCAACAGCTGCTTTGCAACACAGCGGATTTGCATTCTAGTCAGGATTGCTAACCTGAAAAAACCGCTAAATCTATCACTTCCATGACTGCAATTTCAGTACATTACATCTGTTGTTCGAATGTCTACGATTCTGCCAAAATAACCGTAGATATTTTCATTTTTGAGTTTCGGTTTCGGGTTTTAGGGTCAGGTTTCAAGTTTCCTATTGGCCTTTGGATTTCGTATTCGGGTAGGATCTCTATGTCCACTCAAAAGTGGACAATATCTGTAGGGTAAACTCGGCTAATATGGACATTAGGGCAATATGGACAGTTCTTAATTTAGCTGCAATTTGCGATCAGATGATAAGGTCTATACTCAATTTATCTTCGTTGGATATTAGAGCTGACGTTGGTTCACACATTGACCATCTCAATCTCACTTTTGATTGGCTATTGGGCGTTCCCACGAGGACTTTGATTGCCAACCTGCTGTGTCAGCAAAATCGCGTTAACAATGTGACTGAAAGCGCTTATTTTCATCTGACGGTTCAGAAGTGAAGGTGAGTCAGATTTATCTTGCAAATCATATCAAAAGAATGCAAATTGTTTCTATATTGCATATCATGATAGATCTGTAGGAAATTTGATCTTATTCTCTTGTAAACACAAAATACGTTCACTGGGTAATATGAACAGTTCATCAGGGTAATAAGAACACAGTACTTGAGAAATATGGACACTATATCAGGATAATATGAACAGTAATAAATCACGCTTGCAAACAAGCAAGTAGACATTGCAGTCATGAAAGAATACCTTTTTGCTTTTTGAAATACAGAATAGTGCGTTACACGCCTTAATTGCAGTTGAGCATAGTTCGATATAGCTACGTAGTTCAATATGAGCAACTTGAACAAGTGAAAGTATTCTCTTCTTGAAAGAATAACTATGATAACTTCCAGTATTCTTGGCTAAATAGTATTATACTACATAATCACATAATGTATGATAGACTCGCAATTTGTTCTATATTACAATCAGGCCTATTACGGAAAAGAATCAATATACAACTAGGCCTATGTAGGATCATAACCTGCACATGCTACATGTACATATTCCTACTGTATCATGTCTAATTAAGAGTTATCAGTGTCATAGGCTACACATGTAGAAAATGAAGTACTCAGAGTTTCTAATTGTATTCTTTATTTTGTTTGTAATGAAAAGTCATTATTCTATTTTAGATGGGTCGAAAACGACAGACCTGGTATGAATCTAATATGAAAAGTGCTATGATGGACGCTGATGCGGAATTCCGCAATTCTAAATGTGACGCATAAATCACTGCTCTGGGTAAGCACACATAACTACAACTTTTGACCATAGTCACTATCTAATCTTCTTTCTTTCGTTGTAGGCTTAAGAAAAATACATTTGTTGAAAATCGCTAAGCGGCATGCAGTCGAGCTTGCCCTGATCAACTCTCCGTCGCCTGTGGCTGAATGGTTTTACAGCAAAGAAAAAATTGGGACGGCCAACTACTCTCAGCGATTCACAAGAGCGTGAGCTATCTGATATGATGATAGATAGGCAGAAACGAAGTTTTCCTCTTAGTGTTGAGAACGCGAGACAAATTGTTTACAGTTACTGCAGAATTAATCAAATTCCAAAAAATTTAAATGATGATACACAGAGGGCTGGTTGGGATTGGTGGTGCTCCTTCCGACGCCGCCATCCCGAACTGTGTTTAAGAATACCAGAGAACTTAAGTCGAGCCAGGCCTCTTGGAATGGAAAAATCGAGAATTCAGGAATTCTTCTCACAAGTGGATGAACTACTCTCTTCTAACAATTTATTAAAGGATGTTCCGAGTAGGCTTTTTAATGTAGATGAAACTGGCCTGCAAATTGTTCCTCAGGGAGGGAAAGTTATTGCAATGAAATGCACTAGATCAGTACAGGCACTAACTACAGCATAGAGAGGATCAAATAATACGACTGTAGCATGCTGCAGTGCAGATGGCAGTTTTGTACCACCAATAGTAATACTTAAAGGCAAGAGAAAGCCGAATCCAAAGGCACTAGGGTCTCTACCAGCTGGGACTATTGTTGCTATGTCCAAGTCAGGTTGGATTGACAAGGACATTTTTCTTCTTTGGTTCTGACACTTTCTGCAGTTCTTAAAATCTGTAAGAAGCTGCGAGGAAAAAGTCATTTTGTTCGTGGATGGCCATAGAAGCCATGAAAGCGTAGAATTGTTCAAAGAGTCAGTCTCTCATAACGTAGAACTCATTGCGTTTCCCTCCCATACATCACATTACCTTCAACCCCTCGACGTTGGCGTCTTTGGCACATTTAAAAGATCATGGCGTGAAAGATGCCATCAATTTATGATTTCAAATCCAGTAGCAGTCATTTCCAGGCCAGAGTTCGAAAAACTTTTTTCGGATGCATGGAAAGTAGCTGTTACTCCAAAAAATGCATTGACTGGATTCAAGAAATCGGGACTGTGTCCACTTGACATGGTCGTGATTTCAGAAAATGCATTCTTGATATCCATATCACTGTCGGAAGACACGAACAGAAACAATGGCTCTATTCATTAGTGACTATTCTAGTCATTAGTGAGGTGATTGAAAATAATGAGGAGGCTAGCGAAGAAGAGAGATCATCGGTGGACCCTAATGATAGCATCGTGTTTGAAAATGGGAGTTCTTACTTATGTATTGGTGAGTCATCTAGTGGCGTAGGTTACTGCACAAATATTCCGTGTAGTAGTAGTAATCCTACTGATAGATTTCCAAAATCATCAAGTGTCTCATTCAGTGAACTAGTGCCTAGCATAAACTCCAATAGGAAGGCAGCATTAGCTGCCTTTGAGCGGATGACCAAACCAAAAGTCGGCCTATTAGGTTCGAACAAGCATCACCAAAATAGCGAACCGTTGAATTCAAAATCAGTAGCGGTGAAAAGACAATGGTTGTGCAGAGAGTGTGGTGTCACTTGTTCTGAAAGCAAAAACCGTGAATGGCTTCAATGCATGGAGTGCAAAGCGTGGACCCATGAAGATTGTGGAAAATGCACAGTCGGCGTATTTTTCTGCATGACCTGTGTGGATCGCGTGATTGGACTCTTGAACTCATGATAATATTTGACTCTGTTGTTACATGACACAAATGCTTATTGCTTATTCATCGATTTCATAAATGTTTCATCGAAGTTGTACATGTAGATTGTTTTTCATTTGTGTATTCTCGTGGAACAAGTGATTGCTTTGATATTTGTAGTTAATTATTCTTAATATCAAGTTATTGGAAATTTATATTTTTAATCATTTATTTGATCAAGCTGTGTATGTAAAAATACATAAGATGTCTAAATACATCGAATTGTATCCATTATTGAGGTTTAAACTGATGTCCATATTACCCCAAGTACTGTTCATATTAGCCGGACTAGGTGTTCATATTAGCCGAGTTAGAATATATGGGAAAGATAGGAGGAAGTAAAATTGTCCATATTAGCCGAGTTTACCCTAAAATTTCCATAAAAACAATTGGTTTTGAAAAGATGAGACATTTTATAGCTTTCAAACCAACCTGACAACAAAAGATAACGCAACAAGTCTCTTGTAAAGTCACGAATCAGTTAATTAAAACATCAATTTGCACGTCTGTTTTTAAAACTCGTTACAACTCCTTCACTTCGTCCATTTCATTTACAAATTATCTTTCCGAAAACAAAAGACGTATTCCACCTCAGCTTGTCACCACGGAAGAATTGTTCTCCTTCTGTCAATATTTTTATCAAATTTAGGAAAACGCATTAGGAAATAAGGCTGTCTCATTAATCGCCGTCTGTCATGAATCGTACGTCACTCTTCGCTCAAGAGGATTGGAGTCTGAGATTTCATAGAAGACACCAAAAAGGGGCTTTAGAAATTTACGAATCGATTACGAAATCAGTCGAGCGGCCACAAATTCACTTTTCTATTAACCTCTGACGCCAAGATGCTGCAAAATGAGCTTACAATGCTTCCAGGGACTTCAGCATCAGTCACCTTGACACCTTGAGGATGCAGGTCTCCCATTCAATCATTAAAGGAAATGTCATTGCGATTGACGGCAACGTAGGAATGTAACGCGGCCCCGGCTAATCAAAGCTGGAACCGGGCCGGGCCCGAATACCCTCAGCCCGAAACGGCGAATATAATCGCTTGATTTATCAATGAGAATTACAAATTAGTAATTGAATGACTGCTTGTATTATGTTTAGTCTGTTGGTTCAACTGATTTCATTGTAGAGTAAAAAGTTGAATTGCGAGAAACATTAACAACATGTGCTATTTCTTCCAATGTTGTATCTCATTTAATTTGTGATCTTATTCAAAGAAAAGTCTAATAGTGTTTATTTGTTCAATAAAAGAGAAAAGTGAACATGAATAGGTTAAGTTCCTTTTAGTACTTGTGCTACCATGATGTTTTATGGACGTTATTTACATTGACTAACAATTTTTGCCACTCATATTATGATGTGCCGATGCACATACTTATAAGTCATCGGCATACACGTGTTTTTATGAAAATGACACTGATGACACCGCGATTCAAAGTTTTAAAATTAATATAAGCATTTCTTCATTTCAAATAGAATTTCACCTATGACTGTTTTAAAAAATCGATTTTCAACTTAAAAATGGATTTCTGGGCAGCGACTCATCTTTTTACATATCTGTGTTTCACATTCTCTGTAATGACCTCTCATGACAATGGCAACAGTTCTGAAAATAGCTTACAAGTCCCACTTCTAATGGGCGCCTCGCTACTATTCAGGCCCACCCTCCATGGGCTTACAAAAGAGGGAATACTGTACTGAAAAATGAAATATCCACAGAATTAGATTCATCTGCGCGCGCTTCGGTTTCCTAGAAAGGAAGAATTGTATGCAACCTTAATATCGAAATGGCACATCACAGAATTAGACAACTTGCTCCTTCTCGAATGGATAATTCGTGTATCGCTTGCTGTTGGAAATGGCAAACAATAAGCTGTCAGCAGAGGACACCAGAGTCAGTGAGAGATGCGTGCGTGCTGTGATATCACTTCGCACACGCCAAAACACACATCGATGTCTGGCTTCGATTCAATGTATGCACTATACAGTGAGCAATGCCGAGAGGATCATCAAGTGAACTAATTTTCGTACGCCTGCTACTTTCTTTAATAATGATCGGAAGGGCCAACATTATGGAGAAAACTTGTCCGCAATGATCTGAATTCTTCGAATCTGAAGGAATTTTGGCAATCGAAGCACTTTGCTGGAACTCACATTAATCCGCAAGTGACGCATGACTTTTTTCCTATCTCTGTAAGGTATTAGGAATTCCTTTTTGCCCACTTAATAGGTTCCTCAATGTGCCGTCCATTTCGTATTAATCACACTTCTAGCAAACCGAAGCAGATAAACGATATATTTAATTCTGTGGAAATATCCTTCTCTAAGAAAAAAAAATCCCTTTATTTACTGTGAGTGGTGCAAAAATGGTACTTTGACAGAGATGCATTCAATCATCCACACTTTTGGTCAACACATTGGTTGAAGAATATCAATACAATATTGAATTCTTGAAACATGTGAAATATCATGTTGTTGATCTTCTTCTGTCGAAAGTCCCCATGAATCAAACGCCAGTCATCCAGCATACGTGTTAAAAAGCTTATACCTCAACTATCCCAAAGCTTCCTATTGCTGCTCTCCATTTAGAACATATCCCCAGCTCAAGCTTCCTCTTACACCATCATCGAAGAAATGTTGAAAATTGATTCCTTGCTATTTAGTTTTCTGAAGAAGGTTGATATAAGCGGTAGTAAGTCAGCAAATCACTTGGCTCTCCTAGATATGTATAACATCAAATTACGTCGAACAAAAGCATCTCTTCTTTTCTCTATTTCTTTCCATAAAGAGTGAACGGCTGTGTCTAGAACTATAATTTGTTCACAGACCCATGTCGGCACTCGGCCTGTCGATATGAGAATAACTGTCAACAGAAAGACTCAATTGCGCAATTCCGAGTACTCAACGAACTCAATGTGAGCGATGAGAAGGCGTTAGATGGAAATTTGATTACTGTTGGTATAATGAAATTGCCGATCACTCTAAGTTGATGTTAATCACTTTTGACGTGGTATGCCAGAATACAGGAGTGCATCTTGGTTGAAGACAACAAGTTATTAGATCAATTCGAGTGTAGAGAGGGAGCAGACAGTGGAACTCATCACCGGCATGGTTCATACCTACTCAATTCATGATTACATTTCTTAGGCTCAATTTCCACAATTCTGGTGAATATCGCACATATGATATATCTTTGAGAAAAAGTTTTTTTAGTCTTACACTTTTGGCTGTTTTTCCATCTTTAATGAAACAATCTTTGATGAAAACAATTTTACCCTGAAGACAACAAAATGAACCTTGTCCATACGGTTCCGCTTTAATGTACACTATTATAGCAGGAAGATCTCTGTGCCCATGAATTGCACTACAAGACGCAGGCGAGTGTCTATCATAAACATAACACAAAACTTAATTTCAATAGAAAAGGATCTTAGTGATTATTCATCAATGAAATAGGGGCGCTTCCTACCAGAGATGTAACCGGACGCCGGTAGACCGGCGCAGGTCGCCGGTCCGGTCTGAAAAATTAGACCGGCCAATACCGGCAGAGACGGTCACATCGGCATAATTTCATCCGGTATGATGTGAGGAAGTGTCCTTCATGTTGAATCCATCATGTCAATCAGTAAATTGTTAATTTTAGCAGCCGTTTTCAAGGCACATTTACATACGGTATTCGCTTTCCTCTAGGCGTGAAAACTTCCGTGCAGGCAATTCTGATATCTATCCGGTACGCACTTTCCCGTTCGATGATGGATGACTTGATCACGTACTTTCACCAGCAAGGCGCGCGATCTTCTCAGGTAACAGTGGCTGTTTCTCGGTGCTAGGCATCTTTTGACTTAGTTAGGCCCTTCCAGCTTATTTTTTCCCATTGCACTGCCAATGAAATTCTAGAACTTTTAATTGTTGTGAAAAATTAACATATAAAAATGTAATCACCTATGTCTCTTTCCATTAGGTGTAGCGCATGGGGAACTGAAGGATTTTAATCTGATAACTAAGCTTAGACTACATTTTGCCATACGTCTATGTAAAACAAAATCATGCAGAGTACCGCCACCGTCGTGTCCTTCTAAATCTCTAGCTTGTTGTCGTAAAATGTTACAAAGGTACGTTCAATAGATGATGCTGCATAAACCTAGCTCTAGACAAAATCAAATTAAGTGTTCCTAGCCTAGGCTAGGAATTGTAACATTCTAACATGTAGCTAGGGCCTGCTAAGCATATAACAGGCAGGTCTAGCCTACTATAAAGGACCTATCTGGTACAAGATGGGCCTATATATAAAGGCCTAAATATAGTGCATCGTAGGCCTGTACATTATATTAATGCCTACCTACAGCTATACATCAATCTTATGCTTAGTCTTCTCTATGAGCCGATAGCCTAGTAGGCTCGCACATCAGGTTTCGGCCTACAGCCTCCATAACTGACCTCACGATAGGCCTATTCGCTTGTAATCTTATGCGGTATCAAGTTATAGGCAACAATGTTTAACTCTATATATTCATCGAAAGATCCGGTCGCCGGTCCAATGCCGGTCGTCGGTCCACTGCCGGACGCCGGTATACCGGTGCCGGTCTGGAATATTCCGGACCGGTTACATCTCTGCTTCCTACATTATAACAATATTCAGAGCGGTTGGCACAAAAAATGGAGCATTGTAAAAGCTTCAAGAAAATCTCTTGGAACACAAATCATTAGTTCTATTTGTCAATTCTTTTTCACAATGCCAACTATAGGCATCAAAAAGCACTGAAACTCATGCAAGAAAATTCGACTATTCTTTAGTTTTAAATTTTACATTAGGGCGTTTTGTGCTAATAGTGCATCATGCGTCAATATTAAAATGACCTTATTCAAACAACTATTTATACATGCATAATTTATGTAGAATCTTGTATCATAAGAGGCTATCTCACATCTCATTTTCCCGCTACTTTGCGAGGACTTTATGCAACAGGTCATTTGAGTGGAGAATCTCAGGGTATTGAAAGTAGGTCTACACTAAATTCGGATATTTGTTTATTCAAAGAGCAATAATGTATCAACTTATGCAGAAGTCAGAGGCTGCTCAATCTATTGAAGTGATGAAATAGATGACATTGCTGAAAGTGCTGGAACGTTTCAGTAATGATTGTGAGTATATTGAAAATAAAAATTCTAATCGGATTTAAGAGTTTCAAATAATGCTACATTTTTCTGTAAAATAGTGAAATGTAAACACATTAATTAGAATGAGGACGTTGTTGATGATTTGAAGTGCATTAAAACATATTAGAAAATGAATAAGACGAAGACATGAACTTATAGAATTACTCGCAGTATAGCGACAACTTTGTGAAAAATTGTAAAAGTTCATTTTATCTTCATTTGGTGGGAATGATTAAATTAGGAAACATATTGCTGAAATATTCACAACTCTTCTTTGATGGAAATGCACTTGCAGGGAAGTGAATAATGCTTCTGGAGTTCATGAAATTAGACTTAATGCATTATGGTGTCGCTATATGATGGTGAACTCTAAACAATAGTGGCTTGCACACTAAGTCTCAGTAGATTGACATCCTTCATGTCATTTGTAGCCACTCATAGACATAGAAGTCCTCAGGGTTCACGGAATCCAAATTCTTGAATGATTTTTATCAAACTCTAGTCTTCAGTCTTCGTTTCATTCAATTTCTGAAATCATTTTTCCACATGGAACTCAATTGCGAATGCTGCTGTGGTTGGCGACCACCTTGCTCAAAATTGCATGCAAATTACACGACAATACTTTTGGCGCTTGATTTTGCCGAATGTGTCAATCATTTGCATCAACTTGTTTATGCTGGCAATAAATTGTAGATAACAGTCATATGTAGCTGAAGTACCCGGACACTTTATGATCTTATTTTCAACTTGACCTTTGAGGCACTTCTTTTCGGATTCTGCCTCATAGTTTCTACATGTTAAGATTATAACCTGATGCTAACAATGCCATATTCAAATATTTTTGACTTCTGTGCTCCGTAGTTTCTAAAATCTGAAGACATATACTTATATTCAAATATCTGTAGTTCATGAGCTTCCTATGAGATCCGAATATGTTTGATGGAGACAAAAGATTATTCACTGTTTCATTTAATTCTGTGCCATTGTCTTCAGTGATTCTAAGACTTCACTTTTCAATCATGTTAAAGGTCTGAAGAGTGTACGTGTAAGCGCACCTTTATCAACACGCTTTTCAGCAATACAGCTGCACGTGTAAACGCACCTTTATCAACATGCTTTTCAGCAAATAAAGTTGCACGTGTAAACGCACCTCTATCAACATGCTTTTCAGCAATAAAGCTGCACGTGTACATGCACTTTTATCAACATGCTTTTTTCATATCATAGTGCATACCGTAGAAAGTCAGTTATCATCTACTTCTATGCTTAATGGTGATTATCTTTGCCTCTCTCTCTCTATCCATTACAAAGAAATCGTGCTGCTCATTGAATTTTGTGGGAGATAAGTTTATGATTGAAGAGGACTATATTGAATCATAAATTTGCTGTGACTGAGAATATCCAAGTGCAAAAAACCAAGGACAGTAATGTAATACTAACATATGCTGTGTAAAAGCCAAGGAATCTAACAGTCGATGAATAATAAAATACCACGTCTTGCGCTTAGGTCGACCAAATGAGGAGTACTGAGATTAGAGCAGAACTGCTTGGTATGAGATACTCGACAGAAACCTGCAAATGCGCAGCTTCATAGCAGACATAGGATGTGCCTCAATGTGTTCCTTGAGGAAACTCGCCCTGCAGTTGACGTATTTGCCTTGTGTTTGGTTAACAGACATTTGATGCCAAGTGTACAACGAAGAAAACCAGTTGGGATGAGGTGGCTGTCAGCTTTCTTCCAACGTACATCAAATTCGATAAGACATTTTTAGAGGTGTTCAGAGCAATCCTTAACGATGAATGTCCGCTATTCTACCATTGGTGTAAATGAGCTATAATGCTGGCTATGATTTACTGATATCTCGGCATTGTAAGCTTGACTTGAGGGATGACGAGATTTGATTGGATTACGCAGATTCTTGAATTGAAGACTTGTGTCATACTGCTGCTCGTCGCTAGCTCAGTTCGTCTAGAATGCCAGAGGTCGATGTCTCAAGTCCACCAAGACTATTTCCTATCATTGGGGAGGGGGCAACATTTGACCAGGGGCGTGCGGTGAGTTTTCAGATAGGGTATTCACTTTATTTTGAGCTGCATTTTGTAGAGCCGGGTCTCAAACTATAGGCCCCCTATACTTTCCCTTAACATTCAATATCATTGAATGATATTGATGACTTACTTAAAATATAATCAACTTCATTGAGCCTACCATCACTACCATCAGCTGCTTCAGCCATTTTCATGCAACTACGAGTACACGATCATTATGAGTGAAGGGTTGACACAGAAAGGGAATCTGTTATAGCTTCTGCTCTATCTCTCCTAGGAGGCTTCATCGATATTCGGATATTTTAGTGCGTTCAAGCAATCACAGCATTGCAAGCATAATTGTAAGTCGACATCATCAATTAACGCTTGTTAAACTCTCGCCTCATAGTGGGACGCTGTAAGCAGCAGCGCGTTTACGAACATTGTCTTCGCGTGAGAGAGGTGGCATTCTGATTTGACGTTGAACTAGCTCGAATTGAATTGGCAACTGTGAACTGCTGTGAACATAGTTAGGCAGCTGCCTAACTAAACGAGATTCACCATCAGACGTCGCTTTCAGCCCAAAGAGAGTTAGCTTTCAGCCGACTAAATATAGATCATCTCGGGAAGCTCAGAGAAAGCAATCAGCTGTGCTTCACAGAATTAGTTTTCAACAGTTGAAGGATAATTTGTGATTTTTTCGAGAAAACTAGTGGGTATTCACTGAATACCCCGCGTCTAATTACGGACCGCCCCTGCTTTTGACTGAAGGAAAATGAATTTGGCACGAAATCTTTTTAGCATGCGATCTATTCAAATATTTTGGCTAATTTCGGTATCTATTCACTTCTAATCTACATTGTGGCATCACTTCTTGATGAAATAAGTTAAGATTACATAGAGAATTTTTCCTATAAATATTGAGATATCCACAAATGCAAAAGACTTGAATTTGAAATTATCTGCTCATTATGTAGGTATGTTTGAAATTCAAATTTCAACTATGATTTTTGTAATTTTCGTCCTTTTAGTTAAAAAAGTTGTACAATGCAACTTGAATACTTATGCTCTCACATAGATTGAAGATTTTTCAACAGTTAAAATATGGGAAAACAAATATTTACATCTGTATGAGACAACTAATCACACTTCAGAAAAAATTGGATAATTTGACCTTTGACCTCATCTAATGACAGTGATGTTGTCTTTATATAACGATTCGCAATCATCAGTTTGTCAACCACCTTGACCAGATCTTTCGATTAGTGTGCGGTTTATCAGTTTTTGTTGTCATTTTCCACTTCAAATTCTGATCTAATGGAAATTTATCAAAAATTGGCGTTTTTTTACCTTTGACCTTCACATCAGCCCAGGGATGACCTTGGAAATATAGCTGATGATGTTTTTCTGAATCCCCTTTCTATGCCCATTCGATTGAGGTGTGGTTTGGCGAGATTCGTGCAATAGTTTGGGAGATCTGCCGAGGGAGGAGTGAAATGACCTCTCAGCTAGTCATGTTGCCTTCTAATAAACTTTCAATCCTACTGTGTGATTTGCAGAAATCAGCGTTGATCTCAATTGTCTTTGATTGTTCTCTGAATTATGTCTAGAAGATCCCGGGAATGAGAAAGTGCAGTCATGGAAGGGATAAATGGAGGTGGTTGTTATTGAGTGTCAAAGTGATGAGCGTAGTCGTCTCCATCTTAATGATTTCTTGGCCTCTGTCTTCACAGCGGACATTGCTCACTCTGAGCTCCAAATCGATAAATAATGTACAAGTCAATCAGTGAAACATCCAAGTGCACCGAGACACTACCACGCGTCTACCTCGTCTCCTCAAGGATTTTCGAGGAAGTGCACGCAGTGTCAATGAACGATAAAAAAGGAGAGATCAACATCACTTGGGATTGGCGTGAACAATCTTCATCCTGGTTCTAAAGCTTTTGGATGAAGGCATCGAAATCCGACTATTCACCTTGTTCAAGTAGAATGCGCCGATCAAATCTCTGAAACATGCAACCGTTATAAATTCACGGCGAAAGACGATATTTTGCAGGCCATTTTATAAGAATGTTTTTATATATAAAGAGAGATGATAATTGTAATGAATATTGCAAAGTGAATTGATCAGCTTCCGGTGCATTCCGCTTGATACCAAGTGATCAGGACGGACCTGAAAAATCGATTTTGGCATTGATATTTTTGTGCGCTGATAGACTTGCATTTTAGTTGTTATTTAATTCAATTCAGTAGCGATTTGTTTTGGCAAATTGGATTATATATAGATTGCAAAGCTCCGGGGAATTATGAAGGTGGTAGTCTACTTCTACGGGAAGAAAGGTTATCAGAGGCAGAAACAGCCCCCTGTTAAAGACATGGGAAAACGTGTAGTATGACGCCTGCACGGAGCCCGGATAGTCTTATAATACAACAGCAACATCTGCTCTTTTATCTATTCAATTCTGGAAAAATGTAGTTTGAATTTGATTTTGCAATATTAATTTAAGTAATAACTGTAATTTAATTGTAGAATGGATTTTTTGATTGTCAAATTTCAGTTGCCGATCTTTGATTGAGGTGTTTTGCGAATGATCGAGAAACTCATCTGTTTTGCCATTTGCAAACATAGAAATTGACAACAATAAAACCTCTAGAATGGAAATTAAGCTATATGCAATGCGCAATAACGGCACATAAATCCACGCATTTTCACTTAGATGCACCTGCCAACGTCTGTATCATTGGGTTAGAATCAGTCACATGAGTAAATCGAAGCTTTTAATTGGTGGTTCATGCCCCAACTTAGTTCCCCCGGATGTGCCGCGACCTTGAGTCAATTTCCATTCTAGCGAACTTCAGATAAACAGTTTATTTCTATGTTTGCAAATAATGTTGACTATAATTTGACAATGGTTTTCTGTTGTTTATCATTTTCCTCGCTTTATTCAGGATCTAGACGTCAACGTTTTGTATCATAGAAATCTGGGGCGACCTCACAGAAACACTGCTTATGTGCGGTCGCCCTGATCAAACGCCTTGTGGGCAGTGTCCTATTGTTTCAGACTTTCTAGCAACATTGGTACAGTCACAGAATTAGACATGTCGTCTCTTCTTCCGTTTGACTAGAAAGGAAACATTGGAGCATGTAACGTTAATGAAATGGCACAATCTGCTGACATAATACCATAGCAATCGAACAATAAACAGCCAGTTCAACATTAAACACGCCAAATTGTGCAAAGTTTCAGTGACTGTTATCAACCGGATTTCACAGCAAAGAGACACAGTCGATGTCAAGTTCTACAGAGAAGTTTGTGAACGTTTTTTCGTGCGCCTGCTAACTTTTTTAAAAATGATCGGAGGGCCCAACATTATCGAGGAAACTTTTACGCAATGATCTGAATTCTTTGAATATGAAGGAATCGGAGCATTTTGAAGGAATTCAGAGCAATCCGCAAGCGACTCACGACTATTTTTCCTATCTCTGCAAGGTATTAAATTTTTTTTGCCCACTTAATAAAATAAAAAAGAAATACAAAAAAGACGGAAAATCCACTAAGTGTATTCTAAAACTTCCTTTTGTTAGCGATAGTCTTATAAGAAAAATAAACTACAGTATTCGCAAATACAAATTAGATATGAATTTTGTTAGTACCGGTAATAAAAAGCTCCGTAATGTGTTCAGTCATAGACCGACTTGCAAATTTTGTAATGGCCAATATATCGATAAAACTGCTCGTCCATTTCATTTAAGATATAACGAACACAAATACAGTATTAAATATAAAAACAATTCAAGCGCTTTAAGCGATCATAGAAATATTTGTAGCAATGTAAATAGCATTGACGATTTTAATGTAGAAATTTTAAAGCGTGTGCGTGACTCGGTTGAGGCAAGTTTGGTGGAAGCTCGTTTAATTAATTACCATCAACCTTTGATGAACAGGCGTCACGAGACTGTTGCAACGAGAATCAGAGTTTTGTAAATCACTCTTTCATTATCTGTGCTAGTTCTGCCACGACTAAGCGTCTGGACGCGAAACGTCGGCACAATTATATTTTATTGAATTTTATACAGTAATACATCGGCAGTAATTTTCACTAGGGAGAGGTTTTTTCTATTGCCATCATCGGAATCATGGTTCCTCCCGCCTTCTGCTATTGCATAATTAATAAGGTCCTGCATGTGCCACTGTTTTGAATCAGTCTGCACTTCTAGCAAAGTGATGCGGTTAAACAATCTAATTCTGTGGGTACAGTGTATGAACACATGCATAGACATCGGGTAGACCACAGTCCACTATCTATGGTCTCTGATGTCCAATTGTTTGTCAATAATCCGTCTAATTGTTGATGAATTTTTAAATCATAGAAATCTCTCTCTCATCCTCACTCAGCATTATCTCTGGAATCCTGTCCGCTTACTTCTTCAGCTGTCCTTCGCTTGCCACTTTGCGTGCAATTTTCTCCCGTTGTTTCTTCCCGCGGGAGATTGACTACGCTCGCACAAGGAAGCCACAGTCAGTGCTTACCTGATCAGCCTATGGTCTTTGCGTGATCTGAAACACGAACACGATCTCCTCCTCGAATTTTCAATGATTTTCGTTATGGAATTGGCAGTCTTCTCCTCCACAGGTGACTGTCCACTTAAGAATGTAATTTTCTGTTTAACATTTCCTATAAAAAGTCGTGTCGATTGACATTTCATGTGAGATATGAAAGAATGAGAGACATTTCGCTTCACTTAGGTGCATGGATTGTCTTCGCTCTTTCTCTTTAAATTCTGTTTTTGTGGTAATCAATGTTTACGCACATCGACACTTTAATCTCTGAGTTTCTGCTGTCTACACATGTCATGTGCGACTGCTATTTTCAAAAACATTCACTTCATTGTTGACCGATTGCTGTGCCTCACTCTAAGCCAAACCTCTTCGCACATTTGAAAAATAATACGTGATTGTCCTGTCCACAATTGAAAATATCCGTCCGAAGTTCCGACCTTCAAGAGCTCGTCTGTACGGCTCAGATTCAGTGGCATAGCGTATATAGTATTCACAGTATTCACTGAATACCTATTTATTTTCTGTGTACGATTGTGAATTAATTCTATTGAGCTTTATGATAATTAGTAAACAACGGTTATTTTCATGACTCAAGCAAAAAACGTAAATATTGAATTCCACTTGATCAATCAGTGATTAACGACATCAATCAGTGTTAATTTTGATTACGTGTTGTTTCGCGGACGACTGCTGTAACAACACCTATCAGGTAAGTTGTCGCAATTCGCAAGACTCGTTAATTATCGGCACCGTGTCGATACTTATACTATCGGCTTCAATTCTACAAGCATGAGACCACTATGTATTCAACGTGGTCTGCTGAATACCATTGTTGGGATAGAGAATCCGGGGGAATCGGGTAGCAGCTGCTTTTCCCATCATGCTTGTAATCATGGATTCATATGCACCTATACAGAGACAAATGCAGAAACGCAGATGATGCTTTATCATATCTACTATTCAACTGAGGAATTTGAATAGTGTTGCTGAAATAGGGCAACTTTCAGTGGATTCAGAGGCACTTTGAGAACGTTAGGAGCGAAATTTCGGATCGTTTGGAGTGCTTGAAGACATATAAGAAATTGGATGGACAAGTGATTACAAAGTAATTGAAAAAATCTTTTTATCGAAATTTTATCAAACCAAATTTTTATGATTTTTGTGAATTTTGTAAAATGAAATAGCGTCGTCATCTACACATTCATAGTTTGAATTATAGTAATGGAATTCTTCATAAGCACCAGCATTTCATTTTTTCAGTTTGTTGATGTGTAGTGTTTTTTGATATATGCAATTCTGCATGCAAAGTTGTATAGCAGGCCTACATCAATACAAAATGTATGTGCAGTATAATTTGATTTAAGGCGAAGTTTTGTATGTGTCCGCACAGTATATACGTACATGTAGTTATTTGTCTTGCAAGTAAACATTTCCATGTGAATAGATTGAAGCAATGTACTAAGACGGTTGCCCTATATTCAGATTTTCCTTGAAAACCTGTTTCAAAACGGCACCCTAGGCCACTGCTCAGATTGACGGCTCAGACTGGCTGAGGAAGCGTGAAGGACTGCAGAACAGACTGTTCTGTGACTGTTTTTCTTGGCTTTCTCCTCCGGTGGTACCTCCCGAGGCAGACAAACTCATCAGTAAGTGCTGTCGAGAAAAGGAACATCTATAGAAGAGTTCTATTGTTCAAAGATAATATTACTAAAACCTTGCCTTATTCCCATTCTGATTATCAACCACAACTTCCTTAAAGCGCGTTAATTTCGGGAAATTATTTATTCTATGCTTCTACATGCTTCTTCTATTCTATGCTATTCAGTGAGGTTTGATGGAGATATCGGAAACATTGAGCCGTTCGTAATAATTCACCGGTGATACTGTGTTGAGACAAACAAGGTTGTGAAATGAGGGAGGAAGATGTCCATTTGATAGACTTTTGACAATAGATGACGAGGGAGTACGCAGACACCGCTCATCGACAGAATTCCTACTTCCTACAAGGCGTCTCTGCAACCTCAACCGTCCACGATTTGGCGTCAGATTCAAGCCGGCCCAGCATCCGTCAGCTTCCGGTCAGAGAAACACTCGGATTCCAGACTTGCCTGCACGCAACAACCTTCTGCCTCGCTGCCACTGCATTCCTTTGCAGCCTCGGGAAAAAGGAGACGAGAAGGGAGGTTGGCCCAAGATTGGCGGCATTGCGTGTTGTAGGCATGAAGCGCAGAAATAAAGAAATGGCGGTGCCGAAATTACTGCTGCAATCAGGTGTACTTTCCATTATCTACAAGCCTGTGATCGATGATACGACGCGTCACTCAATCGGCTACTCACAAGGCTGACGAGGACAGAGGTGAAGAGAGCTTCCAAGGAGAAGAAAATAAATGAGAAGTCAAAATCAGAATTTTGCTGAAGGTGATGATGATATGAAAAGACAGAGTGATTCCAAAAGGATGATCATAACAGGATGGAAAGGGAGGATGATCACAGGATGGAAAGGGAAGATGATCACAGGATGGAAAGGGAGGATGATAACACGATGAAAAGGGAGGATGATCACATGATGGAAAGGGAGGATGATAACACGATGAAAAGGGAGGATGATAGTAGGATGGAAGAGGAGGATGATAACACGATGGAAAGGGGATGACAACAGGATGGAAAGGGAGGATGATAGCAGGATGGAAGGGGAGGATGATAGCAGGATGGAAGAGGAGGATGATAGCAGGATGGAAGAGGAGGATCATAACAGGATGAAAATGGAGGATGATAGCAGGATGGAAGAGGAGGATCATAACAGGACGGAAAGAAGGATGATCACAGGATGGAAAGGGGATGACAACAGGATGGAAAGGGAGGATGATAGCAGGATGGAAGGGGAGGATGATAGCAGGATGGAAGAGAAGGATGATAACATGATGGAAAGGGAGGATGATAGCAGGATGGAAGAGGAGGATCATAACAGGATGAAAAGGGAGGATGATAGCAGGATGGAAAGGGGATGACAACAGGATGGAAAGGGAGGATGATAGCAGGATGGAAGGGGAGGATGATAGCAGGATGGAAGAGAAGGATGATAACATGATGGAAAGGGAGGATGATAGCAGGATGGAAGAGGAGGATCATAACAGGATGAAAAGGGAGGATGATAGCAGGATGGAAGAGGAGGATCATAACAGGACGGAAAGGAGGATGATCACAGGATGGAAAGGGGATGACAACAGGATGGAAAGGGAGGATGATAGCAGGATGGAAGGGGAGGATGATAGCAGGATGGAAGAGGAGGATGATAACACGATGGAAAGGGAGGATGATAGCAGGATAGAAGAGGAGGATCATAACAGGACGGAAAGGAGGATGATCACAGGATGGAAAGGGGATGACAACAGGATGGAAAGGGAGGATGATAGCAGGATGGAAGGGGAGGATGATAGCAGGATAGAAGAGGAGGATGATAAGACGATGGAAAGGGAGGATGATAGCAGGATGGAAGAGGAGGATCATAACAGGATGAAAAGGGAGGATGATAGCAGGATGGAAGGGGAGGATGATAGCAGGATGGAAGAGGAGGATGATAACAGGATGGAAAGGGAGGATGATAGCAGGATGGAAGGGGAGGATGATAGCAGGATGGAAGAGGAGGATGATAACACGATGGAAAGGGAGGATGATAGCAGGATGGAAGAGGAGGATCATAACAGGACGGAAAGGAGGATGATCACAGGATGGAAAGGGGATGACAACAGGATGGAAGAGGAGGATGATAGCAGGATGGAAGGGGAGGATGATAGCAGGATAGAAGAGGAGGATGATAACACGATGGAAAGGGAGGATGATAGCAGGATGGAAGAGGAGGATCATAACAGGATGGAAGAGGAGGATGATAGCAGGATGGAAGAGGAGGATCATAACAGGACGGAAAGGAGGATGATAGCAGGATGGAAGGGGAGGATCATAACAGGATGAAAAGGGAGGATGATAGCAGGATGGAAGAGGAGGATCATAACAGGACGGAAAGGGAGGATGATAGCAGGATGGAAGGGGAGGATGATCACAGGATGGAAGAGGAGGATGATAGCAGGATGGAAGAGGAGGATGATAGCAGGATGGAAGAGGAGGATGATAGCAGGATGGAAGAGGAGGATGATAGCAGGATGGAAGAGGAGGATCATAACTGGACGGAAAGGGAGGATGATCACAGGATGGAAAGGGGATGACAACAGGATTGAAAGGGGATGACAACAAGATGGAAAGGGAAGATGATGACAGGATGGAAAGGGAGGATGATCACAGGATGGAAAGGGAGGATGATCACAGGATGGAAAGGGATGATCACAACAGGATGGAAAGGGATGATCACAGGATGGAAGGGGAAGATGATGACGATGGAAAGGGAGGATGATAACAGGATGGAAAGGGAGGATGATCACAGGATGGAAATGGATGATCATAGAAGGACAGAAAGGGAGGATGATCACAGGATGGAAGGGGAGGATGATGACAGGATGAAAATGGATGATCATAGAAGGATGGAAAGGGAGGATGGAAGAGGAGGATCATAACAGGACGGAAATCCGAATATTTTTTAAATTGTAGAAACGCTTTTAGAAGTCTTGCCATGTGTTGTGATCTCTCTAATATTTACATTTCACATGAAATTCAAGGAAGGATGGCATTTTTCTTGAGCCCTTCGGCAGTGACAAATCTACTCCGTACTTGAGTGGGACACCCTCAATGGCTGGATGGTCTGATCAATTATGGGACAGCTTTTAGAAAATGGCTGAAGTAAAATCCACACTTCTTCTTACAGAATATAAGCCGCAGAACATGTGCATTGAAGCGCGTAAAAATTCACATTGACAATTTCTAATTCATGTAAAGGCGTATACATATATGTGATGAAACAGAAGGAGTAATACTGCTAGGGGTTTAAAGCTGAGATGTTTTATCCCTCTTGCAAGATGCCGCCGAATTGATAAAGCAAGATTCAATGCTGTTCAAACCTGTCAATTCAACTGTATCTCAGGAACGAAGGAAAGGCGCTCTGCTAATATATTTTGAAGGTGTGACACTCGCAACCATGAAAGCTAGTTCTTGTCCTTTTCTTGAAGCTTGAACTCTTTTGAACTGTATTCTACAATTCATCTGAAAATCTCTACATGACAGTCTGAATATCCTTAGCCAGACGAGGACACTGTGTTTCCAATGACTTGAACGGACAGGTCGGAGAAGTCCAGATTGTCATGGGGCGCGATTTCAATAGAAATCGTTTATACATGTATTTGAATTCTGTGTCTGATGTGCCGTAACAGGCCTTCAAGACTGCTTACTGAATTGAGCGAATTCCCTCCCGTTATATATCTGATTTCCTTGTTCTACAGAGAATTGGATTTTCTTAGATTTCATCTTGAATAAGTAGAGAGAACTACAGAGAAAGTGCTAGACATCATCTATTATAACTCACACTCAGTCATGGATGCTGTGGATGCATCTATAGAGACACAATCAAAATCTATGAAGGCGCAGTCGACAGTTGATCATAATGTCAGCATACATTGTCGTAGGAGTGACGATAATATACTGTCCGATACGATAAATAAAGTCCATGTCCAATATTGTACGGTGAACGAGATGAAACTTGTTATCGGTACAGTTTCTTCCTTAATTCCCTACTTTGTGGCTAATTCCAGGTAGCGTGGCGCTAGATTAGCGTTTACATGTATTGCGTAATTATCTAAGACTTGTTTATTCTGTAACTGTCTGTGAATTGGTCAATGTCTGTGATGGGCAATCTTACTTGATTGTTGAGGTAGACCAAGCAAACATCGATTCATTCTGAAATAAAATATTTAAAGTCAAGCTGATGACACTGATTGATGGACCGCAGCATTATCGCAGAAAGTTTCCCTTTTTACATCAATGGACCACTGCAACTTTGAAATGAATAGCACATTAAACTCGACGCGTTATGTAATAGAATAGCGTTTCTTTCGGGAAAAAAAGGAAGCATACTCCTACGACAAAACAGTTATCGTACAATCGGACGTGCTCGCCGCTTCGCGGCTCGTACGATCCTCTGTACGATAACTATTTCTTGTGCAAATCGATGGAACACAATGCACTGCTGAAAGTTGATTAAAGAAAAACTTACAGTTGAACAAGAATAAACAAACGCTTGGAAGTCGTAAAGAACAAAGGTCATAACACAACTAGGAAGAAATAATGATCTATTACTCCAACCTCTTGCTGTGGTTCCTCCTTGGCATCCGTGATATCCGGAATTGTGCAATGAGCATAGAAACGCCATTTGACCAGAGATCTGACGATGTATTGGATAGACATCTCCAATGTAGCGAAGATGAATAAATCGATTAATTATCAGAATTGATGTCATCATAGATTCTAATAAGAAAATCACATTTGAATTCTGTACTGTGTCACATATATCCTTTGCTTTCTTGTTGAGGAGGCTTGGCGGTTATAGACAATGGTCTGATCCTCCGGAATGAAATGAACAAAATACTGCCTTAGGCAATTATCAGAATATAAGTCACATGTATGTCGGCGTCAACAGACAAACAACAAACAGATTTCATCGTAAAGCCGCTATGCAACTTCCTATCTCCCTAAACTACTTAGATACTTGGCGCCTTATCTTTGTCGATGATCATCCTGAGGTAATTTTTCTCAACACTGTGACAAGGTTGTCACAAGACACTTTTATTACATAATTAGACATAGAAATGAAAATTTCAAGCTCTCTTAGCTTTTGCCTCAACGGTTCTAAAGGACCACACAGCTCGGGAAGAGTTTGGAATACATTGGTGAATTGCTTTGAAGACTGCGAGGTGACCGAAGTTCTGACCTCAATCTATTCATGCCGGCGAGGAGATTGGGTTTCACTGTCGTACTTTTGCTGACGGAGCCTCACTTTTGGGAGTTTTATATTTAGCGCTTTTTCTAACTTTCACCAAAACATCGCTGGTTTTTGTTGATTGGAGTGGCAAAATTACAACCACCTATTTTGAAGAATGCTTTCTTGATTGTCTGTAACTTGCCACTTTTTGAAGACATTTTGTGAAACGAATCTGAATATGAGAGAAATATCTTTCAAGCACATGCATGTCTATGAAACATGTCATCTGATTCTCATTGTTAAGATTTCTGTATCCTCTGGAGGCTCTATTGAGACGAAAATCATTAATGCCTTGAAAATTCAGTTAAATTCGGTGAAATTTCAAAAGTCGAATTTGAAATCGCTTTATCAAACTTGGTAATTATAAATCTTGAATTGCGATTTATAGGGCGAAGACGACCGCGCCAGAGGAAATGTGTACCGCCATTGGGAAATGCATGCTCCTCCTCCGAATAAAGCAATCAAATCATTTTATAAATTTTAGAAGCATTAGAAGCTGAAATTGCAGCTTGCATTGTAATTATAAATTGCTTCGATGACCGAGCAGCTGTGAGAACCCAGTGTTGAGGGCTAGGGTATGAAATGCTCTTCAAAGAGCGAAATGTGGGAGCTTTTCGAACCATGCCTTTCTCTAAAGCACATCCAGATTGCGGGACAGAGCGAATTACAAATATATAGCATTTATTTGCACTAATCAATTCAAAAAGCAATTCAAAATTGACGTCGCCGATTTTTTACAAATTCCTGAATATTCTGAAATTTTGCCGAATTTTGGCTATAGTATGATTCCTAATGGAATCATTTTTGTATTGCAGTTCAAAAGAGACTGACATGTGCTAAGAACTGTGAATGATTTTCAATCAAAGCTGACTGCTGAAATACATCTGTAACAGATATTGCACTGTAACAGACTCCTCAGATAAGCAACATTTCCTCCTGGAAACTCTTCTCTGTATGGTCGAAGAGTTACGTACGCTAAGTGCACTGTACGCTTTCAGTGCAGGGATGCGCAACTTTTTACATTTTTCGACCGCCATTTCGAAGGCCGAAAGAATCACGGCCGCACTTAATATGTGTGCAAACAACTAGGTCAATCGACAATTCTTTTTATATTCCACCACTCAAATTAGCTTTCCCTGATGAATGACGCAGTGAAAATCGCATGAAGGCCTACTTCGTAAAGAATGATTTAGCAAGTTAACCCATATACGACCGACGGTCATTTTTGACCAGAAAAGATTTTAAGCTTAAGGTGTTGATAGCACTTGAAAAGGTGAAAGCATGTTTTTGTAAGGACAACCAAAGGAGAAGACACTTTACTAAGCTTTTGTATTAATTCATAAAGGAATCACGAGCTATACAAAATTCATTCATTCATTCATTCATCACAGGGCCGGTGATCTAGCAGGCATCCTTATTCAGGTCATGGACTTGAAGCCTATGCGCGCGAACAATTCCAGCTAACTACAATTGTCCCTTTTGTTTCTTTTAGCTGATGACTCTAGCCATGAATGCACATGAATGTAACTTCCCTAAAATATTCTATTCATGAGTTATCGAACTGCTTGAACGCCTTCATCGCGCCTGCGGGAGCGCATTTTTCCAAGCAGCATGGGCATAAAGGAGGTCGACAGTTACACGTTGACTAGTATGCTGTTTTTCAATTGCCTTGAACTCTAGAAATATTTGCAATATACATGTACAATATTCTTTTTCATTTAGGCCTACTTCTCATTGTCACGGCCGCACTTTGCCTCTGCTACGGGCGCAGGTTGAGCACCCCTGTTTTAGTGGTTCTCAGCTCACCTTCTTCAAAAGTTCGCCTTTCTCCTGAGGAAGGCGAGCTGGAAGCTCGAGTAATAGATATCAATATACAGACAAGAGCTTTCCGAGAATAAATGTTGCATATCATTCCTGTCTGAATATGTTTTCATCTTTAGGTTAGGCGAGAACATGCCCAAACCTTCAGACTCTTCCACAATTCAAGCCAGTGCGGAGAATAATACATAGGAAAGACGGCCGTCATGTTTTAAACAAGACATCAGGAGAATCAGAAGGCCATTGATAATAAAGCCAATAATAGCGCGAGATGAACATATGGGGACAGGCGGCATCGGAAACTTTCAGGTTGGCTTCATTCATAAACTGCTCAGCACTCGAGACACAACAATAGCAGAAGCAAAAGCAACAACACATCTCAAACTTACAATAAACACGAACTTCCAGACTACAATCTCTGTTCACAGTTCGAGAATCACGCATACAATCAATACACTTCTGAACAAACCTCACATCTTAGAATAAAACTTCGCACTGTTGCATCTTGGCCGTTGCCATCGACCGATAGAAGGCGCAGGACGCCGAAGTTCCGTATGAATTCATATTAACGTTTTACTTTAAAACTATAAATTTCCACCAAACTTTGTGGAGTTTTGTTTGATTTTGTGAAAACTTAAAATTATCTCCCGTCGACTGGTCTTCCACAAATACTTATTTAGTAAAAAAGTAGGCCATATTATCTAAGAAGCATTCAAAATGTAAAGGCAGTATTTGATGTGTGTGACATAATTGATGAGCACGATATGGTTTGATTGCAATAAAAGCATGTCACTACACTGTAAACCGTAGACCGACAATTATCCTACAAAATTACTTACAAAATCAACCGACGATTGTCACCTCCAATATCCTGAGATATCCGACGAATTCGTAGGTTCTCCACCGACATCGAAACAGATGCTTTGTATGCAAATTAACTAAACAGAAATTGTTAAATATTGATTGATTTTTTCAATTAGTGATTGCTTGACTTTTAGCCAATCTGTATTATTGTGCGGCAAAACCATGATTTATTTTGACATAATTTAATTAATTGCCTACATTTTTGATAAAATTTAAGCTATAATTCATTGCTATTCATTTTGTCGCCTTTTTGTCAGATATTGTAGGTGTTCAGTGGCAATCATCCTACAAGAACTAGCAAAGACCGACAAAATAGATTTTGTAGGATAAATGTCCGTCAATTGTCAGTCAACGGCTTACAGTGTACATGTAATCGTTGACATTAGTCAGCTCCCACCTGCTTTCATTCAGCTTCTAACGTTGAAGAGAACTCTGTTCTCTTGTCGAGGCTTCTCAGTATGTCCCAACTTCAAGTCCGAACTTCGAACCTTTCAATTGCAGAGCTGGTTTGCATTAAATCATTGATATTGTAATGAACTTTGATGTTGATAAAGTATTTCCATCAAAGCACTGTCACATCTATTGAACAAGTTCGGATTCTTTATAGCAGTAATAAAACCTAAGGATATTGTGACCTCAAAATCGGCGACATGTCAAACAAGAATTTAGCAAAACTTCGGCAACCATAAACATCGATTCAGCCGCTTCCAAAATTCTTCAAGTTAAAAATGATATCTCCCGCGGCAAAAGAATGATAAATGAAAATGTTATTATTTTGGAGACACTATTGACTTCATCGGTGAGGAGTTTATGTGCTATAACGTTCACAATTGGACAAGGGCAGATAAATTCTCTGGAATATTACCGGAGCTGCATCTCCCACAGAATTAGATTGTTTAACGGCATCACTTTGCTAGAAGTGCAAACTGATTCAAAACACAATGATTCAAAGCAATGACACATGCAGGACCTTATTGAGTGGGCAAAAAGAAATTTTTAATATCTTACAGAGATAGGAAAAATGGTCGTGCGTCGCTTGCGGATTGCTGTGAATTCCTTGAAAATGATCCGATCGCCACGATTCCTTCAGATTCGAAGAATTCAGATCATTGCGTAAAAGTTTTCCCGATATTGTTGGGCCCTCCGATCATTTTAAAAAAAGTTAGCAGGCGCATGAAAAAACGTTCACAAACTTCTCTGTAGAACTTGACATCGTCTGTGTCTCTTTGCTGTGTGACCCGGTTGATAACAGTCACTGAAACATCACAATTTGGCGTGTTTAATGTTGAACTGGCTGCATAATGTTCGATTGCTATGGTATTATGTCAGCAGATTGTGCCATTTCAATAACGTTACATGTTCCAATGTTTCCCTTCTAATCAAACGGAAGAAGAGACGACCTGTCTAATTCTGTGACATCTCCTGTCTTCTATGCCTCGTGATAATTTTAGGCAGGAATGTCTATGAAACATAGAAAATGTTCTCTAATACTTTCTATGTTTCATAAACATCCCTGTTTTAGGATTTCAGTGTTGCAGAAGCAAATTCATCAATTTTGTAGAGAATGCTGAATGCATAGAAATCTGACTACACGCTTTCAGTGATTTAAGTGAGTGAGAGTTGAATGGACAGCAGCTGTTTGTAAATGGCAATTTCAGCTGCTCGGCGCCGATTGTCAGATCTTCAAAAGAAGCGAATTACTGAAACATGCACCAGGTGCAGACTCCTGCCGCTAGTTATATGCAGCGGTACATGCGTGAAGAGAAATGACAATACCCGTGAATATTTGCAAAATCACAGTGATTAGCTTCAGGCAACTTCCTATCGTCAATCACTGAAAGCCGTTTAGGCACCGTTTTCATGACGTCAAGGCATGTCCACGACGTTCTATTGTCTTCAATGTCCATGGCTGATAGTATTATCACAGAGCATCGGATTTCTATGGTTGCATTGTTACATTGCTGTGCATTTGTTAGGATGCATTACAATGATTTCACGATTACATTCATTTCCTTTTAAAAAGACATTGTCTCGATGCAATAATTCACAGTAGAGACACCATATTGAAGTAAGAATCTGCAGTTGATTCTTCCATGGAGCTAGCTGCATTGAAATAGACCATGCCTGACCCAGCTTTGTGTGCGTGTTTGGGTCTAGAGCTGACGTTCCTCAGTACTTGTGGTCACGGCCTGGAATGGTCTCGAGGGGCAAGAAGATCAGTTTTCCATTGAACGTAATGTGTATTGAAGCCTGAATTCTAACGAACCAGAAGATTGACACCACTTTAAGCGTACACAATCAATCAATGTAGATAGTTAGGCGTCAATCAACGTGGCTGATATTTGCATTTGACGAATCTATCACCAAGAAAACCTTCTGACCGTCGAGGTTCGTGTGTTCGCTGATGAATGCTTCCTGGCCAATCACACAAGCAAAAAGAAAGGCGAACATCTATGTCATATCACATGCCACCATTGTTTACAATGGCCCTAACAGGTTAGGACAACGTTGCCCTAACTCTTACAGACCCGAGGGGGGTCCAGTTGACCGCGGAGGTTTTTCCATTGGACTTTTTGTGCTAAGGATATATACACCGCTCATGTCCATGTAGAATCATCATTTTTGACAGTGAATCTACATGCGTTATTTCATTTCAATTGAATCAGAAGAAGTGTAGTAGATAGGTCTAGGGGGTCCACTGGACCCCTTCAGTTCTTAGAGGGTGTAGAAATTCCCAGCAAAGAAAAATTGCGAGTAGCTGGAAGATAATTTTGTGCAGGTCCACAATGGTGGATTATGAGTGAAACTCATTTATTCATTGTCTGCATCATGCTCCTGTATGTATGCTTATGCTAGAAGATTGCAAAATGCGAATTAGTTGCTTTCTCGCACGATAGCGCATGACTGGTCGGCCTATATGAACTTTTCGGCATAAATCAATGCTCTAGACGGATGCTATCATTATATTCACGAGTCAACACGTAAAAAAGACTGTTGACCAAGTTTTGACAGCACAATTGATGAGTTTGACATCTCCACAGCTGCTTTGAGAGTCTAAAAGTGTATAAATTATGGCTCAGTGTAGGCCTACTTCAGATAGTGATGGATAAATTTCAAATAATGGACAAATGAAACGGTGCTACTACATGGAATAAATCAATTTCATTAAAAACAACTATCTGTGGTTATATGGTGACACCAAACATTAAAAAACCGCCTCTTAGTACAAGTGATATTGTTCTATATGTCATTGAATGATAAAAACAACATATTTTCGCATGCGTTTTCCAAGAGGGCTGAAAGACACTCAGAGGACTAGTTACAGGTAAACATTTATGATTACTGTCATTTCTCTTCATATGTGAAAGCATTTTGATAAAATAACTTACAATAGGCTTGTGGCAAGAATCTGCAATAGTCCGGCAGCCAGAACGAGTTTCTGCAGGGAACGAGGCCGAAAGTGAGACTTTCACAGAATGATGTACATCGTCTGCCTACTTTGAATCGGCATGTCTGCCGCCGAGTTCTAGAGAGCTCCTCTTCTTGTCAGACAAGATAAAAAAACATGTAAATCCAGTGGAACGCAGATTGCAGTTTTTGGCAAAAATGAAATTTTCTATATTTTCGCCTATCAACTGGAAAATATTAAGTCTAGAGTCATACTTTTTGACATGAAATATCTTGAGGTCATTCCCTGTGATGTGCGTGTGCTGTTATCATGCCTCTGATCGGCAATGCATGTGAGAATGTGATTAAATGTGGATAAAGTTGCTCAAAATGTCTATAAAGTTGTCAAAAATTTGTCAGCATTAAGAGCCTCGCCAAAGCTAAATGTGTTTAGCTTTATAGACAGGGGTGCATGAAGATGATAGGAAATGATCAGAAGACAACATTCCAGGCCAAAACTTATGACTCTGGGATTAGCACTTTTCGTTTAATCAGAGAAAGCACAAAATTTCATTTTAACCAAAAACTGCAATCTGCGTTCCATTGGATTCACATGTGTTTTTTTTTATCCTGTCTGACAAGAAGAGGAACTCACTAGAACTCGGCTGACGTGCCGAATCGCAGTAGACAGAATATGTATATAATTCCCTGAAAGTCTCACTTTCGGCCTCGTTCCCTGCAGAAACTCGCTCTGGCTGCCGGACTACAACTGTTGCATGTTTCAGTAATTTGCTTCTCCTAAAGATCTACCAATTACCATTAACAAACAGCTGTTGTCCATTCAACACTCACTAACTTAACCAAAGCGAAGAGTCAGATTTCTATGTTTTTGACCTTTATGGCTGAAGATGTGCATCATGCCCCGATGCATCCCATTCTCCCTGTCATTCCTAGTATTCCGGGTTCGAGGCCGTACGATGTGCAGATATCTCACGTGCTGCTGCCAAGAATCGGATACATAAACACCATAGAGTAGGGATATATAGGTACAGTGTCGACTCAAGCAAGAATCTCTATACAGTGAAAATTTTTATATCAATAGATTCAGTTTCTTGCGGAGATTGCGTTCCCGTGGTTCAAAAAATTATTTGAGCAGTTTTGAAAAAAAGTCAAAATTTGCCAATTTGTATACTACCGAGATGACGCACCCTTGTAAGTAGTATGAAACAAGTTGGATATCAGAAGAATGAATATTTGCTAATGAGCATCCTAACAAAGTGGAAATTAAGCTGACCATCAATGGAATTTCATGAGCCGCATTATAATGGAAGTCTTCATGAAAAAGTCGCGATGTTATTCATGCTTTCGTGGCTGAAATTTCATGTTTTTAATTCAATTTCCACCGGCATGATTTGATGATTCACGAAATTTATGTTTCATTTCTTGAATCTGAATAGTGATGTGGACCCATTTGGATCTTTCAAAGTTCGTTGAAATCATTGTCTTTGATTATGTGATTTTGATCTGCAAGTGGCAGGTTGCCTGTGATATGATCACGCTTAAGAAAATAAAATTCAGGTTGAGCATGAAAGTGATAGGAACCTGAAAAGTGATTGCTATTTTAGCAGACATTAATTCTCCAAGGCAGTCATGAGAATCTGTGAAATATCATCATTCCTTCTGCATTACAATCATGATCACTCAATTCCGTTGTAATTTAACTGCAAAACTGCAAACATTTGCATATCTCACATTTGGTGACAATACCACCTGTATCTCCCTTGAGTTCATTTAACAAAATCGAAAGTGTATAAACATTGGGGATTTAACAAATGCGGAGTTACCACTTTACCTAATACAGCTACTCTATGATAAACACCTCTTGATTAGAAGAAATGTCGAACTCTGCTGACATCACAGTGGTGATAAAAGGACATATGTCAGCATGGAGTGGTCAATCGTTAACCCTTCTAACGAAACTTCTTCAAGGATGAGAAAATAAGTTTAGCTTTTAATCGAAAACTTTTCAAATTCACGAGGGAAATGACAGATCATTTATGAACATCCAAAGACAGATTCGAGTCATTTATAAAACTTTATGAGGATTGAATAAGCGAATAATGTCAGCAGATGAAGATTGAATTCAAATGACAATAATTTACATCAACTGCACAGTAATTGGTCATATAACAACATTTCAATAGAAATGATATTTCCTCCGCGGTAATCCAGATGTCTTGCATATCACAGATAGTTCCCCTACTGCGCGAAACTGACTGCCTGAATTACACCGAAATCAAAGAAAATTGAAATATCGATTGCTTCCTGCGTCAAGTCACTCAACCCCCTCGATGCGCCTCTGTGCTTTTGTGCTGATGAAATCTATGATTACAAATCACATAAACTGAGTTTTGAAATGATTTTAGTGGAATACGAAGTATTTTCATGAATACGAATCTTTTCAATATCAGTTTTGGTACAAATTGGTACCAAAATTGGTACTTAACCTATCCATACCGGGGGGGGGCGAATCGGCCCCCATGTCGCATTTTTGTTGTGGAGCTTTTAAAACTGAACCGATTGATCCAGGCTTTTGCCACTTTTAGGTTATGGGTATTTCGCAACTTTTCACCGAAAATCGTTGCATTTGGTTAATGGGAAAGTTAAATTTATGGCCCGTTTTGAAAAGTGCATTTTTTGAAAGTCTGAATTTTGCCTGATTTTGCAAACATCTGGTGTGCTAAGTTTTGACAAAGCAAGCTGAATATCAATTTTTTGCATCACATCACAAGTAGGTGTCCATAAATTGAACCATTAAGATACTATAGACATCAAAGATACTATAGACATCGATAAGAGTCATCCAAACTTGAATGCCATGTAAATACTACTTATTTGCTTTTCAGTAGAAATGAGTCAACTAAGTTGCAACTAAGTAGTGTTCGTTCATATTGTTTTGAAAACTTCTGCTTATTCAGTGTCATTCTTAGTCTTAATTACATTATTGGAAGGTAGCAAGACCTCTTAAATTGTTTCTACAGATGAATAAAAGTAGTCAATTTTGAGTGAAAACTTTCCCTTTTCTGCTTATGATTTATTTTTGTAAACTCTCAAATAGTTCCTGAATATATCTCAGATGGTAATACCAATGCTTCGAAAGATAGAAATAAGATTCCTCCTACAAACAGTGTTGCGCAACATTCCAATTCTGTGACCGCCTTCCTCTGATGAATATTTTCTAAAAAATCAAATTTTGGCTAATGTTTGAAATTTAAATGTCAAATTCTGGCCGATTGTTCATGATGTTTAAAGGGTATAAAATGACTATAACATTTGAGACGGTCATCTAAAACTCAGCATCCAAAAATTTAATCAAGATCTAGGCAATACTACAGGCTACAGTACAAAAGCAATATCACATATTCAAATTTTGAATTTAAATTCATGATGTGTAGACAAACGAGTTTAGAGCATCAGATAGCATCATTCTCCTGATCATTAATTGCATGTGTCACTGACGTCATTGAACTAAAAGCACTGAATCTATGTTTGTAGTCGATGAGAAGAAAACATATAAAAAATCCGCTTAATTTTGAAGTTCAAATTTTAAATCGCCATTTCAAGCATCAAGATGGACGAATTAGAAAGAACAGATACCACCGTTAGAAAGATCACACGCAGAATATTCTACCCTGAAATTTCATGTACAACGGAGCAGTATTTAGAAAGTTAAGGAGGGGGGTGAACCCCCCCCCCCCGGGATGGCGATGCGCTTCAGAGCACGGTATGAATAGGGTTAATCCTGATGCGTAGCTGTCAGAGAACACAGCATTTGATTCCTGTAACATACGCTATAAACTACAAGAAAATATGTAGAAGTCATTTCTGTAAATGAAGAATAAGGCTACATTTTTTGAAGTTTTATTGCACGGTATGTTTCGGCCAGCTCTCTTTCAGGTGCAACGCTGGACTGACAGGCATTGTACAAAATCTACACTTTACGGAATTGAAATCACAAAAGGCATATTACGCTGATCCATAGAACAAGCAAATGTAATCAGAAGATCAATATAGACACAATGAAGGTAGCATGACGATGAGAGGCTTATTGAAGGCAATCACTGACACTCGGATGAAATATAGAAAAACAAGATAGTAACAAACTCAATATAATACTGAAAGTGGACAGTTTGAATATAAATTGAAATGTGAATGAAAGTCAACATTAGATAAAGTTATGGATAATGAAGTTAAACGTGAAGCGAAAAGAATGAGCAAATGAATATTGAAAAAAAGTAAGAAAGGGACATTTACAAAGATATGTATAAATAGCTAAAGCATATTTACCAAAGCAAAAGCAAATCAATGAGATGTTCTTTCTGAATACATATGCATGGAAATAAGACATCATTTCAATGGCCTCCAGAAAAGATATTTGGTGCGTTGCATACACGTAAACATGGCACTAACAGTTCATTTTCTATTGATAATGCGAATAATTTGAGGATTAGTTCGCCAGACTGACAGTAACAAGCTTTCAATCACAAATTAGGTGAAGACTGCACCTACACACTTCACATGCATCATAGAAATCGGATGTTATTTTCTTGTCAACTGTAAATATTTAGAGAAATGAAAGTTCAAAAGAATCGTTGAACCGATGAGACATTGCGCCGTCAGTTCTGTTTAATGCTAGATCGCACCGAGATAAAAATAAATGAAACTTGGAATTGTCGATTTACACACACTCCACGTTTGATATATTTTAGATTATTCTTTTTCAAAACGTCACTCGCATTCCTTTTGCACCGTTAGCATGGCCTAGTGAAGAAGGTGCGAGCTCGTCTCCACTGCGGAGTTGGGTTCGATTCCTGGGTCAGGCGAGTGCGGTCGGCGTGGCTGAGTGAAGAAGGTGCGAGCTCGTCTCCACCGCGGACTTCGGTTCGATTCCTGTGTCAGGAGAGTGCGGTCGGCGTGGCTGAGTGAAGAAGGTGCGAGCTCGTCTCCACCGCGGACTTCGGTTCGATTCCTGTGTCAGGAGAGTGCGGTCGGCGTGGCCTAGTGAAGAAGGTGCGAGCTCGTCTCTACTGCGGACTTCGGCTCGATTCCTGGGTCAGGCGAGCGTGGCCTAGTGAAGAAGGTGCGAGCTCGTCTCTACTGCGGACTTCGGCTCGATTCCTGGGTCAGGCGAGCGTGGCCTAGTGAAGAAGGTGCGAGCTCGTCTCTACTGCGGACTTTGGTTTGATTCCTGTGTCAGGCGGGTGCGGTCGGCGTGGCTGAGTGAAGAAGGTGCGAGCTCGTCTCTACTACGGATTTCGGTTCGATTCCTGAGGCGAGTGCGGTAGTGGAATCAAACATTTTAGTGTCTTTTATTGACTTAATCGTTCTCATTTTCTAGATATTCAACCTGTCTGATAATCCTGCACTTTTGTCATATTTGTTATGTTCGTTTTTCTCTATAAACTTTGATTTCGTTGACTTCCCAAGTCATCCACATTTTCCGGTACACATTTCCACGCGTTTCTATGACACGGGATGACAGTCATTAAAGGTAGAATACAATAGCGTCTCCATGAAGCACTCAGTACTGCTTTATGACAAAGTTTACGACCAGCACAAGGTAGACTGACACTTGAATATTCCTTGTCCTTCTTGTTGGGACAAATTGGTCTTTTTTCAGCACTCTGTGCACTCCATCGATGCCTCTTTTGTGTGGCTTCATCAAATCTTCCCATCTTATTTGCTAAGTTTCATTATTATTAAGACGTGTACAACGAGAAATCATCTGGTGTCCCGATTGGAAAACGCGAAGGTAGAGGAAGTTTAGGATGAGGAAGAAGTTATTTGAGACAAGCTTTTTGTTCCAAAACGATGTGAGAGTTCCATGCGCCTGATTAAAACAGAGTTGATTGAATTTACATGTAATTACACGACAAACAATCGCTATAAAGGAATTTAAGTCCTGCGCGAGAGACAGGCAGAGATATACAGAATTATTGAAGCGTTTTCGGTTAATAGGAGCGCCTTAACCAGACTTCAATTAGGAAGTCTCTGTCGGGCAAACATTTGTTCGAATATAAATGAAAATTGGCTAATGCAATAACAATTTGCTGAATCAGACGGCTGAGCTTACTAAATTTTAACCAACGTATTTCTTACAAAGAGCTGAGAATAAAGAATGCGATGCTAAGTGCCTGGACCATTTCGTTAGCGTTTTTCGGTCATTTCCTTCCTCACACTCGTGTCTGACTTCCTCAAGTCTGCTGATGATCAACTTTTGGAGAAAGAACGAATTTTCGTCTTTCAAGTCAAGGAAGTGAATGACAAGTCGATTAGAGAGCGTCCAGAGGCCGATCCCGATGCCGAGCAGGGCTGTGTACGCTCGGAGGCTGAGCCCGATGCCGAGCAGGGCTGTGTACGCTCGGAGGGCGAGCCCGATGCCGAGCAGGGCTGTGTACGCTCGGAGGGCGAGCCCGTTGCCGAGCAGGGCTGTGTACGCTCGGAGGGCGAGCCCGATGCCGAGCAGAGCTGTGTACGCTCGGAGGGCGAGCCCGATGCCGAGCAGGGCTGTGTGCTCGGAGGGCGAGCCCGTTGCCGAGCAGAGCTGTGTACGCTCGGAGGGCGAGCCCGATGCCGAGCAGGGCTGTGTGCTCGGAGGGCGAGCCCGATGCCGAGCAGGGCTGTGTACGCTCGGAGGGCGAGCCCGATGCCGAGTAGGGCTGTGTACGCTCGGAGGCTGAGCCCGATGCCGAGCAGGGCTGTGTACGCTCGGAGGGCGAGCCCGATGCCGAGCAGGGCTGTGTACGCTCGGAGGGCGAGCCCGTTGCCGAGCAGGGCTGTGTACGCTCGGAGGGCGAGCCCGATGCCGAGCAGGGCTGTGTGCTCGGAGGCTGAGCCCGTTGCCGAGCAGAGCTGTGTACGCTCGGAGGGCGAGCCCGATGCCGAGCAGAGCTGTGTACGCTCGGAGGGCGAGCCCGATGCCGAGCAGGGCTGTGTGCTCGGAGGGCGAGCCCGATGCCGAGTAGGGCTGTGTACGCTCGGAGGGCGAGCCCGATGCCGAGTAGGGCTGTGTACGCTCGGAGGGCGAGCCCGATGCCGAGCAAGGCTGTGTTCTCTCCGTGTCGAGGAGGCTGCCAAACTGTTCCTTGACAATCTCCGTGGAGTGCTAGGAGGATCAGCTGGGTCATTTCCGTTGTATATCGCTCGCTCTTCAGGGAGTGTTGGTGAGAGCGGCGTTGATCTGGTCAGAATTTGAGTTCATCAGCGCCGGAGACATCAATTATTCAAAGCGGAGATGCGTGCGCAACAGCAGTGTAACCGTTGAATAATGTAGACGGGTGCATGTCGTGTTCGACAGTCAACGCGGTCCCGCTCCCATTCCTAACGGAATAATTCGCAACAATGAATTAATCGCGGGACTCGCTTAGACAGGGGTGTCAAGTTTGACGTCGCCATTCATTCTCTCCACAAACAACAGGAAGGATTTCATCAAAACTAAATGATTGGAAATTAATTCAACTTGATGTCAAATGTGAGAGATAATGCAGAGAAATGATTTTGATTCATTGAAGATGAGGCTTTATTTCAGTAATTTCTTTATGTTAACTGCTGCAGCCACAGAATTAGACAGGTCGTCTCTTCTTCCGTTTGACTAGAAGGGAAGCATTGGAACATGTAACGTAAGTGAAATGGCACAATCTGCTGCTGACTAAATACCATAGCAATCGAACAATGAGCAGCCAGGTCAACATTAAACCATAGAAATAAACTGTTTATCTGAAGTTCGCTAGAATGGAAATTGACTCAAGGTCGCGGCACATCCGGGGGAACTAAGTTGGGGCATGAAGAACCAATTAAAAGCTTCGATTTACTCATGTGACTGATTCTAAGCCAATGATACAGACGTTGGCAGGTGCATCTAAGTGAAAATGCGTGCGATTTATGTGCCGCTATTGTGTATTGCATGAAGCTTAATTTCCATTCTAGAGGTTTTATTGTTGTCAATTTCTATGCATTAAACACTCCAAATTGGGCAAAGTTTCAGTGACTGTTATCAACCGGATCACACAGCAAAGAGACACAGACGATGTCAAGTTCTACAGAGAAGTTTGTGAACTTTTTTTCGTGCGCCTGCTGACTTTTTTAATAATGATCGGAGTGCCGAACATTATCGAGAAAACTTTTGCGCAATGATCTGAATTCTTCGAATCTGAAGGAGTCGTGGCGATCGGAGCATTTTGAAGGAATTCAGAGCAATCCGCAAGCGACGCACGACTATTTTTCCTATCTCTGTAAGGTATTAAAAATTCCTTTTTGCCCACTTAATAAGTTCCTGCATGTGCCATCTGTTTAAATCAGTTTGCACTTCTAGCAAAGTGATGCGGTTAAACAATCTAATTCTGTGGCTGTAGCCCTCGCACACCGGAAATCATTGAAACACGTTAGCTGCTTTCATGCATCGCTCATCTCTGCAGCGAAACAGTTTGGACATCATGAATACGGGATAACCGTCCATCGTATACAGTGTTTCTCCGGAAATACTTCAAATGCGTCACGAGAAGTGTTATTCGCCAACTGACAGTTTTTTTACTGAAGGGAATTTCATCATCTTTCATGTACACATCAATTTGATTACATTTTCATATCATTGCATCAAAGTTTGAATTAGATGCTCCATTTACTGTTGTTTTCTGTAGATGCAGACCTCTTTAGTCACGAGTTATTCCCTGCTTCATGTATGCATGGGCAGAATTCTATCTCTATAACTGATTGAATGTCTTTTGGCTAAAGCGATTATTCCGGTTTTACGGTCAACACAAAACATAATAGACGGCGATAATAGCAGGTGGTTTGACTTTGCTGACTTCTTTGTCAAATATTATGATCTATCTAAAACAATGTTAAAGAGTGACGAAGAAAGTTTCACATTTGAAGACTCGATTAAGTAGCACAAGGTTCTGCTGATAACGGTCCACTTGACGGTGTGAATGGCCTTTTCTGAGAGTTCAGTTTAAGTCTCATTTCTTGAAGTCTGCCTTAACAGAGGAATATTACAAGCTGAACTCCAACAAGGCTGAACTGAGTAGTACAAGACAGAAGAACCTCAAGCTCGAGTGAAAGCAGAAATTTCTATGATCAGAAGAAATATATCTGCGGTAATAGTCCGGGAGCCAGAACGAGTTTCTGCAGGGAACGAGGCCGAGAATGAGACTTCCACAGAATGAAGTACATCCTATGCCTACTACGAATCGGCACGTCTGCCGAGCTCTAGTGAGTTCCTCTTCTTGTCAGACAAGATCAAAGAGAAACACATGTAAATCCAATGGGACGCAGATTGCAGTTTTTGGCTAAAATGAAATTTTGTATGTTTTCTCTGATTAAACGAAAAGTAATAAGCCCAGAGTCATAATTTTTGGCATTGAATGTCTTCAGGTCATTTCCTATTATGTGCATGTCCTTTTATGATGCATCTAATCGGCAATGTATGTGAGAATGTGGTTGAATTTGGATAAAGTTGCTCAAAATGTTTGTGTTTGCCGGCATAAAGAGGCTCGCCAAATATAAATGTGTTTAGCTTTATAGACATGGGCGCATAAAAATGGAAGGAAATGACCTGAAGACATTCCATGCCAAAAATTATGACTCTGAATTATTAAATTCATAAAAAATTTAAAAAATCATAAATTATTTAAAAAATTATTAAATTCATAAAAAAATTATGAAGACATTGAGGTGTTCGGAGATGTCGACAGAGGGCGCCCACTCACATTCTAACCGACGGTGCGCGCTCCAACATTCCACTGAGCATCACATGAAGAAAGATGATGGTCCACGTCTCAGATCTTTGGAATGAAAATTTCAATTCCTAATTTTCAAAGAAATTTCGGACTCTATAGTAGATTTCATTGTGAATTTCAAGTCAAATTGCATCGCCTCTCTAAGAATAAATAGGTTTGCTGCTAAAATTAATATAAATATCGTTCACACTACGTTCAATCACACAGAACATTTACACGGATAGTGAAGACAATAGCTAATGGATAAATGCAAATCAGCGAACAATAGAGCCATTGTCGGGATCCAAGCAGATGCAAGTCAGAACGTCAGACAGCAGATAAGAGAAAATGAAAGCGCAAAAAATGAAGAAGTGTGTAAGTAAGTAGTTCACCTAAAGATAAATGCTAAAAATCGAACAATAAAACATAGAAAAAAACAAATAAAGTGGAAAATAAAAGAAAAAATGTAAATTAAAAGTACTTTTCACAGGAGGGAACAAAATAAAAGTTTTTAATGTGCTATCATGTAAAGATATTGCATACAGTTTATTGCCGTAAAAGATGCTCACAATGTAGCTGACGGCAGTTTCATTAAAACTCTGAGAAGAACTTGACAGATTTGAACTGTAATTCGAAACGAATTTTCATGTGACGCTCTCAGAGGCTGCTGAGGACCATTGTAATTGAAATTTTTGCCTTTCAGATGCCCTTCAGCTTGAAGGACAGTTGCAAGGAATATATGAATGAATGTGTTCGAAGTAATCGGATTGTAGGCCCCAAAGGTAAGTACATGGAAGGGAGAATGATAAAGTGATCTCTTGTGGGGAACTGAAGGACCGTCAAGCGCGCAAATGAGTGTCACGGAGACGGTGACAAGTAATAAACTATCTCACCCGGGGAGATATCTCAAGAGTTGTCTCAGCAACAAGGTGAACTCAGCGGCCGAGAACTTGTTTGTCCGGAATTGCGGATTGCTGGCAAGATTGGGAGAGCGCTGTCTCTTCTTCTGCTTTTCATTCATCGTCTGTCTCCTTCTCTTCCTTCTGCTCCTCCTCCCCCTTCTCCACCTTCTCCTCCTCCTCCTGTTCCTCTCTTCATCCTCCTCCTTTTCCTCTTGATCCTCCTCCTCCTTCCTCCTCCTCCTTCTGCTCCTCCTCATTCTTCTCCTCCTTCCTCCTTCTCCTCCTTATTGCTCCTCCTTCTTCCTTCTCCTTTTCCTCCTTCCTCCTACTCCTTCTCCTCCTCCTCCTCCTCCTTGTCTCCTCCTTCCTCCTCCTCCTCTTCCCTTCTCCTCCTTCTCCTCTTCATCCTCCTCTCTTCCTTCTCTTCATAGTTCATCTAAAGCCAATTATCGCGAAGCCAAGTCTAAAATGACAAACGTTTGGTATAATTTAAGTGTAACCAGAACACTCGTGCGCAACACCGAGACAAAAATATTTAATATAACTGAGCAAAGGCAATGTTGGGAGACTGGTTTTTTTCCCATGTCAAAACAACAATTGCCTTTGTTCATGTTCCAATAATAAAATCACTTTTAATAATATTCATAACAATATATCCTACCCTATTGTTCATAGAACTACATGCGATACCATAGGAATCATTTATCTTATTCAATGCAAATTATGTCTAAAACAATACATCGGTGAAAGTTCACGCTCTGTGGTAGATAGAATGAAGGAACACCTATGCGCTATACGTAGCAAAGACGAAAGCAGATCTATTGTAGCAAAGCACTTTAATTCCATTGATTGCAAATTAGAACATTTTTCTTTCCATGTGATCGAACATTGCATTAATAGACCTAAACGACTTGAAAGGGAATCATACTGGATCAGAAAATTAAAATGCTATCAACCACATGGCATGAACAATTCTACAATAGCTGACTCCAATACAACCAAATTGATCATTCCGTTCAGTAATTGTGCTGAACGAATCGGAAATATGGTTCGCAATAAAAGTTCAAATCTTACTAAGACAAGGGTCATCTATACCAAACATAGAAATCTAAAATCACTACTAAACTACAGATTGTTTCATAAAAAATGGATCACCCTTAAACATCGCCTTAACTTCAACTTTGTCTAACTCCGCCAAACTTGAACGAATTTCTCTGAAATTTGGAAGATATGTCAGTTGGGCTTACTAATATCATTGTTGGAATTTTCAAGCATGAATATTGAGTTGCTTTCCTGTTATAGATAAAAAAGTAGTAGATAATTTGATCTTCATTTAGCAATGTTACACAAAATCATACCTCACTCTTATAAAATTATATTTGTTTCCCTTGTTATGTAATATGTTGTTCTACAAGCCAAAAGCTATCAAGCAAAACAAAAATAAAGAAAATCGGTCAATCAGAGCCAGTATAGCACCATTATTCATCAACAATAATGTAACTGCTACATGTGATTAACTGGACTTCATGTTCCATAGCTTCCTGACTTCGTTGCGGTGGTGTTGGCATCACTCCTGATTGCTTTCAGCTAGAAATCTATCTCTTACCGGTTGAAAACAATACAAGGCACAAATGAACAATAACGAGATCGCATTCACAAAAGGCAAAGTATCAGCCTTGCTAGAACTAGGGTTTTCTTTGCGAGCTACAAGCAAGCGAATAAATGTCCCTTACACAAATGTGCATAGATGGCATAATGATGATTTTCGACTCTGTCGTAAAGAGGGCTCTGGCCGTCCACGCAAAACATCCAAACGTAGAGACCGCCTAATTTTGAGATTTGTTAAAGTTGATCCAAGTCTCTCGTTAACTGAGATGGCTGCACTAGACTCGTCTATTTCTAAGTCCACTATTCGTAGAAGACTTATTGAGTCGAATTTCAAGAGCTGTAAGAGGCCCTCTCAGATCGAATTATCAGATCAGCATACAAAAAGACGTCTCAGATGGGCAATGAGTCATTGTCACTGGCGAAATCAATGGGATCAGGTTGTCTGGTCTGATGAGGCATCAGTCCGTCTGAAGGATAGTGATGGTCGATTGAGATTATAGATAAAATCTGATCAGGAGATTCCGAGACATTTACATCGTCCCCGCGTACAAGGTGGTGCGACTCTACTGATTTGGGCTGGCATTTGGACCAATGGCCGCTCTGAACTTCACATACAGCAAGGAACCATGAATTCTGAACGCTATGTGAATGTTTTACGAATGAACATTGGCCAAATGACAGATCAACTTGGTGATCCATCGACTTGGTTATTTATGGATGATAATGCTACGTGTCACAGGAGTAGTAGAGTGAACTTATGCAAGTCTCAATTAGGGCTTAGGACACTATCTCGGCCAGCTCGTTCTCCTGATCTGAATCCCATAGAAAATGTATGGAGTATTCTAAAACTTAACGTTCGTCGTTCACTGCTACCTACAGATGGCGTATCACAACTTACGTCACTGTTAAAAAGAGAGTGGAGAAAGTTAGATCAGTCAAAAATCAACGATATCATCGAATCAATGCCTAGATGAATTGGTAATGTCATTGACAATAAGGGTAGGGCCACAAAATATTAGCTTCTTAAGAACCGTTACTGTATCATAGCTTATCAGATTATATAAGGACATTTAAATATATTAGGGACATGAAATAACATGAAAAATGCTTTCTGTATCATACTTATGTTTTATTTAGTCAAATTTTAGGATGATCCACTTTATATGAAACGGACTGTAGAATTGGCTTCTGATTCCCTGATAAATTGTCTAGAAACCAGTACATTCCACTTAACATCAATCAGGCAATTTTCCAATGCATAGATTCTGCAAGTGACAACGAATATAATTCAAAACGAATGGTCTGGCCTCTTATCAGTCGAGTATATAAGCTTTTTCTCACCTACAGTTGTTTGCTGTCAAGTTACAGAATTTTGTATTTGGAGCTGACGAAAAATACACTGAAACACGTGTCCTCCAGCTACGAGTTTTTCTCATAATTCACTTCGGGTACACGTTCACATCACTTGTGCGAGTGGCACAGCAAGGGGAGCCGCCCTCTCCTTGCTCTCTATCCTCCTCTCCTTTTCCTCCTTCCTCCTCCTCCTTCTTCTTCTTTTCTTTCCTCCTCCTTGCTCCTTCTCCTTCCTCCTCCTTCTTGCTCCTTCTCCTCCTTCTTCCTTCTCCTCCTTCCTCCTTCTTCTTCTTCTCCTTCCTCCTCCTTCTTGCTCCTTCTCCTCCTTGCTCCTTCTAGTGTCTCCTCCTTCTTGCTCCTTCTCCTCCTTCCTCCTTCTCATCCTTCCTCCTTCTCCTCCTTCCTCCTTCACCTCTTTCCTCCTTCTCCTCCTCCTCCTTCTCCTTTTCCTCCTTCCTCCTCCTCCTTCTTCTTCTTCTCCTTCCTCCTACTTCTTGCTCCTCCTCCTCCTCCTTCTCCTTCTTCTTCTTCTCCTTCCTCCTCCTCCTTCTCCTTCTTCTTCTTCTCCTTCCTCCTCCTCCTCCTCCTTCCTTCTTCTCTTCCTTCCTCCTCCTTGCCTCCTCCTTCTCCTCAGACCTCCGGTTCTTCCTCTTGTTGAGTCCTCACGGCTCCTCGGTATTGAAAATTGCCACACTTTTTGTGCATCATGCACACTCTTCTTTCAGACAATTCCTCTAGCCCTCCATGATCCGCTAGCGGATATATCTCCCCAGAACACTCAATAACTTCCGCTGTAGTATTTGCCCGGAATCGCGGATCGCTGCGGCGAAGTCGGCTGCGCATAGAGCGCACCGCAGTGTCAACATGGGCATTGACATCGACCGCTTGCTATTGTAAAGTGTATTTGATGCCGAGAGTAAAATTAGGAAATGCAGATGGAAGAAAATTCAGGTTTGAGAGGATGTGGGAATATATGAACATGGCTCCTATCAACATGACGGAAAATAGAAAGTTAATCATCAAACGTCAATGTTTATCAAGTCAAGAATTCATCCAAATTTACACGGAAATGCGGAAAGTTTTGATACAAGCAAATGAATTGTTGCATCATTTCAACGTTTTCTAGGATAGAATCCGTGCGTTTCATGCGCTGTTATTTGGAAGATCTACAACAATATCTGTAAGTCTGTACAATCGGATTCCTATTTTCGCAAATGATCATGAGCAAGAGAGTCAAAACAGGAAGATGATATCTCGTAAAATACATGTATACCGTTAAATTTTTGCGCTTGAAATAGAAATTCCTGAGTATTTTCACTTTCTTATCCTCATTCACTCAGCCATGTTCGCCCAGCGAGCCCGTATGAACTGCAAGTGATGTGCGGACTGCACATATATGTGTGAAAATATTGAAAACTGCACTGAGTAGGCATGTATTAGACCAAAAACGATCAGAGCTGTCATTTTGATGGCAGTAATTAGTTTTGCATTCATTACAGAAATTTCCAATTTATCAGGTCAATAAAAAAACTAATTAATGCACACAAGAATGTCACTTCACCACGTGGGAGCTCTGTGTGATACTTCAATGTGGTTTAATGTGGATTAAGTTTCTCACACATTGTTTAAGCGTGTCTCTTTGCTAGAAGTGCAACCTGAATCAAAACGATAGCACATGCAGGCATTTACTAAGTGAGCAAAAGGAAATTTTCATTACCCTGCAGAGATAGGAAAAATACTCGTGCGTCGCTGGCGGATTGTTGTGAATTCTATCAAAGTGCTTCGATTGCCACAATTCATTTAGATTCGAAGAATTCAAATCACTGCGCAAGCGTTTTGCGATCAAGCGTTCGTGCCATCATCTCCAGACTAGAATCAGACATAGGTGAAGAAGAGCTTCGCCCTGCAAGTCTGTGAATTTCTTTTAACGCATTTTTTAAAGAATTTGATATTATTTTTTAACTGTCGCATATACTGTAGAATGTATAGTATTAAAATGACAAACTTCTCTATAGAACTTGACATCGTCTGTGTCTCTTCGCCGTGTGATCTGGTTGATAACAGTCACTGAAACATCGTACAATTTGGTGTGTTCAATGTTGAACTGGCTGCTCATTGTCCGATTTCCATGGTATTATGTGAGCAGATTGTGCCATTTCAGTGGCTGCCGGACTATGAGGTGCACATCATTCTGTGAAAGTCTCATTGTCGGCCTCGTTCCCTGCAGAAACTCGTGCTGGCTGCCGGACTATGAGGTGTACATCATTCTGTGAAAGTCTCATTGTCGGCCTCGTTCCCTGCAGAAACTCGTGCTGGCTGCCGGACTATGAGGTGTACATCATTCTGTGAAAGTCTCATTGTCGGCCTCGTACAATGCAGAAGCTCGTGCTGGCTGCCGGACTATGAGGTGTACATCATTCTGTGAAAGTCTCATTGTCGGCCTCGTTCCCTGCAGAAACTCGTGCTGGCTGCCGGACTATGAGGTGTACATCATTCTGTGAAAGTCTCATTGTCGGCCTCGTTCCCTGCAGAAACTCGTGCTGGCTGCTGGTCTAACCGCTTCATCGGGCCATGGATGTTCAAACAATTTTGCCCCAATTAAATGTGCTCTCCAACAGGCCGTAGCATCGCTAAAATCAAGTCAAAATACTTTAGTTAAGATCATGACTTTAATTAATGGATGACTAACGGAAAATGACACATTGAGAACTAAAGGAAAATTTGAATATCTAAAGAAAATGACAACGATAAAGTCAATAGAAGACCGCTCTACACAGGTCGCATATTAAATCCGCGACCACACTCGCCTGGCCAAGGAATCGAACCGAACTCCGCGGTGGAGACGGGCTGGCACCTTCTGCACTAGGCCACGCTGGTCAGCAATGAAGAGTGTATAAGACATTAAGGTTTATGTAGAGCACAGGTTGCCTCAATTATGCGGGATTGACTGCATCTCAAAAGTAACAGATCCTCAACATCAGCTATCAACAAAGTTTCTCAGTCTCATCCTCTGTTTTAACCTGTTTGCCTGAAACACCAATTCTGATGCTTGAAAAGAAATTATCTAAAAATATTTCACACAATAGAAGAAAATTGCACAAGAAACTTTGTGAATAAGGACTTAAATATGAACTTTATATGTTGAGCTGATTGTTTATTTGTGTCTTGAATTTTTCATTTGAATTAAAAAAGTTCATAAACGGAAATGTTACATTGTCAAATACATTCTGCTTCTTTCTCTCCTGTCTGCTTGACTTTATTTTCATCAACAGACTGAACTGAACATTTTAGAATATCCGATTGATATTATGAAATAATGAAAATATCATTTCATGGAATTCTTTTATCTGTATCGCATGTCTGAACACGTTTCTCCACTTTATAATTGTCCTTGTCATTTGAAAGCATTTGAGTCAGTTCGAGGAAAATGCTCAATATAGTAAACTTGCATCAATTAACTTCAATTTCTGAACTCATAATGAAACAGATCAATATCCAAGTCCAGTATTGGTTCTTCATTATAACTTTGACTCGTCTACAAGCTGTAGGAAGTAATAAAACCGAATTGTGATGTACAGTAATGATCTTATTTAATTTTTATAACAAAAAGTTTTCGGCTGACACGCCCGTATCAATGTCATAACACATCTGGATATAAATGAATATATACAGATGAATACAAATTTCAAAAGTCATAGGTAGGTCTATTACTCTACTGTAGTATGATTCCATAGGAATCTGAGTGGCGGCACTGCACTATGAAACATAGCACAGTGCCGCCAAAGGAACCTAATCAAATACTGTGTATCTATAACTGATTGTTAGATATATTGTATATTGATACATGAGGAGGAATCAATTTGGGAGAAGGAGATAATAGAAGGAGATAATAATTGAGAGAATAGTTAATAAGGACACCCGAAAACATTCTCGCGAAAACAGTGCAGAATTGGACAAATCTGTCGCATTTTTTGAAATCTCATTGTGACAAAAATGTTGAGCAGATGTTATTCAAAATTGGTGCTAATAAGCTGTAGTGTACGTAGAAAATAAGCTATCTAAAATTTGGAGTCCTGATCATCCTTCGTTTACGAGGTAGATAAAATGTTCGGTAGGGCGAAGGTAAGAGATTGAAAATTGAAAATTGCTACATTTCTTGAAAATAACATATAAACAAAAATAGGCCCTAAGTGACATTTTTGTTTTGCAGAGTATAAAAAATCCAATATTTTGTCCCATTTAATTAATATTCTCATTGACAGAATTAATGAAACAAACCATCATTGGCTTGAATTGAAGTTTGTTTCATTTTTTCTCAGGTATGATGCAATATCTCGCTTTCTATGTGTTACCATTCAACACATTAGAGAATGTTGAAAGATCTATGGTGGTCAAATTTCAATTTTTGATATCGATACAACAGTCACAATTGCTTTTACAAATTGAACGTAAACGTGAACTGAAATCCAGCTTTTGTAAAATAAAATGGCACACGATCAGTTTACCAGAGGTATGGCTATTGGAAAGATTCGTTGTGGTAGAAGTTGTGTGAGTGTTGCCGAAGAGCTGCAACTATCGAGAGTCGTTGTTTGGAGGTGGTTGTGTCGAAGGAAAGCAGAAGGAGATGTTAAAAAGAAGAAGGGATCTGGTCGACCAAGAAAGTCTGCAGGAAGGACAGACGCACGTCTAGTTTTAGCTGCAAAGAGGAATAGATTTGTGTCAGTCCCAAAGCTTTTCGTACATTGGAAGAGTGCCTCAAATATAGACTGTAGCGTTCGAACGGCTTACCGAAGATTGCGAGAAGCGGGATAGTTCCTTCATTCTGTGATTGTTACACTAGAATGAAGGAAAACATATTCGCGGCAATCCAAGCTTTGCACCTTACTGACTTTGACGATTCATCGACTGTTTTCCATGCTAGCATTAACCTTTGATGATCAATAAAGACGCAGGAAGGTTGATATTTGATTCAGGGATTATCAAAAAAATATTCTGAGTCAATTGATCAATTGCTCAGTAATCCAATGTCAATTAATTGATTGTTTGACAATGATCAATGAATTTTTATTGCTTTTAAGCCGTTTGAAGTGAATGCTTTCAGCTGTGTCAAAATCAGGTCTATATCATTCAGATATTTAGTGGATAGTATTCACACCTCTTTAATGATGACTGAAGAACTTATCCGTAATGTAGAACTCAATATCTTGAAGAAATTGGCACCGAGAATTCCAGTATCTGGACTTTTCTTTGTTTCTCAATAGTCCACCACTAGCACGGAAGGCTGTCTTTGACTAGGATTCATTCATCACTCAACAGCAATTATCAAGGCTATCTCCGAGGTCCTTTTGACTGAAAAGGACCAATGAAGATATATTATCAAGCAATTAAGGCCGCCTAATTTGAATTTGGAGATATATGAACGACTTTCATAGAAAAGTGAAATGTGAAATATCGGCGGACAACCATACTTACTTAGTAACAATGATATTGCAATCAATTTTTGATAATGCCTGTGTGTGACGGAGGGGATATTAGAATTCTTCATCTTGCAAATATCTAAGTCATTTGAGCCATTTGAACCTGATTTTCGGTGTCAGAACCCTCATTTATGCATTCTCTCTGAGGGGGATTGTTTCTAAGCGCTCAGATTGTCGTAAGCCTTCCACACATGGTTCCCATATTGAAAACACAACTTCAACGAGCATCGTGTAATCACTGAGATCAGACATGTCCCGAAAACACATTTCACTGTCGATTGTAATGCCGGATAATGATTTTCTATCAACAGACGCGTTTTGATAGTTTACAGAATTCTCAAGAACTTTAGATTTCTCTATCAAAATGCCTCCAGAGTTAAGCAGATAATCAAATGAAACCGTCGATAGAATTATAAAGACAATTTCTTACGCATCTCGCCAGTGTGGAAGTATAATTCAATTTGCATGGAGCGCGCATTATAATCTATCAAAGCAGCGCGCCTCTACCATCGAAATTATCAGACTTCAGTTCGGAGAGCTTCATTCTTGACAATTTACTTGCAAGATTCAAATGTTTTCTGTTGATGATGCATGCGAATGGTGCAAAGGTTTCATTTTTACACATCGGTGGAAATCATTTTCGGGAAGTTGAATGTCATCGTTTTGACCAGGAAATCCGACTTCTCGTTTTGTTTAAGTTAGTGAGAGTACAGTGGACGACAGATGCTTGTTGATGGCAATTTCACCGATGAGACAGCTACAGACTCTTGCCGCATGGCGATTTTCTTATGTGAAGAGAAATTACAACAACTGTAAAGATTTATGTAAAAACTGTGCTTGTTTATTATGTTCGGAAAAATCAAGTATTCGATGGTCTAATATACCGCATGGGCCTATTTAAAGAACAACAATTATATTTCGGCAATTCTCAAGCAAAAAGAAAATCTATATAAAATGTACAACTTTCATATAATAATCTGCCTTAAGTGTCAAATAAAGCGATACTTGCACGGAGACAAATAATACAGGAGTTATAGCTATCTGTCGAGGGCATAGATTGGAACATATCCGAGGGCGCGCAGCACATGTCTTTCAATCACAGAATTAGACAGGTCGTCTCTTCTTCTGTTTGACTAGAAAGGAAACATTGGAACATGTAACGTTAATGAAATGGCACAATCTGCTGACATAATACCATAGAAATCGGACAGTAAGCAGCCAGTTCAACATTAAACACGCCAAATTGTCTGAAGTTTCAGTGACTGTTATCAACCGGATCACACAGCAAAGAGACACAGTCGATGTCAAGTTCTGCAGAGAAGTTTGTGAACGTCTTTTCATGCGCCTGCTAACTTTTTTAATAATGATCGGACTGCCCAACATTATCGAGAAAACTTTTGCGCAATGATCTGAATTCTTCGAATCTGAAGGAATCGTGGTGATCGGAGCATTTTAAAGGAATTCAGAGCAATCCGCAAGCGACGTACGACTATTTTTCCTATCTCTGTAAGGTATTAAAAAATTCTTTTTTGCCCACTTATTAAGTTCCTTCATGTGCCATTGTTTTGAATCAGTTTGTACTTCTAGCAAAGTGATGCGATTAAACAATTTAATTCTGTGCTTCCAATACCCGACGACAGATAGGTATGATTTCTATTCATGCCTCAACTATCATGGATGAAAAATACTTGTGACGTGGTCCATAGATGTCGATGAATGAGTAATAACATTGAAATGATCATGTTTAAGATTGATATATGAAAGCGGAGGGCATAAATGGGAAGTTGTAGCTCCATTGAAAATACATTGAAATTGGCGGGCATGAATTGGAAGTTTCCAGCTTAGGACTGGCAACTTTGATAGAATGCTATGAAGTGAAGGCATGAATAGCTATTTACACAACCAGTTTATGATTGTTTCATTAATGCATTTCACGAGTTAGATATCTTAATGCACGTTATTGCATGCACTCTTTGGAAAGCATAATAGTTATTTACGCAACTAGTGCAAAATATTTATCTTTATTGCTTTCTTCGAGGTCAACATATCTATGCACGAGCCCGAAGGGAGAGGCCATAGAATGTTGATCGAGGAGAAAGCAAAAGATGGATATCTTTGCACGAGTTGTGTAGGTAATTTTATTTTTCACCGATATCATGACCATTATGACTAATATAATTCTATGGTGAATAATTTATATAATTCAATCGCATATATCTATACAGAAATCTATAATTCAACCAGTGCAATAATGAAAATATTACTGCACGCCCGTGCAGTAATCTGCTTTACAGGTAAAATAAAGTGACAGGATATCTACATTATACGCACGGTGAAAAATATTTTTTATATAATATATTTCATATTATTCATAGACATCCCTGTTCTTGCAAAGTGTCGGAGTTCCATAATTGCAACTACAGAAGTTCTCCAGCATTTCACAGATTTTCCAGCGTAAATAACTATTTCTTTTTTCTTGAGAATGACGGTAGAACATAGTCGAATATAGCCGAAATATTTGTTGTTATCTAATGCACATAAGACCATCGAATACTTAATTTTTCCAGCCGTAATGAACAATTCACCCAGTCAAGGCATCTTTCAAACATAAAACACGCTGATATGCTGTCGGTACCTTCTTCTTGTCAGCCACTGGAGGCAGTCTTCGCATGTGCCACTGTCATAGATGCATTGTCTGGGATGCAGAATTGTTTTCAGTGTCAGTTTAATCCTTTATTATTTTGAAAAGGGTCGGATTTCTATTGCTGGAACCGCAGAAACTAACGCAACAAGCCTATGAACAGGTCGGACATGCATGTCACATTGCTAGGAGTGCGTACGGGTTCACATGCAGGCGCCGGATAAGTGAATAGAAATAAATCGCTTGCGGATTGCTTTGAATTCCTTCAAAATGCTCCGGTCGCCATGCTTTCCTCAGGTTCGAAGAATTTAATGAATTGTTTGCAGGTTTTGTCGATCAGGTGGGCCGCTCCTTGAAAAGGTGTACAGAAAAAGGTTTACAAACTTCTCTGGAGATCTTGGCATCATCTAGAGCTGTCAAATCGCTGAAAATTTGACGTGCCGCTGATCTGACCGCTCTTGTTCGATGGCTATAGTATAAAGTCAAACGATAGGGTCATTTTATTTTCCAGTGGACCCCGGAGCCATATTTTTCTATTTCACTTTTTGTGCTGAGCCGCTCATGGCCATGTAAAACCATCATTTTTGACAATGAATCTGCATGAGTTAGTTCAATTCAATTGAATCAGTAAAAATAATAGATTTTCCGAGGGGGTCCACTGGACCCCACTCAGGTCTCAGAGGGTGCAGAAATTTCCATAACAATACTTTTGCTATCAAATGAAAAATGATTTTGTGCATGTCCACGATGATGCACAATGAGTGAAATTCATTTATTCAATGTTTGCATCATGCTCGTGAAGAAGAAGATCTCAAAATGTGAATATTTTGTTTCCGCAGATGATCGTGAATGACTGGTTGGCCTACATAAACAAATCAGCATAAATCAATATTCAAAATGAAAGCTACCTTTACATTCAATGTCAAACACTGAAAACAGACAGTTGCAAAGTTTTAACAGCAGTCATTGATGAGTTTGAGATCTCCACAGCTGCTGTGAGGGTCCTAAATGCAGCAATTATGGCTCAGTTTAGCCCAATTTCCGATTAGTATGGAAAAATGTGAAAGAATTGCCAAATGTAAGGGTTATGCTGCATGGAATGAATCAATTCATTAAAATCAACTATCTGAGGTTACATGGCGACAGCAAACATCGTAAAACCGACTCTTTAGTGCAACTGATACTGTGCTGAATGTCATTGAATTACGAAAACACCACATTTTCTCATTCGTTTCCTAGAAGGCTGAAAGACACTCAGACGATTAGTTATATATCGACCTGCTACACGCAAACATCATTGTTTTACTTAAAATCAACTTTCCTAATGATTTGATATCAATTTAACCCGGTAAACTAAGAATTAGTAAAAGGGGTCCATCAGACCCCCCTCAGGTCTCTGAGGGGTAAATAATGACATATCCGACAGATCGCTGATGTAGATTTGAAAGAGGACCTGCTCTGAATTAGTGCTGGGAATTTGACGAATTCGACGCTCAGACAAAGAAGTGTCGTGTAGATGAGAATCCCTACCATCTCTATGAGGTAGTTAGTGACAATCCTAAGGATCTTTTCAGTTTCTATCAAATCAGAGTTCTACACTTTGCCTATTTAGTCAATGTAGTTCGAAGTTTTCGGAGTTTCGAAGTTAAACTAAGAATTAGTAAAAGGGGTCCACTGAACCCCCCAAAGGTCTCTGCTACCCCTCAGGCCTCTACATGCTATAGACAACCAGAAATGCTGCCTAATTCTGTGATTGGGACATAGATACTGAAGGCAATACCGCGGCGCGGAATGCGTTGCCATGACGACAGCACTACGAAGACTGCTTTCAGTGGTTGCCATGAGCGATTACACGAGCGTGAAGCGATTGAATGAAGGATGGTGCATTTAAATGGATGCTGTATAGCGGCTTTCAGTAAGTATCTGCCAAGTGTATGATACTTTAAAGATTACACGAGCGGGAAGCTCAATTTCATTGTCTAATTGGTGTGTCCCCTCACGAAAATTCCTCATGATTTTTTATGAGATTTTTACTCATATACATATATATATATCTCATGAAATTTAATGCGGATTTAGAACGTTTTCGCATGAAATATCTCATTAAATAATTAACAGTTGCTTTTTTATACTTCTGAATACATCCTATATTTTTTTATTTTTATCTTTTATAGACTAACCTAGAAGATCTTGATCGATTGAATAAGCTTTCTTATGGCTATTTCCTTTCGCGGCTAGCATGCATAACTTACTACTTATAAGCTAATTTTCACGAACTCCTCATAAATGTTCATGATTTTCTGATGAACGCGATCAAAGCATCATGAGAACATCATGAGTTAAATATTTTCTCATGAGAATATCATGAGACTCATAATAATCTCATGAGCTCTCAGAAAAAATTTTCGTGAGGGTCGACTTGCTATAGACTCACAGCGCTCAATTTCTACCCAACATTGCTGCATTACTTAAGTAGGAAGCATTCCTTGCCAACTTACCCGAATGTTCTATCTCTCAGTAATGTTTTCTATTCTATTTTGTTGCTAGCTTCATGATTAACTTTCAGTTGCTATCGCTATGATGGAGAGAATGGACGTCTATGACATAAAATGATCAACTAGAACACGCATGCCTTTAAATGTTTTCTCTTTAGGCCTCAGCCACACTGAAAGCAAAGCAAACATGAGCGCCTCGAGCGTATCGACCAAACGTATCGCCGCAAGTTATCAATCGCTCTGGTTTGCTTTGCTCGCTGTGTGGCAGTCTACAACTCCTGCAATGATGACTTTATATTGGCTCCAAAGCGCTTTGCTCGGAAACGCTTGGAAAAGCGTGCAGTGTAGCTGAGGCCTACATCGCAATCCAAGAGCTTTTCTGCTTGGATATCAGCAGTTCAGACAGATCTTCTGATGTTCGAAATATTCATCTTGCCGGTATGTATCAGGGAAGATAGTTAAAAGCACAGAATTAGACAGGTCGTCTCTTCTTCCGTTTGACTAGAAGGGAAGCATTGGAACATGTAACGTAAATGAAATGGCACAATCTGCTGACTAAATACCATAGCAATCGAACAATGAGCAGCCAGTTCAACATAAAACACTCCAAATTGTGCAAAGTTTCAGTGACTGCTATCAACCGGATCACAGAGCAAAGAGACACAGTCGATGTCAAGCTCTACAGAGAAGTTTGTGAACGTTTTTTCGTGCGCCTGCTAACTTTTTAAATAATGATCGGAGGGCCCAACATTATCGAAAAAACTTTTGCGCAATGATCTGAATTCTTCGAATCTGAAGGAATCGTGGCGATCGGAGCATTTTAAAGGAATTCAGAGCAATCCGCAAGCGACGTACGACTATTTTTCCTATCTCTGTAAGGTATTAAAAATTTCTTTTTTGCCCACTTAATAAGTTCCTGCATGTGCCATCTGTTTGAATCAGTTTGCACTTCTAGCAAAGTGATGCGGTTAAACAATCTAATTCTGTGCCTGCATCACACTTGCAAAGAAGTCGCACTTTTCATATTCATAGAGATCAGATATCTAAGCAATTGTCCTCTCTTGTCCAGCAGTCTGGACAGTGGGTCTAGTTCAGGACTACTCTCGCTTTAATTTGGGATAACTTCTGATTAAATGCCGTGTAACTTCCATTTTTCACGTAGAATGAGATCCAAATGAGATATTTCACCTGCTTGAATATGAATGAAATTGGAAACAAAGTCTGTAGACGAAAGAAAATTATAAAAATTGATCTTGTACCCACAGACGTATGATTCATGTTTCCGTTTTTTGCATGACTAATTTTCATAATCCATTGCAAACGATTGTGAGCAGAGTGATATTCCAGACGATTCTACAGGTTATTTTTTGATTTCATCTTCATTGGTCAGCCATGTCATTGATTTTCATAAATTGATAATCGGTTCGAATGAATTATCTTTCATGTTATCAAGGCACCAGTCTCATTCTATAAAACAACCACTTGTTTACCAGTTTATCAAGGATTTTCTATTCGGTAGACTTTTCGTGACTTACCGTCCACTATTATCACTGCAGCTACAACCATTTCAGGAGCAATTCGTTGATACGGTGATACAGCGTCAGTGAGAGATGTTGCATACGTCCAAAGTAAGTAATTACGGTATTTAGTATTGAAAGTTTCCCTTCTGATGGATCCACAGGCAGAATTGCAAACTGTAAACACTAAATGACACATTCATAAATGGCTCTGCTTTCAATTCATTTTGTGTCCGTTATGAATGCATGCTGGACGCATTTCAAGTCCGCTCTAGATAACATAGATATCTGACAATGCGACCTGTCAGTCTAACACACAGAATTAGATTGTTTAATCGTATCACTTTGCTAGAAGTGCAAACTGATTCAAACAGATGGCACATGCAGGAACTTAATAAGTGGGCAACAAGAAATTTTTAATACCTTGCAGAGATAGGAAAAATGGTCGTGCGTCGCTTGCTGATTGCTGTGAATTCCTCCAAAATGCTCCGATCGCCACGAATCCTTCAGATTCGAAGAATTCAGATCATTGCGCAAAAGTTTTCTCGATAATGTTGGGACCTCCAAATATTTCAAAAAAAGTTAGCAGGCGCATGAAAAACGTTCACAAACTTCTCTGTAGAACTTGACATCGTCTGCGTCTCTTTGCTGTGTTATCCGGTTGATAACAGTCACTGAAACTTTGCACAATTTGGCGTGTTTAATGTTGAACTGGCTGCTCATTGTTCGATTGCTATGGTATTATGTCAGCAGATTGTGCCATTTCATTAACGTTACATGTTCCAATGCTTCCCTTCTAGTCAAACGGAAGAAGAGACGACCTGTCTAATTCTGTGGTCTAACAACTGTGGGTACAAGTGAATTAGAGCAAGCTGGATTGTCGTACAGTGTTAGGCCTCATCCACACTGCAAGCAAAGCAAAGCAAACCACAGCGATTGATAGCTTTCGGAGATACGTTTGCTCGTGTTTGCTTTGCTTTCAGTGTGGCTGAAGCCTTACTGTGCGACAATGGCTCACAGGTTATTTTTGTCATTTCCCCTCAAATGCAAAATAATGTTGATATAATCACTTTCAATACGACTGCTATTAAAACAAAATCTTCAAAATTCATGTAAAATGAAGAGATTCAATATTCAATATTCAAGTAGTCTATTGCATTGCTGTAACTTACACATCCTCCCTGTTTATCAGAAGAGGGTTGATTTTACTTGATTTCAAATTCAATACAGGAATACTAGGCATCTGAAGAGGTCAAATAGTCAAATAATTGTAAACATTCCAAGAGCATGAAGGCAAGACATTACTTATTTCATCCTGGTCGGAATCGTTGGCTGTCAATTAAACGTACAAATTTACAGATGGTTAGCGACGAGAAAATACCTGAGGTAGTCAGAGTAACCGTAAATGTGCCTTGACTCGTCCCCGCCCGGTTTCGACAACATCGACCGCCGGTTCGGCTCCGGCCGGTTTCGACAATATTGGCCGCCAGTTCGGCCCTGACCGGCCGTTTGTGGTGAGGCCGCCGGCTCGGCTCCGGCCGGTTTCGACAATATTGGCCGCCAGTTCGGCCCTGACCGGCCGATTGTGGTGAGGACGCCGGCTCGGCTCCGGCCGGTTTCGACAATATTGGCCGCCAGTTCGGCCCTGACCGGCCGGTTGTGGTGAGGCCGCCGGCTCGGCTCCGGCCGGTTTCGACAATATTGGCCGCCAGTTCGGCCCTGACCGGCCGGTTGTGGTGAGGCCGCCGGCTCGGCTCCGGCCGGTTTCGACAATATTGGCCGCCAGTTCGGCCCTGACCGGCCGTTTGTGGTGAGGCCGCCGGTTCGGCTCCGGCCGGTTTCGACAATATTGGCCGCCAGTTCGGCCCTGACCGGCCGTTTGTGGTGAGGCCGCCGGCTCGGCTCCGGCCGGTTTCGACAATATTGGCCGCCAGCTCGGCCCTGACCGGCCGGTTGTGGTGAGGCCGCCGGCTCGGCTCCGGCCGGTTTCGACAATATTGGCCGCCAGTTCGGCCCTGACCGGCCGTTTGTGGTGAGGCCGCCGGCTCGGCTCCGGCCGGTTTCGACAATATTGGCCGCCAGTTCGACCCTGACCGGCCGGTTGTGGTGAGGCCGCCGGCTCGGCACCGGCCGGTTTCGACAATATTGGCCGCCAGTTCGGCCCTGACCGGCCGGTTGTGGTGAGGCCGCCGGCTCGGCTCCGGCCGGTTTCGACAATATTGGCCGCCAGTTCGACCCTGACCGGCCGGTTGTGGTGAGGACGCCGGTTCCGACAAAATTGGCCGCCAGCTCGGCCTTGACCGGCCGGCTTCAACTCTGTGCTGCATGTTTTTTGGCAAATCGACAATTAAAGGAAATATTGAGGACCTACTGCGCTGCTCGTTCGTCCTCAACATCTTCATGATAAGCTGAGATCATGCTACATGATTTCGTCATTTAAGCTCGATTCAGTTGGGGATCCGTATGGCAACCCGAGCGAATGCCTTTACACCGGGCTTTTCCACTGCATTGACACTGAAATAGCAAAGAATGTCAGTCAAGATATGTTGCGATAACACAAGTACAAAGTGGATAAAGATAGCAGAAAAAACGTAATACTGCGATGATATTTAATCACAAACTTATGATAATAATACTGTAATCATCGGAAACCAAACGGTCGGAAATAAAGAAACAATTCATAAAGTAAAAAAGGGAAAAACAGGAGAGAGAAGCAGCTGCATGAAACATGAAGAAGAAACATGAATTACAGAATAGTTGACATAGAGATTCGATCCCTTTATACACACACGCTAGGGTTGAACCCTTTAATGGCCACGCCTTTGGCAAGGATCAGTTCATACGCAGAAATGCACTTTTTGACAGAAGTAAAATTTCTGCTGCCACTATCACTGCGATGAGAACAATCTTAGAAATGTCTGATTATGTTTGACGCTGGTGTCTTGCAAGAACGAGGTCGTGTTGAACCGACTGAGAACCATTTCAGAAGGTGCTCTTTGACTTGAAAGTTTCAATTTTGACAAATATAAGATTTATTAAGAATTTCATGCTTTCACTGTCCACGTAAACGGCCAGTGATATCAATTTACAACTCCTTCATTATATATGGAAATGTGCTACTGCTACTGCCGACCAAGTCAGTAGTGCTAATATAACAAACATATTTTTGACGTAAAATGAAACATGATGGTTATGTTCCGACAGTCACTTGTGTTTTCAATATTTCAGGTGAAAAAGGTGATAGTGGCACACCAGGCTTGCCAGGATTGAAAGGAGACTACGGTGAGAAAGGAGAGAAGGGAAGAGACGGAGTCGACGGAAGAACAGGTCCACGAGGACTTAAGGGAACTCATGGACAGAAAGGAATTCGAGGTCAAGTTGGCTTCAGAGGCAGATTAGGACCTAAAGGATCACCAGGTAGCCAGGGGAAAAGAGGACAGAAAGGAGAGCCTGGAAGAGATGGTGAGTGCATTTACCAGATCACAGTATTTGACGATTTGGAATTTGTCATTTCATATTTCATACTACTGACAATGAGATAAGAAGACAGTAATTAGAGAACTTGCAAACCGTCATCGCGAAGAGCTGTGACGGACCTATTCATCAAACTGCTGACATTTGCTTGTTCTTTCTAAATCAAAGGTTATAGGAAGTTAATTGCAATGATTGCAGATTTTCAACAAAAAAAGTGCAGGAAAAACTCCACAAAGGCTACGGTCGTCGATGTACGAGTATTGACATTAAATTAGCACACGACAGATCTTCGGCGTCCAGCGCCTTCGGTGGTCGATCTAGCAATAAAACACGTTATGAGGCAAGCAAGCCGTGTGAAGATATATGAAGAATAAGTGATATTAAGAAATGTGCTGTCTGTATGAATGCATGTCTAATTGTGACGTCAGATTGTAGTGTGGAAGTTCGTATTTCCTGTTTATTGTAGGTTTCAAGTGTGTGATTGCCTTTGCTTCTGCTATTGTTGTGTCTCGTGTGTTGTAGAGAACGCTTTGTTGTTTACCAATAAGTATATGTTCATTGCGGAGACGTTTACATAGGTAAAACAGCGAGGATGTTGAAAACGAGACACTATGAACGTATGAGACAATTGTGAATAAAAATAATAGCAGCGCTTTGTATCAACATCTTATAGACAAACACAACGACAGCATCGGAAATTTTCAGGTCGGTCTCATTAATAAACTGTTCAACACACGAGACACAACAATAGCAGAAGCAAAGGCAATCACACACTTGAAACCTACAATAAACAGGAAAGACACCACAATCTGACGTCACAATTCGACATGCATTCATACAGACAACACATTTCTTAATATCTTAGGATACGAAGGTCGGTTTTATCCTTTAGGATTCCGAGGGTGATTATAAAAATCACAACATTTATTCCATTATATTTATTATGTATTGAACAAAAATTCACACTCATGTAATTTTTACATGTAACTTGGATCATTTCTATCGCATAATTCGTTGTTGTGTCATAATCGTAAAAAGAATGTCACAAGATTTACAAGAGTCACAAGATTCACAATCACAAGCATTGAAAACAGACAACTTTTGTAAATCGCGAATCAACAGTAAGATGTTCATTGAGACCAAGCTCTTTGCTTTCAACTGTGAAAAATCGACAATTTGTTGCAGTAGTTCATTCGGGAAGAATAATTCAAAAGTTTCAAGAATGGAAACTTTCACAGCATGTCGTGCAGGGACACCACCTTCTTCTCGCAAAACGTCTGCACTGCTGCGACGCCCAGTTTGAACAGGAGCATTGGTAGTCCATAGCTTGTTATTCTTGTCACGTAAATCACAGCCAGAATCTTGCACACCACCAGTATCACCAAGTTCATCAACAGTATCTGAATAATCGCTCTGCATTTGTCCACGTATTTCTTCTATATTCTGGACCTGCTTTTCATCTTCTGACTGTATGATATCTATGTCACTGTCTTCAGTGTCCGTCTCTTCAAATAATCGAGCCACTTCTTGAACCGATAGAAAGCGACGTCGCGTTTGTCTGCCTGCCATTACGATGAAATGATTAGTTCATTCGGAAAATGTCACATTATAGAACAAGACTGAGTGAGATTCAGATCGCGCAAAGGTGCTGTGAATGTAAGTTTAGAAACTTCTGAAAAAGTCAAATAAATTGAAATCAAGAGGACCAGTCGTTTCATTATAATTATCGATGTTCTGTCAAAGTGATTTTCAAAATCACCCTTGGTATCCCAAGGGTTAATATCACTCATTCTTCACACGCCTCGCAATGTGTTTTATTGCTAGATCGACCACCGAAGGCGCTGGACGCGGAAGATGTGTCGTGTACTAATTTAAATTCAATACATCGATGACCGTAACCTTTGGGGAGTTTTTCCTGCACTTTTTTTGTTGAAGATCATTATGATCTACCGTCGTCTAATCGAATTCGTTAATGATTGCAGAGAAACTTGGTGGAAGTGGACTAAATGTATTTCTTGCAATGTCATCAGTATCGTAGGGAAACATGGCACAGTTTGTGATAACGTGAACCAAATTCACCAGATATACCCTCATGTGACTTACAAGACCTTAAAACTCGACAGTCATTTTTGTTATCTTGACATCTATAATTCTTCATTCAAATTGTCTCAACTATTGATCATCACTATAATTATGGTCCACGAACGTCCGTCTGCAATCAAATTTATCAATATTCACATCCAACTATAACTTCAAGCATTTCATTCACTATGTCTACTTATTGTCCTATTCTACTTGAAAGTGAATTATTTTGGCCTTGAAAATAATTTCAAAGTCGAAATTCCATCAAAAGAGTTGTTCTAATGGTAAAAGTATATTATTGCGATTAAAGTAAAGTGATCGCCCAATGTCATAGCAATTCACGTTTGATAACCCCTTCCCTAAAGAGATTACCGTCGCTTCATGTTCAAATAATGCACTAAGTTACGTTCTAAAAGACAAGCATTCACTCTGAATTGATTTCCGCAGTACATGTAGGTGAGCCCAAAGATGGTTTGATGGATGCTGAAGTTACTCCGAATGCAAAATCAGACACTGAATAAAACATGCTTCCATCAAAACAATTGGTTTCAACTCAATATTTCAGAAAGTCAGATAGATACACTTTCAAGTATTTTTCACATTTCATCAAAGCCGCTGCATCAGGTATTGATCCCAGGTCTCCCGCACACAGAGAGACATTCTACCACAAGGCCACTGCAATGGGGATTGAGCACAGGTCTCCCGCACTCAGAGACAACACTCTACCACAAGGCCACTGCAACAGAGATCGAGCACAAGTCCCCCTGACACAGAACGACACTCTACCACAAGGCCACTGCACCAGGGATTGATCCCAGGTCTCCCGCACACAGAGAGAACACTCTACCACAAAGCCACTGCACGAGGGATCGCGCAGAAGTCCCCCTGACGCAGAACGACACTCTACCACAAGGCCACTGCACGAGGGATTGATCCCAGGTCTCCCGCACACAGAGAACACTCTACCACAAAGCCACTGCACCAGGGATTGATCCCAGGTCTCCCGCACACAGGAACACTCTACCACAATGCCACTGCACGAGGGATTGATCCCAGGTCTCCCGCACACAGAGACAGCACTCTACCACAAGGCCACTGCAACAGAGATCGAGCACAAGTCCCCCTGACACAGAACGACACTCTACCACAAGGCCACTGCACCAGGGATTGATCCCAGGTCTCCCGCACACAGAGAGAACACTCTACCACAAAGCCACTGCACCAGGGATTGATCCCAGGTCTCCCGCACACAGAGAACACTCTACCACAAGGCCACTGCACCAGGGATTGATCCCAGGTCTCCTGCACACAGAGAACACTCTACCACAAAGCCACTGCACCAGAGATCGAGCACAAGTCCCCCTGACACAGAACGACACTCTACCACAAGGCCACTGCACCAGGGATTGATCCCAGGTTTCCCGCACACAGAGAGAACACTCTACCACAAAGCCACTGCACCAGGGATTGATCCCAGGTCTCCCGCACACAGAGAACACTCTACCACAAGGCCACTGCACCAGAGATCGAGCACAAGTCCCCCTGATGCAGAGACAACACTCTACCACAAGGCCACTGCACGAGGGATTGAGCACAAGTCCCCCTAACGCAGAGACAACACTCTACCACAAGGCCACTGCACAAGTAATCGAGCACAAGTCCCCCTGATGCAGAGACAACACTCTACCACAAGGCCACTGCACGAGGGATTGAGCACAAGTCACCCTGACACAGAACGACACTCTACCACAAGGCCACTGCAAGAGGGATTGAGCACAGGTTTCCGCACACAGAGACAACACTCTACCACAATGCCACTGCACGAGGGATCGCGCAGAAGTCCCCCTGACGCAGAACAACACTCTACCATAAGGCCACTGCACGAGGGATTGATCCCACGTCTCCCGCACACAGAGAGAACACTCTACCACAAAGCCACTGCACCAGGGATTGATCCCAGGTCTCCCGCACACAGAGAACACTCTACCACAATGCCACTGCACGAGGGATTGATCCCAGGTCTCCCGCACACAGAGAGAACACTCTACCACAAGGCCACTGCACCAGAGATCGAGCACAAGTCCCCCTGACACAGAACGACACTCTACCACAAGGCCACTGCACCAGGGATTGATCCCAGGTCTCCCGCACACAGAACGACACTCTACCACAAGGCCACTGCACCAGGGATTGATCCCAGGTCTCCTGCACACAGAGAACACTCTACCACAAGGCCACTGCACCAGGGATTGATCCCAGGTCTCCCGCACACAGAGAGAACACTCTACCACAAGGCCACTGCACCAGAGATCGAGCACAAGTCCCCCTGACACAGAACGACACTCTACCACAAGGCCACTGCACCAGGGATTGATCCCAGGTCTCCCGCACACAGAGAGAACACTCTACCACAAAGCCACTGCACCAGGGATTGATCCCAGGTCTCCTGCACACAGAGAACACTCTACCACAAGGCCACTGCACCAGAGATCGAGCACAAGTCCCCTTAACGCAGAGACAACACTCTACCACAAGGCCACTGCACGAGGGATTTAGCACAAGTCACCCTGACACAGAACGACACTCTACCACAAGGCCACTGCACGAGGGATTTAGCACAAGTCACCCTGACACAGAACGACACTTTACCACAAAGCCACTGCACAAGTGATCGAGCACAAGTCCCCCTGATGCAGAGACAACACTCTACCACAAGGCCACTGCACGAGGGATTGAGCACAAGTCCCCCTGATGCAGAGACAACACTCTACCACAAGGCCACTGCACGAGGGATTGAGCACAAGTCACCCTGACGCAGAACGACACTTTACCACAAGGCCACTGCACGAGGGATCGCGCAGAAGTCCCCCTGACGCAGAACGACACTCTACCACAAGGCCACTGCACGAGGGATTGAGCACAGGTTTCCGCACACAGAGACAACACTCTACCACAATGCCACTGCACCAGAGATCGAGCACAAGTCCCCCTGATGCAGAGACAACACTCTACCACAAGGCCACTGCACGAGGGATTGATCCCACGTCTCCCGCACACAGAGAACACTCTACCACAAGGCCACTGCACGGGGGATTGATCCCAGGTCTCCCGCACACAGAGAGACATTCTACCACAAAGCCACTTCACCAGGGATTGATCCCAGGTGCGAGCACTCTGCTACAACTGGCCCCTGCACAAGTCAAAATTGTCCGCGTTACACCGATTGAGAATTTCCTATCTAGACAAATTCAATTAGAATTTTTGCAGTACCTGACCGTTATTTCACTTCTCAGGTTATTGTCGTGGATGTGAGCGAGGGGATCCAGACCTCTTCTCTTCCTCATCTTCTTGCATAAAATGTGAGTATTTTCTTCTGTTGTGTTTGAACATACTCAACACGAACCTTTTTCAATGCTTTCGGAGAGAATATTTTCCGATTTCATTCTTCATTTTCGTAAATAATTTTTTTGATGGAAATTCTTGATATATTTGAAAATGAAAAAAGTTTTTCATAGCATTATTTGATCATCAAATGAAATTCGCTATATCCTCATATAAATGTTGATCAGTGACACAAATTCTCCATGTGTTGATGAACAAGTGAAGTATGCACACAGTCCACGCAGCATTCATGAGCGACCATATTCGAAGATATAAAGATCCGACTGTAAACTCGTGAGATATTTGGTCACTAAGATATCATATGTGATTAGTAAAAGAATATCTATGATAGCCTCTAACTTCTGGCCTATTGTTCGACATCTTCGCTGAGGATACGCATCCTCCATTTCTAGTTCATGGTTCATAGCTCTAATTCGATTTCAGATATGATCCAGATGAATCTCCAGTTGAATTTAAGATATCTTTTCAAAGTTGAGCGTCTGACAGATATCTGAAATTCAGCTAGAATCTGAAATCCATCTAATGTCTGAAATTCATTTGGAAAGATCTGAAATAGACATGGAAAAGGTGCAGTTGGTTCCAAAAGTTAACATAGGGACTTAGTTAACATAGTTAACATAGGGACTGTTAACAATAGACATCGCTCACTTTTCCCGGGTACCTCACTCGACAAGGTCTGTGCTGTCATTGTTTGGACTGTTGTCTCCCACTGCACTGAGACTTTCTGGCGGAACATGACCCAAACGTCGATCTGTCTGTCGAAGAGGAATTGATTCTGGGGAAACGATGTGAATTGTGCAACCTCTCTGTGCACTCACTTGCAGCGCTCGAAGGAGCATTTCAGCTAAAAGATTCCCTCAGTTTCAGAGAATTCAGATCTTTGCTCATGAATTTTGTCATCAGTGATTTTTTAGAGTTAGCAGGCGAAGACAAGAAATTTCAGTAATTTATACAATCATTATTTAAGGTCTATCCGACTGCGAATGTCGATTATGTGTCATTTCTGCATGCAGGATGTGGCTCTTCCTTAATGGACAATAGACGAAGGCAGAAGGAGCTGATAGTCTAAAGTGGCGGTATACACACTCCATTACTGAAATATTGAGAAATCATTCATTACTCGCACAAACCTACAGCAATTGATACTACAGCCTAATTATACATTTAAATAATGTTACTGACAAAAGCTATATCAGTAGAAAATAAAATTAACTTGAACGTCTACGGAAAACAATTTTACAGTTTATAGAAAGTATCATTAATTATGGAAAAAATATAGAAGTCTCTATAATGGAGATAAGAAACAGATTTACATCGTTTTAGGTCCGAAGGGTGCGAAGGGAGAGAGAGGACAAAGGGGCATGCGTGGACTGCCGGGGATGTGCAGCTGTAAGTTTGAATGGAATTTCCAATTATCACAAAAATACGTTTTTCCTTCAAATCATCTCCATTTCAGGTACGAGTATGTACAAGGGCGCAAAAGGCGAACCAGGAAGTAAGTTTTAGCCACCAATTTGATTCATCTGGCACAATTGAGGAATATTTTAACTGCTGCTCCTACCTACAGCACGATGAGAGTTCTTTCTTCCATGTTCGCTATCATTGAAATAAATTCCAAAAACTTCGAACTACATTGACTAAATAGGCAAAGAATAGAACTCTGATTTGATAGAAACTGAAAAGATCCTTAGGATTGTCACTAACTACCTCATAGAGATGGTAGGGATTCTCATCTACACGACACTTCTTTGTCTGAGCGTCGAATTCGTCAAATTCCCAGCACTAATTCAGATCAGGTCCTCTTTCAAATCTTCATTTGCGATCTGTCGGATATGTCATTATTTACCCCTCAGAGACCTGAGGGGGGTCTGATGGACCCCTTTTACTAATTCTTCGTTTACCGGCTCAAATTGATATCAAATCATTATGAAAGTTGATTTTAAGTAAAACAATGATACTTGCGTGTAGCAGGTCGATATAACAAATCGTCTGAGTGTCTTTCAGCCTTCTAGGAAACACATTCGAGAATGTGGTGTTGTTGTAATTCAATGACATGCAGCACAGCATCAGTTGCACTAAAGAGTCGGTTTTACGATGTTTGGTGTCGTCATGTAACCTCAGACAGTTGATTTTAATGAATTGATTCATTCCATGCAGCATAACCCTTACATTTGGCAATTCTTTCACATTTCTCCATACTGATCGGAAATTGGGCTAAACTGAGCCATAATTGCTGCATTTAGGACCCTCACAGCAGCTGTGGAGATCTCAAACTCATCAATTGTTGCTGTTAAAACTTTAACAACAGTCTGCTTTTAGTGTTGAACTATGAATATAATGATAGCTTTCATTTTGAAGATAGATTTGTGCTGATTTGTTTATGTAGGCTAACCAGTCATGCCAGATCATGTGCGAAAACAAAATATTCACATTTGGCGATCTTATAACGTAGCGCACATGTACGAGCGTGATGCAGACATTGAATAAATGAATTTCACTCATTGTGCACCACCGTGGACATGCATAAAATCATTTTTCATTTGATAGTAAAAATTTTGTGATGAGAATTTCTACACCCTCTGAGACCTGAGGTCCAGTGGACACCCTTGGCCTATCTATCATACTTCTACTGATTCAAATGAAATAATACATGCAGATTCACTGTCAAAAATGATGATTTTGCATGGGCATGAGTGGCTGATATATCATCAGCACAAAAAGTGAAATAGAAAAATATGGCCACTGGTTTTAGGCACCTTTTTATCCAAAGACGATGGCATACCTTTAGATCAATTCAAACAAAATATCAAAGAGGACATGGCAACCGGCTTTTCTCGATCCAGGCGATCTTCTCCCGAAATGTTGCTGAGAATTGATGAAGTCATTTTACACCGGACAAATGATTGTTCAAACATTCACAAAGAATATCAAAGAGGATATCCACAGTGGAGTAACTTCATGCAGCATTCTAGTGTCAGAAGTTGCTGGTCAATGGAGAAAGGGAGATTATTGGTCAAGTAATCGGTGTTGTAAAACAAATGACGGCGTCAGCGTCAGAGTCTATTGTGAAATGCATCGCGGCACCGTTAGCGACAGCGTCAGCAAGTTCTGAAATGCGTCATCATAGACTTTGAAAGTCAAATGAGGAATAGAAATTTTCACTACGAATAAGTAGAACTCACATATCGGCACTCGAAGGACAAAAAGATGGTCGACTGGCCGATCAGCGATTTGCCGATCAACGTGAAATGGAATGCAATCAATATCCAAGTAGGACCTTCGTCGGGGACACTTGCCGACAAGGCTCAGGTGAAATGTCGATATAAACACGACCGATGCGAATTTTCACATTGAAAGATTATATTTTGCTGCCGCCACCATCATTTCAGCCAACCAAAAGTGATAGCTGTCGAAGCAATGTCACAATAGGCAAAACAAAATACTTCAATCTGTAACCTCAAAATGCACACCCAGTAGGCCCATTGTTGCAATATCAAGATTGGGCCTACTAGCAGGTAAAAGACATACATGTAGCATCAGTTTACAAAGATCTAAGCTTGCGAAGACTTACTATATGTGTAAGTTTGTATACAAATATAATGCCACAAAAACTCATCTCAAGTTCATAGTGGTGTGCATCATTCCTAGATTTTTTTATTATGTTTTCTAAATCACGGATTGCCAGCGTCATCTCATCTCAAAACGCCCTTCATATTAATGAGAGGCCTTTACCTCAATGGATTCCTTCAGCATTCAAGTGGCAGGTTTGCCTACATTGAAATATTCTACGAGCTTGAAATTCTTAAGAAATCGTAATGACCTACTGCAATGCCGCCTATTGTTGATGTGATGTTGTTCGATAAAATGAGTGGAAAGAACATGAATCACTTTTTCATCAGTATTTTCAGCGAATAAACTCAGCACTCACTTGTCAGCTAAGCACGTGAACTGAAGTCTGAAGTCAGGCTTCCTTCAACGAACGGCCATCCGAACATCGACCGTTGAAGGCGCTGGACACCGACGACTTGCCTAATAAGCATTTAACTTTTCTTTTTTATTTCCGCTGTATTTTGAAAAGGGAGTTTCGATTTTTTTCGCTTCTTTTTTCGGGAATTTTTCTCGCTTTCTCAAAAGAATCTGAAGTTTGGATCATAGAGTAAGTATGTTAGGTAGAGTGGTAACTCCGCATTTATTAAATCGCCAATGTGTATCCACTTTCGATTTTATTAAATGAACTCAAAGGAGCTACAGTCGGAATTGTTTCCAAACGTGAGACATGCGCATTTATGCAGTTTTGAAGAAATTACAACGGAATTCCCTGATCATAGTAGCATAAAGCAAAAGGAAATGATATTATTTTACAGATAGTCCGTGTCTGACAGCCCTGGTGAGATAATGTTTGTTAAATTGGCAACTCGATGATGTGCTATTGCTTTCATGAATTAGAAATATGAATCTTCAGCCAAGAAAGCATCATAAGATGTCGACTTTTTCATGAAGACTTCCATTATAAAACGGAACATGATAATTAGCTTAATTTCCGCTTAGTTAGGATGCCTATTATCAAATATTCATTCTTTTTGATATCCAAGTTGTTGCATACTACTTACATAGAGAAATCATCTCGGTAGTATATAAATTGGCAAAATTTTGACATTTTTGAAACTGCTGAAATGATTTTTTGGAAAACGGGAACGTAATCTCCGCAAAAAACTGAATCTTTTGATATAAAAATTTTCACTGTATGCAGATACTTTTTTGAGTCGACACTCTACCTATATATCCCTACTCTATGGTCTGGATTCGTTCAAGTGCACGCAGTTGTTATCCTGTCAGTGTGATAAATTTTTCTTTTTCTTTCAGTTTGTAAAGTCTCCTGCGACAGAGAAATGGGCAATGTGATGTTATCCGGTAAGTCATCTTCCTCAGATGTTCCTTCAGTCTCTCAATATTTCTTTCATCTTTCGCAGATGCTCCCTATACCGTCCCTCCTCACGAAGTGAAGATGGTCAACGAATCCAATGAACTTTGCAAATTAAAACAAGGCCGCATTCATTTCGCTGCAGTAGATAGGCCACTAAATAGCAGTGGAAAGAGCGATCTACTCTCATGGATAGTTAAATCTTCTGAAGGTACGCTAACTCACACATTTCCTGTTGCAATGTTCTTATCTGCCAATAATCTGCCTAATACATTGCCCATAATAATAATAGCAATAAGATAATCTGCCTATAATACCTAATAATGATTAGACTAATAATAGATATTGGTCAGGGTAGTGCAAATAAGTGCAAATTGTTCAATAGTACAAGCGCTCTTGCAGAGATAAACCTTGGTTGTTGACCCCAGTCATAAAATCCATGATAGACAGAAGGTGGGAACGCCCTTTTATTTACTCAATAAAGCGTCGTAAAAATTGGGAGAGAACCTACTTTTTCTTAATCATCATGACTGACCTCCCGTATCGACAACTCTATTTCTGTCAGACAAAATACTATCCCATTCATTGAAATGGAAAATAGGATGCAACACACCTATCCCAAAGTGCAAGAAACGCAAAGAATCCAACCGCTCAGGATATGTCAGTTTACTTCCGATTCCTGCTATATTGCTCGATAGCATTGTCTTAACCGATGTGACAGAAGAGATACTCTATTACTTTGGAAAATCAATTTGGGTTTCGACCGCTCTCATCAACCAGGTGAGCTCTGATAACTCTGACTGACTATCTCACAAAATTACTTGAAAACCCCGATGTTTGTGCTGTTCAGTTAGTGACCTATAATTTATCGAAAGCGTTTGACAAAATGAGATCTGATTGTTAATCGGCTCATGGACACTAATGTACCAGGTTTCAAACCGATATCAATGCGTACGAGTAGAAGATAGTTACAGCAGCTTGGTATCTGTTTAGTCGGGTGTCCCCCAGGGATCAGTAATTGGCCCTTACTTATTTTCATTAATCATGGGTACCCTTAGCTCGACTAACGAAGATAATCTGCTACTGAAATTCGCTGATGATTATACATGGTGCTTTCCTTAGTTCCATAACAATCATAACCAACATGTGGTGTTGGAACATAAAAGAGTGTGGATTGGTGTAAAATTTGAGTCTTTCTTTGAACTTCTCCAAATGTAAGACATTGCGTATCCCCCATCGTAGTAAAATCGATCCTATTTTCCGATATCCTATCGTCCGAATGCTCGCGGTAATATATCTATCTCATGTACATCGAAATGTTTTGCTGTTAACTGTCGAGAAATGTTGACACGTAACTCATGAGAGGAAATATCTAAAGCTGACAGGCATGTTTTGAAATCACGTGCTGTATTGATTAAAAAATCCGTTCAGCACTTCTATTTATGTCTGTATCATTTCTTGATGAGTCATTACCTTCATGCCGGTTTAAAATTGATGTCAAAAGGCCATCAAAAGGACCCAATTCTAGTGTTCTTTTGTCAAATCTAAAGTTCGGAATATAAATTTGAATCTTATTGTAAGTTTTAATTCAGTTTGCAAATTATTTTTGTTGCTCGTTTTTTTGAAACACAATTAAAATGAAGGAAACCGATTCTACATAGTGTACCACACGGTAGACCCTGCTTAAAAAATCCACCATGGGAACGGACTATCTCAAATATATTAACCGATGGATTTCATGACAGGGGATAAATAATTGCCGAACAAGGTGCAATATACATGTGCATCTATGAGAACTCTCAACTAATGTTTTGCGTCAGAAACAAGCGGAAATTTTGTCCAGGACTTCCTTCGCAATGCATTGATTATGCTACATGCTTGTATGAGCAACGTCCATTTCGCTGCACCCAGAATTAAGCTCAGAATATGAATCTGAATCCTTTTCTGATTTTGAAGTTAGTTCGTAATTTTTTTGTTGCTCTATTTATGAAACTTTATTAAAATGAGGGAAATCGATTTTACATGCATCGAATATTTGATTTCAAGTCTACTTTATAGCAGCTCTATTTGAACTAGGAGCACAATTTTGAACAAGAAATAGATTTTAAAGATCTTCATTATGTCGAAATTAAATTGTGATTGAGACGGGCTGATTGTGTAAGTGCATTTTGATCAGTAATGACTTCAAAATTGTATGGTCTGTATTTTAGGCCTATTTAAGTCTCCTTGATGCTAAAAAATTTCTATTTACAATAACTCTACACTGTAAATCGCTGGATGCGAATATTAAATACAAAGATGCACCAAAATCACACACAATTTGAAACTAACATTTGATACGAGATTCTCGTATGCTTACAGAGATCTGATGTGTTTTTCATACGAAATCTCACCTACTTTCGTATTTGATTGGTATGTATTTACATACGAGACTCGATGCAAATTCGTCCTCATTTGTACTTCTCTGGCATGTAGAGTTTTAGGTCAAATAGCAAAAAAGTGATATACATGTATATTATATACTGCTGCCAAATAACTCTTTTCAGTAATACCAGTCGTGAATATTTCTCTATGATAGTGTGGTATTTAACTAGATTAGCTTTTTTTGTGAATTTTATGCTCTACGAGAATGTCGTCGTTGCTACATGCCTAGTACCCTAACTTTAACAGGACGCGTGATTACTTCTACGTTATGAACCAAGTCGATTAACATCAATTCATTCAAGCGATATTTTTGTGTAATCATGTTGACTTATATATCTCAAACATGAATATTTTTGCGTTCATGAATTATAATGTGTTTTTATATCGGATTGATAATATGCCTAATTTCAAAATTACACAATGCGTAATTGTTGGTCGTTGAATACTTATTGATTATTTATGAAATGCTTTCGACTTACATGTATTAAATTCGAATTCAGTATTGTAAGTTTGACTCTTGAATGTCATTATCTCACTACTTAAAAAGCAGTAGTAACATTAGTGTGATCTTTATTGATAAAAGGACTTAAATCAACATACATTGTGCTGGTATGGCTTTAATATGTAAAGAACACCACACTAGAAATAAGATAGGAAAAGCATACAAATAGATACAGAAATATTTTGGTATGCATCCTTCGTACGTGATTGGTATTGAGCGATTTACAATGTATAAGCGCTTGATCTTCAATTCAAATTCATTTTTGTTTCTTTTTTAAGTACTATGCAGCTTCATTATCTATTTTACAAGAAATTTGGAATTCACTATCGATGAAATGGACTCAAACCATTCTCGGATGATTTTGCATTCAAACCAATTTATGGTTTGATTTTATAGTGAAATTTAAACTCCTGAAATTCAAAACACAAAGATTTCCAAAATAAGATAATAATATAATTTATCGAATTCAATCTTAGAGAAAATCAAACCAGCTGCCTGAATGTGAAAGTGAAATACAAGACATTGACATGCTGTTGATTTGTAGAATATTCAAATTTAGAAGATGAAAGTGTCTTTTCTCCTTATTTGCAGGTATTGAGATGGAACAATACAAAAGTCTGGAATCTCTTCGTCTTTGTGACGTTGGATGGATGCCGACGAAGATTCGTGTGGACTTTCCTTTCATCAGTGATACCGTTGCCATTCATCAGCATTGGCTGTATTACCAGCGTGCAGATGATGGAAGATATTATCGCTTCTACCTTATCCCTTCCATAAACTCCAAGTTATTAGCCCCTTCTGAGGCCATGTATTTGTCAAATAATCCCTCCATGCGCAAGATTTCACCCGAGATTCCCAGATCGTGTAGATTCCTGTCAGATGGTGTTACTCTCTACTTAGTGTGTCAAATCAAAATGCATGAGTCATCCAAGAAGTCGTCAAGAAAAGCGTATTTGTATACAGTGAATGGTTTGAGCATCTCGAAAACTAAACTTGTTATTTATTTGTCAGGAGCAGACCTTAGTGAGTTATTTGTCGATCGTAGTCATCTCTGTCGTGTCCAAACTGCGCGGAAACACTCGATCACAACTGATTGTGTTGCAATTGGAAGTGAGACTATTCGACTTCCCTCAGCGACGCCAGGGAGTGATTCAACTTGTCGCGTCACTGTTAACTCTCAAAGTCAGCGCCTCTTGCGATGGTGTGCTGGGCGGTTGTCAGTCTTCGCATTGTGACCTTGAGAACTTTGTGGTCCTTCCGATGTTGTGCACTAAAATATAATCTGTCGTGAAACTTTGACTTCAGTGAATTCAATTTCTGGGGAAGTAGACCTAGCGCATACAGTATTTGGTAGAGTAAGTAACTCCGCATTTATTAAATCCCCAATGAGTACACACTTTCGATTTTATTAAATGAACTCGAGGGGGATAAAGTTGGTATTTGTTGTCAAATGTGAGATATGCAAATTTTTGCAGTTTTGAAGAAATTGCTACGGAATTGAGTGATCATGATTGTAAAGCAGAAGGGATGATGGTATTTCACAGATTCTCATGACAGCCTTGGAGATTTAATGTTTGTCAAATTAGAAATTCAATGGGTTCCTATTACTTTCATGCTCAACCTCAAGAGTATTTTCTTAAGGGTGATCATATCACAGGCAACCTGCCACTGGCAGAGCAAAATCACAGAATCAAAGACAATGATTTCAATTAACTTTGAAAGATGTAAATGGTTCCACATCACTATTCAGATTCAAGAAATGAAGCATGAATTTAGTGAATCATAAAATTATGCCGGTGAAATTGAGTTAAAAACTTGAAATTTCAGCCACGAAAGCACGAATAATATCGCGACTTTTTCATGAAGACTTCCATTATAATACGGTTCATGAAATTCCCGTGTTAATCAGCTTAATTTCCGCTTTGTTCACTAGGTGACATGCCACGCGTGATTCACGCGTAATTACGGAACACCCCAAAACATCCGTGGTTAAAGACATTCTATTCTTCTACGCGCGTACATACGCGCTGCACTAAGAGTCAGAAATCACTTGATCTGATGCTGTTAAAACATGGGAAATGTTTTTGAATACGCGCGGGCGAGCGTTTATAGTTTGCGCGTCGTCTACGGTTGTATGCGCTGCCGCTTGAACCAGGAATGAACAGTCTGTCTTCCCTGAGCATGAAATTGAGGTCCTATCACATTGTTTACCCTCTGATACATGCAGCACATGAGACGCAAAGTCTATATAACAGGACTGCCGACAGATGTTGCAGCAATATCCCGCATAGCCACGGATGTTTAGGATCATGTATTTACGTAGCTTGCGCGTGAATTACGCGGAATTGAGCGTGGCATGTCACCTAGTGTTAGGATGCCTTTCATCAAATATTCATTCCTTTTGATTTCCAACTTGTTTCTTACTACTTGTATAGGGGCGTCATCTCGGTAGTATATAAATTGGCAAAATTTTGACTTTTTAAAACTGCTCAAATAATTTTTTGGACCACGGGAGCGTTATCTCCGCAAAAAACTGAATCTTTTTATATGAAAATTTTTACAGTATGCAGATATTGTTTTGAGTCGACACTCTACCCATATATCCCTACTCTATGACCTATCTCTTTGCTGGTAGGTTTCCGTAGATGGGTAGTATGGGAAGAATCGTATCTCGTATGCTAGAGCGAAATGGCACACACCAAAGAGCCACACACAGTCTACTTTAGTATTCTCAAACAATAGTCGTCATTGAATAAGCAGTGAGTCTCAGACAGTAGCCAGTGGTGTGCGTGTTATCATATCACACATCACTCTCACAGTACCTCTCATTGATGAATACAACGAATAGACTGAGTGAACGAATTTTCGTACACCTGCCAACTGCTAAACTAAGAATCTGAAAGAATCGTGGTGATCGAAGCATTTTGAAGGAATTTGCAGCAATCCGGCCTTACGACTTTTTCCTATCTGTAAGGCATTCGGAATTCCTTTTTGCATGCCTGCCGTATGTGCCATCGTTTTGAATTTCTAGGTAGCTGAAAAACTAGAGCAATCTAATTCTGTGACACACTCAATTAAATGTTGAGGGAGATAATGACAATTATGACACGGTTGGCCTGACTTGGAGATCATGACAATCACAGTAAAGTAGAAACCAGGGATGTCAAGTCGGAGTGCCGGAGTCGTGCCATTTTGATCGAAATCCGAGTCGGACTCCTAGCAAATGATGGAATGCCGGCATTAGACCCGAAATATAAAACAAACAAACAAATTATTTATCCTCGTGTATGCCTGGCACTGCCTGGATGTCAAATTTATCTGTCAAAAGAAGTAGAGAGAACAGTACAAAGCTAATGATAGTCGAAGGAGTAAGCCGTGAAAGGATTGTCTTTTCACCTCGGTGATTAAACAGACAAGCCTCCTTCGCTTCGATCACCGAGCCATCGACTGCCCCGATATTTTCACATCTACATGTCAGCTCCTCTTCCCGATGCAACTGTACGTGGAGTGCCTGTTATTGTACACAAGGCTTGTGAAAAGGAAACGATGGTGTTGTTGACGCCCGCATAACGAATAATGGAATGGTGCGGTGACGTGTGAATACAGGATTTTCTTTGTTGTTTTTCTAGCTTTGTCAGATGCTAGGATGGAATGATTGACAAATGTACATACAGCAATGATCACTTCAGTTCACGTAAACCTATTTTGAACTATGGTCCAGGATATCATTTTTGAAAACTACTGCCCTACTTACTATCCGGAGTCGCAGTCTGAGTCCTTTCAAAATGATAGGACTCCTCATCCCTTGTGCAAACTATCCTTCCTCTAACATCTATTTCTCTAACAGCTAGGAAATATGCAAATTCTACGGTACTTGGGAATCATGCGCCTTCTACGGACGATGTAAATAGGTCGTCCGCATGGTGTGACGGTGTAAAGCTTTATTGAGTTATATGTTGAGACATGATATGGCAGTGGGATGTGAGAACAAGGTTCAATCAAAACACTGTAAATCGGAAACTGAAAACAAAAATTCTTTCCCGCAAGGATACTACATATATACCAGTACGTGAGATTAAATCATTATGCCGATGAAAATGACTGCATGAAAATGATTAAAATAGAGACACACAATCGTATTTGATTTTGATATGATAATTTGGCCACAAAAATGCTTGAAATTAATCATTTTTTTGCCAAATTCAGGTGTTTCAAAATGTAAGAAGACCTTCAAGGCAGCTGTTTTAAGTCAGGTGATGTGACACATGATACATTAAGCTGTAATCATGTCAATATCAGCTTTATAGCTCCACTTAGTCATCGCAAACTATTCATCAGATTAAAAGCCAATTTTTTCTTTTAATGCATAAAATACTTAAATCGATATATTTTGCAAACTAATGTTCCCAAGGTGATAATATTACACAGAAATGTAGCTGAGGTGAAGCTCCTAATGTTGAAATTTAAAAGATGTCAATACGTTCAGTCGTTACATGTTGACATGAAAACAAAAATCAACTAAAAAGTGCTTAGTTTTAAGCACTTTTTAATTAAAAGCATTCCTGTTATCAACGTGAAAGTTCTTCTTGCAATACGTTTTGAATATATACTTAGATATTCATGGGCCATCATATAGGTCACGTCTATAAGTGCCTCTGGCTTATTGATTACTTAGCAATTTCAAAATGTTTAAAGAAATGCGACAAATAAACGCTAAGTTTCTAATTATCATAAAGATAATTTTTAGAAAATTGATGCCCGAAACCAGATGCGCTGCGATTTTCTGAGATCACAGCGAGTTTTCATTCCATTGTGAGAAAAATAGCAATAAATATCAAATATCGAAAATAACAGGATTGAATATTTATTACAATAAAAAAATGATTAAAATTAAACACTTTTCATAAGCATCCAAATAGCCGCATATCACCTGCTTCTGAAACTCACACTGATTAGCTTCATGTGATATATACTCTTATATATTAGGTTTTCAAGTGCAGATGACCCGGACAAGCAAATCCTTGATTTTATCTAGTCAGTGAATGAAAGCTTTCCAAAAGCTGTATACCCTGGAGATCATATACATGTATGTCTCGACGAAAGTGTGATCAAATCTTCTCACAGACACTCAACAGGAAAGGTGGAAATTATGCGAAAGCCAAGACCAGTGGGCAATGAAGTAAAGGAGATGTCTGACGATCGCAATGACACAGTTGTCCGAATCGAATGAAGGTAGAAAGAAAATGAGAGAAAAGAATCACGTCTCTGAGTACGGTGCTATCACAGCAACGGCAGCCTACTTCGTTTGACAAAAGAAGTGGAAGGAGAGCAATCATTGCATATTTCTGGTTCGGATCTGTGACATTTGCCGTTGAGCTCATGAAGTTGGATTGTACTGACAATGTTGGTGAAAACATCGCTCATGAAAACTTTCCAAAACAACTTCTAAATGAGTCTCAACTCAGTAGAGGAGAATAGACAGGATGTTCCTCTTCAAGTCACAAGTTCTCGAGCTTTACAAATGAAACAGTTTCTTGCGACATGTTCAACAACAATAGCTGGCAACTCAAGGAAAAGAAACATCAGGGTGAAATTTCAAGACCTCAAGTTGCTGAAGAATATCTGAAGTAGGCCTGCGCATAATCAATCGATACCTTTGGTCATTATCGAACAGGAGCTAAAGGTCTAGACGATGTTGTAAAAACTCACTCGACTAATCTCCGCCAAGCTTGCGGGATTCTCGGATTTGTTTTCACTAATGCCTATCTCGCTTGTCGATCGTTCAAACACAATCAATCAAATTTGCCACACGGACAATTCCAAATGGCATCAGGAAGCGCGCGGTCTGATCACTTGTGCAGAAGAACTAAAAGCCGAAGCGAATCCGGAGGCTAATGTCTCAGCAAGTGACTCAAATATCCTAATTGAAAATTCTCATCGCCTACCTCTTCTTGCCCAAAACCTTGTTGCATTGATACTGATACGTACCGTACCAGGAAAGTCATGGATTTATAAAAAGAAAAACGTCACAAATCTCTCCCGAAATTTGTATAATGCCGAATACAAACAAATGTTTGAATGAAAATATAATACAAGTAAAATCGGCAAACGTTTCGCGTCCAGACGCTTGGTCACTGCCTTACTAAATAATTATTTAGCGTCTGGACGCGAAACGTTTGCCGATTTTACTTGTATTATATTTTCATTTAAACATTTGTTTGTATTCGGCATTATACATATTTCGTGAAAGATTTGTGACGTTTTTCTTTTTATGCATTATGCGCTTCCCGCCTCAAGCCATTACATAAGTCATGGATTAACGATAGCATTCGAATACCATTTCTGTAATACTCCTATATGCAAACCCTCTTCAAAAAGTAAATGCTGGCTGAAGCGTAGAAATAATGGCGTTCCTCTGAAATCACAGCAAGAAGAAATCACCTTGGGGGTATCAAGAACAATTTCATTTTGACTTCTTGTACTTCATGACCACATTTTATGAGTGTTTTTCAATAAGAAGTCCACAAATAAAAGGGTTTGAGTGCGGGTAAGCCCTCTGAACACACGTCACATTGTTGCAGTAATAAATGTGCACCGATTAACAGTGCCAGAACTTGAGAAACATCAAATGGTGTGTTTATAGCTGATACTTAGATATTTTGTAATTTTGACAATTTTCTGTTTCAACTTCATAACATATTATCTCTGAAAAACAGTAGAGAAAGAATTAGAACCTCATATTTCATACAAAACAATCTTATATCATTGTGAGGTGGCACTGTTATAATCAATCAACTACCATCAATACTCGAAATTCTGGAGAGATGTAAAAGTGCTTAAAATTAAGCGCAAGTGCTTAATATTGAGGACTCGGTCAAATCATCATTAATGTCTGCTACATAAACTGCAATTAATGGCCTGAGATTGCATACTCATCAAAATTTAATATAAAACGAACAAAAGTTTGCATAATTTTGGTATCTGATCATACACGATTTCTAGCAGTATTTACTTCAAGCTAACTTAAGCTATAAAAACAGACATCGACTTCACGTTTAATGAAAATTTGCAGGTGGATAGTGAAAAACACGATTGCAGCATATATTTTTAATATTCCACAACAAGCATATCGCTCCCTCAATTTATAGACGATTTTTATTTTTAAGACAAAGCTCCGCGACGCTCTTCGTCACGGAGACAGTCTCAAGGGACATGTAGATACATGGGCAGTTTGACTAACTTGCAGTTGGCAGTTGGATTATCTTGATCATCTGCTTTTGTGCATCGGGTTCGCATTGAAAATCAGCCAGCTTTCGTGCTCTACAGTTTACAATGTACTCACCTTGTGAGTTACATGGGACAAGCATTTCCACTAGTTGAAAAATGACATACGGCATATCCATCAAACAACTGTTTTGGCAATTAAAAACAAATGGATTTGGACCAATGGAATATGCACAGGACTCAAAGCGCAGTCGGAGAAAATGACAGACGTTGGCAGGACGCAGAGCACTGTCGGAGTACGCTGACAAACGCTAGCAGTGGATATTATGTCTGACTTTTCTGAATTATGTCAAAATAAGGTATACATCTCTCAGATACTCAGCAGATCATTTTTCTCTCTTTGGTATCGACTGAAGGATTTATCCGTAACGTAGCACTTGACCATGAAGAAGCTCGCGCAGTGCATTCCAGTATGCGGACAATTCTTGTTTCTCAACAGCACACTACTTGCAAGGAAGCCTGTCTCTGACAGCAGAACGCGACACGCGTGCATACGCTTCTGACTATCCAAGATTCGTTCATTAATCAGCAACTTTGTGAAATATTGCTTAACGATTTCCATTATTGAGGCATTTTGCGAGGCATTATTGTCAAATAAACGATTATTATTAATAATATTATTATCATTATTATCATAAGTCAACAACTATTGCAACAAGCATAAAGGCGTTCTGCGAGGTATCCAATCTATGCTTGTAGGACTATTCAATCTATCAATTAATTGATGTAAATAAATTGATTGCTCAGTAATTCCAAAATTGATCAATTTTTGACGATCTCTGTCAACGGGCATATCATTTTCGACCTTAAGGATCATTTTTGATGGTAATTGAACGAAATCGGTACAGAGTGGCTCCCCAGCATCTTCGTGACGATATATTCGCTCTGTGGTTGGTGAGATGTCAATTGTTTTCCCCCCAATACAATTCTATTCTGCATCCCTTCTGATACTTGTTCTAATTTCAGTCATTCGATGACATGCAACCTGTACATCTTTCCCTTCTCTTCGTCTTCGCTTGTGAAGTTGAATTGGAAGTAAATTTAGCTCTACACAAACCAGCCACTCAAAGCTCTGTCTATCACGGTCATATTCCTTCCAAAGCTGTTGACGGAAACACAAACGGAGACCTCATCCGCGGTCAATCATGCACTGAGACCATATCAGGTCATCAATCAAAAGGTCATTTTTGGAACGTTGATCTGCAGCAGGAATATTTCATCGGCAGAATAGACATCTACAACAGAAATGACTGTTGTTCAGATCGACTTACAAGTGCAAAAATATATTTGAGCAGTATTGAGTTGTACACGTGGAAGACCGGATTGAGGAATCAATTTCTGTGTGGAGAGATACCAAATTCACAACATATCCATGTGTTTCACATCCGATGCAATCACACTCTGGGAAGATATCTCTCAATTACGCTGAACAGATCTGTGTCACTGGCTTTGTGTGAAGTGGAGGTGTTTGAAAGCAGTAAGTAGATCGCATTGTTGGTGAGTAAATAGGTTTTTCAGCCAATATTTCAAACGTTGTTTTTCTCTAAAAGTCGTTTGTATATCTCCGTCCGTTTCACTGGCCACTTTCGCAATCCAAGTGAGAATGACAATGAGGCGATTTCTATGCCTCATTATTTCAACTTGTAGATATCTCAAGTTTGACATATTCTAAAGTTCTGAGCTGTATTGATTGTGCAGAAAATTATCATAGATTTGGGTCTTCCAGATCAATATCTTTTGGTGTCAAAGATTTCAGGTTTACTAGCGATGTATGAGCTCCAGTGATTTAAGCTGTCATTTGAAAGGTCTTCATTGACAAGCATCCACTGCAGATTTTCCAACCGTGATCGAACTCCTGTGTCGATTTAAACGTTCAATACATAGATGGCGGAATAGACAGGGCTATCGTGGGAAATGGGGATTGATTTCGAATCCTCATTCAATGCATGCAACTAAAATTGAAACTAAAAATTATCTGCAGAGACATTTTTGAGACAGACGCAAATAGGAGCATTATTTCTTAACCCATTAAACGCGGCTGTGATTTTTTTGCATATTTCGAATTATACCATTAAACATAGCTTGAAATATCACGAAACATGAATATTTTCACATGTAGAATGAATACGAGTCATTTCGGATCGAATTCGGATATGGCATATATATATATATATATATATATATATATATATATATATATATATATAGAGAGAGAGAGAGAGAGAGAGAGAGAGAGAGAGAGAGAAATAAAAGCCCAGAAGGAAAACAAACTCAACTTTGGATTACTACCCACCGGTTGCGTCCCTTTCATGGGACTTCTCAAGGGATAATGATTTTCTTTGATATTTTGAATTGGCATACATCTAGCACAGGATCATAGAAATGAGTTATTGATACATAAATATTTCAGCAAAATCGTCTATGGGTCAAAGGTTGATAAAAAAATGGAGATATCTTTCCGCCGTAGTGGTCAGGATAGTTATTATTGTCACAAAAATCACTAAACGTTCTATTCCGCCAATTCCACTGTTTGTAGTTATTATGTTGCATTTCATACCGTTCGTTGTTCCTCCATTTGTTGTAATTGCAGCTTCTGTGTTTGATATAATGATCGTAATTGATGTACCTTTTATTCATATTGTAGTTTTGTATTTCACAACATTCGTTGTTTCTCCTGTCGTTGCGTTTAAAGCCATCGTAGTTTGCATTAGAATAGTTATTATATCGTTTGTTATAATTTGTTCTGAAGTTTCTCCAGTTATTATAATTTGCATTGTTATTCGAAAGTTGACGTTCTTTTGGTACCACTAATTGTTTTTGTACTGTTTTACTTTCACTATTAATGGAAATTAATGTGATAATAACTCATTTCTATGATCCTGTGCTAGATGTATACCAATTCAAAATATCAAATAAAATCATTATCCCTTGAGAAGTCCCATGAAAGGGACGCAATCGGTGGGGAGTAATCCAAAGTTGAGTTTGTTTTCCTTCTGGGCTTTTATTTCTCTATTAATTCACCATTTTTGACTCACTCTCTTTTCACAATATATATATATATATATATATGGCATCGCGTCCTACCACTTCTAAAAAGTAGTAAACTTTGGTTGTGACAATAAAAGGCAAAATGAAGCACTGAACTTTATAAAACTGCAATAAAAACAATTTGCCTGGTGCGAACATCTTGCTTGTGGATTTCAAATTCCATTTTGCACATCCGTTATTCAGATTAACTGCCTTGATGCATTATTCAGTTACATGTTGTAGGCTACATGTAAATCAAATTCAGATCAGACCAATGTATAATTTGTAATTTTTACTTGTAGTTTTACTCAAAAAATAATTTGTGTTATTGTTGCATGATATAAACCAGATCCCACAACAGGGTACAACAGCCTCTAAAACTCATGCAAATACACATGCTTTGAACACATGTACTTATATCAGTAATTTTCTCTTTAGTAGGCCTAGTTTGGTCTGTAAAACGACTATCTTGCTTATGTGTGCTCAACAGTTCATGAAATAAGTTACCAAATGTGGCATGCTTTGAAACACTTGTCGCACAATCCCACACCACCTTTGTAGCATTTCGTTCGTGAAAGATCTTGGCCCAAAGCGCAGCAGCTGCTTACATGTAGGTGTACCAATGATTTATAGGCCTACCATCGTTGGGCATTGCCACCGACAAAGTCTGACATCCAGCTTCTCCAATGCAATTATTTTTTATCTTTTTTAGAGTTCAAAATCGTCTTCCTCATCTGCACCATGATCGTTTATTTCAGTGGGTGTCATTTGTTGCTATTCTGAAATAAAAGAGAATTATTGAAAATGGCTTTCGCATGCACCATGTAATTTTCAGAATCATGCGAATCCTGCATCACAAGAGACGAAAATATTCAAATGTTGTGTCTTCAAAAAATTGACAAGATGGTTTACACTAGGTGTAGAAAGTTATAGTAATAGCAACTACGAAGCTTCTTAAGCAAATAGTGGTGCAGTGTGGTCAGAGTGTGTCCATCATTTTCAAACAATGGGTAGGCCTACTGATGTCAATCCTGATCTCACATTTCGTCAACTTCCTTGTACATGACTTGCATAATGCAAGATAATGGAAGTACCACATAAACTGATAGCTCATAATTTTGCTGTTAAACAAGTGGCATTCGATAGGCATTTTTATATTAGTAGGTACATGTACAAATTAGGCCTACCTGATCATCGTCAAGGCCATTTTCATCCTCTTTATCACTGTCTCTGTACTGTCTTCACCATCTCATAACTGGAGCTACATCATAATATCATCCTCTCCATTGTTAACTAGATCATACAGCGTATGAATCGCTGAAGTATTTTTGTCTGAAAGATATGCTTATTCTGACATTCACAGTAGCGGATTACGCGATGGCATATACATATTCCAGTACGTATTGCTGCATTGCCACTGAACTAAATCGAATTTGAATACGAAACTGGTGCACAGGCCTAGAAAATACGTCAAATAAAACATGTATGGACACGAAAAGATCAAAATTGAATATTTTGCTCAATTTACTAAAACGAATAACTTCTTCGCGCCATTTTGAAAAACAATTTGAATTTCCCGCCAAATAGATGAAATTGAAAAAGTCATTTCACATCACAAATCTTGAACAACGTTCTAAGTTATGTTTTGTCAAAAAGAAATGATCCGAAAAACGAGTTTTTACGTCTAGAATGAAGCATAAATGAAGGTAAGTTACCTGGCATATACATTTAGGCCTATAATATGCTAACGCGTTTAGTGGGTTAATATTGTTTTAGATATAAATCTCAATTTGAATTCAATGTGAACATGCTGCAAACATCCTACAAATTACCTTCAAACCTCAAGTGTCTAAATTGAAACATCGGGCAGCCACCGGCTCTGTAAATGATTGTGTTCACTTTCTGATTTGTTGTTTAGGATTTCCATTTCATCTATTGCGGTGAGTTACAGTGTCCACCCAGGATTGATTCAGGCACTATGAAAATCTTGAATGTACCGTATCTCGAACACTAAAATTGCAATCAACTTTGATTATATCCCAATGACTCATTTCTAAGGCAGCTGAGAATTTTTGTTTGAACTGTGAGAATGAATTCTTTCATTAAGCGTGTTAGCAAGCTTAATTGTATAAGCATTAATAAATTTGACGATTGGAAGTTGAGAATATTGAAAATTACAAGAGACCGATTGTATAAGTTGTTCTTACCGAAATCTAGCAAAAGCAAAATTAACTATTTGATGGAAGTTATTAAAGACTTGCAAAATCATTTTATAATAGCATCTGTGGATAAGGCAAGTAGTAATTATTCTTTCATATGTAAAAAAATTTACATTATAATTCTATTGAAAGAGTTGGGATTTGATCTCAGTTCCCTGTTACTCGTAGGAAATGATACTTATGTTCCTACTAAACTTAATTCAATTGACGTTATTAGTTGTCACCAAAACGACTTGATTTTAAAATTCAATATTAAATGTCGAGAAGATAATTTAAAGCTTCCTAAACTATTTTGGCTTCCAAAACTTCATAAGTCTCCCTACAAATTTCGATTTATAGCCGGGGCCAGGAAGTGTACAACCAAACGACTGTCACTTAAAGTCAATAAAGGTCTGTCTGTCATTAGAGACCAGTTCAAAATCTACTGTAATGCAATATATAAGAACAGCGGTGTTAACTGTTTTTGGAGCATCGTGTCGACAGTTGAATTTCTTAAAAGAATAGATAATGAAAAAAATACATAACCTTCAGGTATTCGATTTCTCAACCTTATATACTAATCTAGATCAAGAAGACGTTAAGTTACATATTTACAGTCTACTCGAATCAATTTTTAATGACACGAACCGCAACTATCTCTGCATAGGCTAAGACAAAAGTTTCCTAGCATCGAAAAAATACGGTGGTTATAATAATTTTACGAAAAATAAGTTTAAGGAGGCTATTGCTTTCATATTAGATGAAGTCTTCGTTACGTTTGCGGACTTCACCTTTCAGCAGACTAGTGGTATTCCGATGGGTGGTAATTGCAGCCCACTGCTAGCAGATTTATTCTTAGCGCATTGTGAATTTCAGTACATGCAAGCACTAATGCGTAGTAAAAAGTTCGGACTGGCAAAAATTTCTTCTAATACGACTAGGTATATAGATGATTTGTGTATGATAAACTATAGTCATTTTAATAACTTAATTTTAGATATTTACCCAAAAAGTCTTGAACTTCCAGTAACCCAGCAGAAGTGGCTATGATAACAAACAAGTTAAGTGGATTATTTAGATGTAAAACTTAAAATTGGAGAGCATATGATTGAGACCTCGGTATATCATAAAATCGATGATTTTGATTTTCCAGTAACCCTGTTGACATTTCCTGATAACAACATGCCTTACAAATTAGGGATTCGTGTGTTCGCAGGGCAAGTAATACGGTATGGTAGAATATGCTCGCACATTAAAGATTTCATTAATAAAACGAGTAAAACATTGCACATTCATGAAGAGGTTATGACAAGAAATTATTACGACTAGAAACATAAAAAGCTCTTCATAAGCATAGCTCCTTACTGCACAAGTTTGGACTATTTGCTGCACGACAGCTATTTGATCTGTGTTCTTCCTGAATCTCCTCATTTTCTTTTCTATGAACACTGCCGAACATGGAATTTTTAAAGTGTGGTCGAAGCTGCTATCTATGTGCAGGGCCGCGCTCGGATGGATTTGAGCGTTCAGGTTGAGAGGCCGAAACGCGATTCCTGTCCGAGTTACCTGCTGATGACCTCAGCTACCCACGGGGAACGGATAATCAGTCCTTTTAAGGACTTAAATTCTTTCAAAAAACATTCCAAAAAACTATTATAAATCTTAAAAGTCACAAAAAATGTTTTTTTCATTTATACTCCTTTTCTAACGTTTCGTTTTAATATTTATTTCATTTAAGAGTTCATCATTTCATTTCTTGAATTTAATTTTCATATGATTTTATTTTATTTTTATAATATTTCATTCATTTGTAAACTTTAATAAATTTAATTTTCATCTAGGGGTTTAACGTCTAACTTAAAACTAAGTTATTTGAGACAACTACAGAAGTTTCACATGTTCAGTTTAATCTCCCTTTTGTTATCTTATATAATATAAAATGCAAAACGCCGACAAACTCCTCTTAAACCATGAAACTTTACGCCAATATGATACTACCATGTAATAGAACAAAAAAATTGTAGTTAAAACCGCCCGGTCTCATTTCCCAAAGTATCATAATTACAGAGAAGAGTAGACTTTTGTGTAAATTTTTACCGAAAAAATATTAATTACACAAGTAACTATATTAAATTTACAAATGAACTCCTCATTTGCTTTCAAAAACTGGCTCGCTATACATGCGTCTCATTGCTTCTAATGTTTCACGACGGATTCAGCAACAGCCAATAAGAACGCGATCTAAATAGTAAGACAGCCAATCAGTGTAGGCGAATACGGACAATGTATTCAAGGTATGCAACAATGTAACTAGCACTGTCTTAATTTAACATACTTATGCATATAAATCCTGGACGAAGTCCGGGGGCCTTACTAGTGATTAGTTATAGATAAACGTTACGTGACGCTGATAGGGTCCAGATGGGAAAAGCTTAAGTGTCATCACGATGTTTAGATTAAGGTTTAGGATGGCGCCTCGAATTATCCCTCTAGTCACAATTACATAATAACGTTTATTAACGATTCTGCTTGAATTATCAAGTCATTAGGACTTCAGACCCTTGTCAGGTAAGCAGACAATTCCAGTCTTGTGAATTATTAATAACTTTTTTAATTTTAAGATACTCGTAATTTGGGTTGGTATTAAGAGGTTTTCTTTGCAGTAATAATTTTATTATTTATGGCTAATTAACTATTTCTTTTCAACTACCTAAATACGATTTTGTGATATTATTCACTTTCTTTCACACGGCTCTTGAATTCGCACGTGAGCTTCGATTCGCTTATATGCAATCCACAGACCTGACTTACAAACTGCTGAGAAACATCCCATGCAGAATGTGGAAGTGTTAGGAGATAGCTCAATTAGCCATCGCTTTTAGTTCTGCTCAAGCAGTCTCATCGTCAATGTTTCAGTGTTTTGTGTAGCTCATTCTAATAACTATTCCAAGCAGAACACTGTCTTTGTGTGAAACACAAAAGTTTGTTCAATCCATTGTACTCAGCATTACTTTGCAGAATTCTTAAATGCGTCTCAAAATAACAAGCAATCAATGATGTATCAAGGTCTCAACTTTGCGGTAGTTCTTTATATGTTTAGATGACAATAGGAGATATAACAAAGTCTCATGTTTAATTTGTGAGGTTGTTTTCTTCTCCATCTGTGGGTACTCTCATGCAAATTATCACCCAATGAAAGTGTCGTTGGTACGCTTCATTATTCTGCATTCAAATTCAGTCATTCCATTCCTCAACATGTTGCGCGCAGGACTCCTTCTTTTCTTCATTTTGGAGAATCTCTCTAACAGCAAGCTTGTACTAGGACAGAATTTGGCTCTGCACAAGCCGACATCCCAAAGCTCTGAGATGAATAGTGCGGGAAAATCATCGAGTGGTGCAGTTGACGGAAATAGAGGAGGTAATTTCAATGAAGATAAGTGCACACACACGTGGGTAAGAGAGGACAATGATGGGAATTTCATGCCATACGACCATTACTGGACTGTGGATTTAGAGCAGAAATATTACATTGACAGAGTTGATATCTACAACAGAATAGATTGTTGCTCAGAGCGCTTAGGAGGAGCAAGAATTTATGTGAGCAGGATTGAGCCGTTCACTTGGACAGCCGGATGGAAAAATCAACTGTTCTGTGAACAAATCTTGAACTCTGAAATGCGAAGAAAGATAGGAATCAACTGTCGCAACCAACAAGGAAGATATGTGTCCATCACAATCAACAACACAATCGCATTGACTTTGTGCGAAGTGGAGATATTCGGAAGCGGTAAGAATATCTGCTTCTTTTTGTATTAGTGAGTCATCCTGTAAAGCGCAAACATCATTTCCTCTAACACACGAGGCCTTTGAAATGCAGATCAACGTGTATCAGGATGCGCCTGCCTTTTAAGGGGTGAAATGGAGTGCTTAGACACAGGATAGCTCAACGGCTTTATTTACTATCATCATCATGACAGGTGATTATCTTCATGACAGAAATTACAGGCAAATACTTGGCATGAAGCGAATTATGAGTTTTGCTGAGTTTTTACCTTTAAATTGCAAAACAACGCATTTCAGAAGCATGAACAACTTTATTTTATTTAAATGTATTCTATTAGCCACAACATCTACAGCAATAATCCAATTACAGCCGTTGATAAAAAAATTGAAAAGACATAAAGAAAGAAAAGGTATAAAATATAAGTGCTAAAATAGCCGTCATTCGAAAACGCAGAGAACGCTTAAAGGAAGCAGTGCTATTTAAAAAAAGAGAGATCTTCTTCACACGCACAATTTGTCAAGTGGCAAGCTCTTGGTATGAAATCGAACTTGCACAATAAGAAGCTGGTCTTTTTTTTCTGTGGAGCAAATAGCACAGTATGTCTTGTGGACAATTTGATTCACCAGGCACAATTTTGCGTTGCATTTCAAGACAAAGATCGGCAATTTAATTTTTAATGTCATTAAATTTTGAAAAGTGATATGAAATGATATCTTCAAACTTTCTTGTTCCATTCCATTACTAATCATAGAATCTTCGCATTTTGTATTGAAGTAAATTTAGTCTCTTTCGTTTGTTCTATCATGTCCTTTGTCGCTGGTTGATTCATGTACTGGTTTGATTTCGTGCTTTAGATACTGGTGACCTAACCAACTGCGTAATTTAGGCATATTTGTATTTTGAGTGTATAAAGCTTAAATCTAAACTTGCGCTGTCTAATGTATAGGCCACAGGCCCTACCTAAGCTTTTCTATGCAATAAGCTTTGTATGACTAAACTCATTTCTTCGGTCTTCCATTATTTGGAATATATCAATGCCGCAAGCAAATCAATTTCAATTTCATTGGCAAGAGCAGTAAAAGTAGCATTGTAGCAGAGTAAATCGAAAAATTCGCACGACTAGATCTAGCCTATTTACGATGTATACCTAAATATATTTCACTAAAAATATGGCATAATTTTTAATAGTAGTTTAAGTAGTTTATTATAGTTTTAATAATAGTTTTCATAATAAAAAATAAGATGATATCACTGCCGATCATACTTTCAAGAGTATAGTCAAATTGAATTTTGTACACAAACTTTCATAATTATTTGAACAATAGTGGATACTACTCACGCAGCAAAGGTGTTTCACAGATCGCTTTTGAGCATTTTTCAGCTTACTGGCCAAACATTTGAAGTCAGTATACCAAACTGATGAACATTAATCAATGTGAGCATGAATATGCGCATTGAATAATACTTTTAGGACATGTACACTGTAAATCGCTGGATACGGAAATTACATACAAACATATATCAAAATCACATACAATTTGAAACTAACATCTGAAACGCGATTCTCGTATGTTTACAGAGATCTGGAATGTTTTTCATTTTCTTTCGTATGTGATTGGTCAAAAGCCATTAGAACTATTTTATCTGTGATTGGCTGTGTTACATTGAAATACAGGATACATTTATTATAAGATATTAACTCAATCAGAATATCGTCGTTGCTACTAGTTTACTAGCATCAGTAACAGGACGTGTAGGATGCTTTCCTAAGGGACCCAAGTTCATTAACATCAATTCATTCTATCGATAATTTCTGTGTAATCATGCTGACTTATATATCTCAAACAAAACTATCTTTTCCGTTCATGAATTATAATGTACTTTTATTTCGGATTGATAATGTGCTTAATTTTAAAATTACACAATGCACAATTGTTGATGGTTGGATACTTATTGATTATTTATGAAATGCCTTAGAAATGCATGCATTAAAATCGAATTCAGTATTGAATGTCATTATCTCACTACTTCCAAAACAGTAGTAACATTAGTGTGATCTTTAATGACAAAAGGCCTTAAATCAACATGGTTTAAACATCATTGATGCTTTCCTTTAACATTGTGCTGGTATGGCTTTAGTATGTAAAGCATACCACATTTGAAATAACATCCGAAAAGCATATAAATATATACCAAGAAAATACAGAAATATTTTGGCATGCATCTTTCGTGTGTGATTTGTATTGAGCGATTTACAGTGTACATCAGTTGAGGATTTCATGACTCTTTTGTCAAACACAAACTTCCGATATGCTCTCTTTGCATTAAATGACAAATTAGAGGAAAAATCACTCCAAGATCTATTATCTTCACAACATGACACAGAAAGCTGTTGGTGAGCACATAATTGAAGGTTGCATCACGAGTTGGATAACACAACAAGTTGAAATTACGGTAACATTCACAATGTGCAATTACGAGCCATAGCAATCTTGGGTCAGATAATCAACAGATCAATCTATGCAGGCGGGCAGTGTTATTCTACTATAGCGCTAGAAAACGCTATCTTAGCGCTGTCATAGCGTTCGAAGTTAGAATAGCGTCACAAAATTGTGTTGAGACAGAGCCTTTCATACAAACTTCAGCGTGTGCAAAATGTGGAAATACTTTGTCAGACAGTCTGACGCTATCTGTGTTTCATACAACTTACACAAGCTGTGAGGATCTCGAACGCTATCTAAGAAAGTGATATCTATGGTATTTCTTTATTCAGCAGTTGAAACAAGTGAAATTGCATCAACAGCACTTACATGAGGACGCAATGCAAGTGATTTAGAACTTCATGTTGATGTAACTGAAACTACCACAGTTAATGCATATGCATGGCCAGAGTGTAACAATGAGAACTGATATGGCGGCTACGTTTCAAAGAAAATCAACGAAGTAACACTTTCGTAGATTGAGCTTCATTAACTGCTTAGAACTCCACAGTGCAAGTTAACTTTCAAACTGCGTAGCTTCGAGATTCGATTCTAAATTGCTATTCGAGAAAGATCAAATCGGTTCGATTCGACTGGGCAAAAATTGCTCCAAGTGCTTTCTTTTGATTTCCTATCACCTCTCATTCGACATGACTTTAAAGGGAAGCTTTGATAAGCTTGTTATTTTGGATTCTCACTTAACCCTTTGAACCATGAGTTCCCACAGTATGCCTGCCCGTATATCATTTTCTCCTTCGCAGAAACACTGATCTGAATTTGTCTGATATGGATGGCTTCGGACAATGTACTCAGTTTTTCACGTTCTTGATTTTGATTGGTTGCTGGGACAATACAGCGACTGCTGTTCAACGTATTCCCATCGCAAAAAACGTATCTAAGTAACCACAAGAACAATTAGAACGCTTTTCCATTACGCAATAAAGTCAATGGTGCTTCTTTTTTACTCAGGCCGGAAAATCGGCCTCTCGGGTTCAAAGGCTTAAGGCGGTAAAAGACGTCTGTTGCTGGACAAGAGCTAGTCTGTTGCATGCTGCTCATATGACTTGTGATTGTAAGCTCAGGTTCCTGAAATATTTTAAATAAAGTAGTGTTCATGAAACGGAGCTTCCGCAATTCTCAATTTTCAAGCTCAAGAAAGAATCAGTCTGCATTGTAGTGCCTAGCACAGAATTAAATATTTTGTTTATCTGCTTCGGTTTGCTAGAAGTGTGACTAATACGAAATTGACGGCACATCGAGGACCCTATTAAGTGAGCAAAAAAGAATTCCTAATACCTTACAGAGATAGGAAAAAAGTCGTGCGTCGCTTGCGGATTAATGACAGTTCCAGCAAAGTGCTTCGATTGCCAAAATTCCTTCAGATTTGAAGAATTCAGATCATTGCGCACAAGTTTTCCCCATAATGTTGGCCCTTCAGATCATTATCAAAAAAAGTAGCAGGCGTACGAAAATTAGTTCACTTGATGATTTTAGTGATTTAGTTCATCCTCTCTTCGGCTTTTCTACCTTATAGTGCTTGCAATCGAATGTTAACCAAGACAGGGATGTCTTTTGGTGTGTGCGAAGTTATATCACAGCACGCACGCATCTCTCACTGGCTCTGGTGTCCTCTGCTGAGAGCTTATTGTTTGCCATTTCCAATAGCAAGCGATACACGAATTATCTATTCGAGAAGGCGCAAGTTGTCTAATTCTGTGATATGCCATTTCGATACAATTCTTCCTTTACAGGAAACCGAAGCACGCGCAGATGAATCTAATTCTGTGGTGCCTAGAGTCTTCTTTAATCATTTAGGCTATACTAGTACAAACATGACTTTGAGGGACGAGTTTGGAAGTCGCGAGAAACTACACATAAGGCCGATAATGTTGAAATTAAGGATTTTAAGTTTTTGTTAAGGATGGTAATTATGGATAACATGGGAAGTTGAAGGCATTTCTGGAACGATAATTTTCAGTGCAACGATGTCATATTTTAATTCCAGAACGGCCAACGTTCTGCACACCCTAAAACGGTCAACGTGTGATCAGTTGATCATCACTTGAATCCTTCTATAAAAAAGAACCAATGAATGCCAAATGGACTTCCTTGTATGATAAAAGTAATCTCAACAAAGATGTGTTATTGTCCACTGCATTTTTAGCACTGTGGGCTGGAATGCCCATCACAGACATGTTCATGAGAATTATTCCAACGAATCTTTGTAAGGCCGCAGTGGTTTGTCGGCGTTCCCCTTTTCGTGCACAGAGCACACCGAGCTCGAGATGATAATTGAGTTGAGGCATCTATGGATGTTGATGAACCTGCTCCAAGCTGTTCGTGACCAGTGAACTCGTCCATCAGTTGAATAGCCGACCGATGTGTACCTGGAAATAAAGGCTCAATTTACATGACGTCTTTATAAACCTGCAAGTTCATTCTAACTCAGAGAACTTAGCTCTATTGGTTTGAGACAATCTATCTGTGACAAAATCCATTGCGAGTTCCTTTGCTAAGTTTCGGCGGTTTTGCTGTGATAGGTTAGTGCAGATCGATGGTGAAACGACCGAATCGTGAGACAGATGTCCAAAATCCACCCTCGAGTTCTGTGTGCGCGTGCGGCGTGTGTGTGTGCGTGTGTGAGATAGTCTGACAGCTTTGGAAGTCGCTGAGAATTCATGTGTGGCACCTGATCATAGCTTGTTAGTCCTACAACGCCACATCAGTGCTTCATCATTCACTAAGGGTAGTCAAGTGCATGTATACCCAGGCTAAGATAAGAGGTCCTCGCACAAAGTCACAGCATTGATACAAAGGAAGTTATGACCAAGTTATGATTCCGTAGAGTATATCAATAAAAGTCACTAAATGAGATGTCTCAAACACTTATACTTCTAATTAAATTCGAATTTGTTTTCAAAGGTGATCAACTGATCACACGTTGGCCGTTCTTAGGTTAAGGACTTCTTGCAAAAATTCTAGTATTACTTTCTATTGATTTCAGCTGAAAGTTGGTACTCGTTTCCAGTCACAGATGAGATTCAGAGTAGATTGCAACTATCTCAGAAAAGACGCTTTAATTTGACTGATTATTTCATTTAATACCATGGTAACAATGTATCTTTAAATAACTATCCGAGAATGACGTCGGTATGCTTATATTTTCTTATTGGTTCACATTATAAATGACTGCTTCTATTGGCGCGCTTACTTCTATTTCTACTGCTGGTATAGCTCGCTTACCGTCCAACATTCCGGTGAGGAAATGGTTTTCTATCGTAATTTTTGCATAACAAGCCCAAATCTGTTTGTGGCGTCTTTTGCTCTTACTTAACACTTGTTTCTCAGCGCTTGCAATTGAGAAAACTTGTTCGTTCCGCATGCTGCCCTGTCTATGTGTCACTCCCGAAGAAACTCGATAGTAAATTACAGAGACTAGACACTCGTGCTCAGCGGTACATAAACCATCAGACTCATGACAGCTCACCTAGTGCAACAACACATGCTCTACTCTTCGTCAGAAGAGAGAAGATCGCCAAACGACTCTTCCTGAAGGCAGCTGGTTCTAAAAGCCATCTTCTGAACAAATACATTCCGAAGCGACTTCAACACAGCAAGCATTTCACATCCAAACTTACTCGTACTGAAAGGTATCAAGGATCCTTCTTTCCACGAGTCACTAAATTACTTAATAGCAGTTTGTAATAACTATTTTCTTGAGACATTCTTAACTTGTAACTTGACTTTTAGCTTTCTATGGTGATGATTCGTATATCAATATCCTATGTCTGTACGATTTTCAATTATTTTTGAAATAAACGCTTTATTATTATTATTATTATTATTATTATTATTATGTCAAGAATCCACCAAATCTTCAATTTGCCTAAGTAAACGACGAATCACAAAATAATGTAGGCCTATGAAAATTTTCAATGATTTGATTCGAAATACTACTCAATTTGCGAATCACGACCCGATTCCATTAGAATCAAAATTTGCCGATTCGCAGGTCCATATTTCAAACACACAGTATAACAGCGTGATATGAATTGCCAAACTTTAAATGAAGAAATCCCTGAAGAAATATCTCGGTTTGAAATTTCGGTTAAGTTGACTTCTGTTCAATCAAAGAACAGCAAGCAGTTTTCCTGAAAGTCAACGCTCATTTTGAAAGTACTGCAACTCCGACATCCGGGACCTGGCTTGGTAAGATGCATAAAAATGGTGAAATTATCTACTGGGCCTACTCTATACGCTATGTATCAATTTCGCTATTTTCAATTTAGTGCATCAATAATGTGAATTTTCACAATTGTCCTTTTCGTGACCAATGCGTGCACAGGACGTCATACGTGAAATGTTTAAATTATGCGGACAAAGACATCCAACCCCCTCTACCTCCTCCTCCTTGTCCTCCTCCCTCACCTCCGCGTCCTCCTCATCCTTATCTTGATAAAAATGAGGAATAGCAACATGGATTCTGTGGGGATTCTGAAGATTTTTGAAATTCACACAGTCTACCCATCTCACCACTTAAAGTGCATGAAATATCAATGCTGATCATTTTCACATTAGTAACACACGTTCAATCATTTTGAATGAATTATAATGATAGTTCCAAGTGTGTCAAGGACGTCTGAAGTGGAAGAATTCTGCAAATCTTCTTTACTGCAAAGCTGAATGGAGACTTATATAACCGAATGGAGACAAATATTACCTCTAATAGTATAAATAGCTCAGATAAAATTATTTGTGATATAATTATGCTTGCGTGATAAATGCGATTAATCATTATTAACCTAGATTTTAAACTAATTACGATATAGAAGACCTGTTGGGTCCAACCCACAAAGCAAGACACATGAAAATATTGAACGATTTTCGTCGGATATCATTTCTGATAAATGATAAAGATTTTTCACACCAAATCATTCAACTGCAAGCCATCTACTCGCATTGCAGTCATTGCTGTAATGAAAGCTCAGCTTTTTCACTTGTCCACGACTTGTCAGAACTTTCATTTTCATCTGATAGGCATCCTTAACTGCACACTTGAGTGCACATCAATAAATGGTTCATTTTATAACAAATCGGTTATCTATCAGCTTGTGCTTTTCAAATTTCATCTTTTAGTCACTTTTGATTTTTGGTTCACTTAACCTAGTTATTGACCGTGTTGATCCTACTTTATTTTGCTAAGGGATTATTTTACGGGTACAAGTTTTGCATTGCTGCTCCCTTAAAAGCGACACATTTGTATAAAAATTCAAGAACTATGCATGTAGACTAAAGGAAACATGGCCTTATTAAAATTTTGGGATGAAATATTAATATAAGTATGTATTTAGTTCTACACAACACTCGAGCATTGCATAGTACGCTATTTTGAAATATCGATGTTTCTTTATATTCACATTTTACCGTTTGCTGTTTTGAGATTCGCTGTTATAATACTAAGCAACCAAATCTTCATTAAGTAAGATCAAACCTAAGCTTACATTACATCATGTACACATGTTATGCGAAGCATTCTCATGAAACATACACACAGAGACAAAAAATATTCATATGTTGCTACACTGCCTGGACTTCAAAATGGTCACTCAATCACAAAAAGTCACCTGTCAAAAATTATTCTTTTGTAGGCCTTCACCATATGTTAGCGGTCTACCAATTTGTGTTACAGCCATCGTTTATTGCTCAGTGGATCATGCCATGTTCATGTGTGAATATTCCCGTTTAACCCATTTAAGGCCGCCTATATAAATATCGGCAAATTTTCTATAAAAACGGTGGCAAGTATTTCAGAATATTATAATTAAGAATAATATATGATGACCAGTTCATTAAAATAACCCTATCTTAGAAATTAAAGCCGTAACGATTTCGTTACGATGGCGTCATATGATGTCAAAATATACAAAAACATGTTTTTTTTCAAATGCAGGTTATGAATTGCTCCAAGCAATTCCTGTCGAAGTAATGAGTCATAGCTTCAGCATGAAAGCTCTCCATCATATTTCAGAGGTGTTTGTCAAAACTGTGAATTAGCAAATTTAATCAAAGGCCTGCTATATGTTACTTGTCTTTGCTGTTTGCTGTGAAATCGTTATCGTTGAAATGAGAATAAGTTTTTATATTTCGAAATTCATGTCGAGAAATTGATTCTCTTTCTGCATCGACTCCAAATTCATGGTAGAGTTGGAGACGCCTCGGTCATTCGCAATGTCCACATAAATGAAGAACATCAAGAAGTGAACGCATTTGAGATTGTCTAGTATTATGTAGGCCTAAACAATTATTTTGTCCCGGGTAGTCACTGGTTTCTGCCACTGAGGTCGATAAGACTATCAGCATGCGTATCAAGCATCTCATAAAGATTCTTGCCTTGAAATGCATCCAGAGAATGTTTGTCCTATCTGCGAAGATGGAAATTACCGATATTTGCCATTATGTTGACTGCTTTTTCTGTTTACTGAAATTATCATTCAAATCATCTTTCGTTGCAATCTCACACTGCCTTGCGATGTCACTAACCTCCGAGATATCGTTTGAGAGACATGCCTCTTGAGACACATGAACCCATCGTCGTCTCATAACCCTGATGAAGCATTTACTTATGGAGGTTTTGTGGCAACATTCATATACCGTGATCGTCGGCATTAGGCCTATTGCATATTTCAGTAACTTCTTTACCCATAGTTTTAGTTAGCAACAGCTTGGGTATTGTCTTCAGATAGCTACACAGGTTGATGTAATCAAGCTAAGCCTTTATAGATATTTTAAACCAGTTTGGGCCATCTCGAGCCTCTAGCGTGCCCTTGTAGGGAGAGACGCATCGTCTACAGCCAAAGAAGTTTTGGATTGAAATTGCTCGAGTCGGAGGACATCTTTGTATTCTACAGTGTATGCCCAGGCGAACTGGCACCCTGCAATGTTTATGATTAAGCTATAAGAGGAAATGCTTGAGATTTGATCTCTCTTTGACTTGCTTCTGTACATGAGCTAACAAGTCTAATGTTGAGGAAATTACTACGGCAATTGACTTCGGTTGGTTTTGTGACGGGAAAGCCATAGACTATAAATAGCAACAAGCATTACAGACTCATAGAATACACTAAGAGTGCAATATTCCAATG